>QEPC01015012.1:115019-134359 GCA_003113815.1 Sphenodon punctatus | reverse complement strand
TTTTTTTACATTGCAGCCATTTTTAAATGGCTGCAATGTAAAAAACCGGCACACTGAAATCCGGTACCGGGGGCCGGATTACCGGGCCGAATCCGATAATGCCGGTACGCCCGATACCGGCATTATCGGATACCGGTAGATCCGGAATTCCCATCCCTAGTTGTTGCCATCCTACTCTGGGCACGGCATTTTGCCAACAGCACAATACTGTTCTGGTGTGATAACACGGCTGTAGTACACGTGGTTAACACCCTTTCATCCCGCTCTCCAAGGGTTATGTCCCTGGTACGGGCACTGGTCAGGGCATGTTTGAAAGATAACATCTTGTTCACTGCACGGCACGTACCAGGTATTGACAATGGCATAGCCAACGCCCTTTCTCGGTTTCAGATCAACCGATTCTGGGAAATGGCACCAGAGGCCAGAGAACTACCAGACCCCCTACCACCGGGGGTGTGGAACCTTGGGAGTTAGAGATGCAGTCTATCGTACAGGGATCACTGGCACCCAGAACTCAAGCCGCGTACGGTAGGGCCTTCCAGGAATTCCAGCTATTCAGGGTTACCAGAGGATGGGGGAACGGCTTCCCTATAAAGGAACCTGAAGTAATTCAGTTCGCAATGCACCTTCACAATAAAGGGTTAACTGGGGGCACTATAGCAGGAAAGGTTGCAGCCCTATCTTTTGTCAGTAGACTGAAAGGTTTTCCATCTCCCGACAAAGGCTTCTATTTGAAGCGTATGCATGAAAGTTGGGCTAGGGCTAAACCGGCCACTCCCATACTCAGAGCACCAATAACCACCCCTGTCTTGGTCCTACTAAGTCAGGCATTAATAACAGTATGCCACACTGCCTTTGAGGCGCAGTTGTTTACTTCAACGTACGTCGTAACTTATTTTGGAGGGTTTAGAATTAGTGAGGTGGTCCCCTGATAGCGTAAGGATAACACGGAGCGGGCATTCCTACTCCAGGACATGGAATTGACGCAGGACGGAGTGAGGTTTAGATTATGTTGTTCCAAAACAGATCCTAGGAGTAGAGGACAAAATGGCTTTATGCCCGGTTGAACAGATGAGGCGGTACCTGGCTATACGTCTCCAACTCCCCAGATACTTATTTGTCCATAGATCAGGTACCCTGCTCACGAATAATCAATTCACCGCTGTACTTAAGACTTCTCTTCACAAGGCAGGATTGACCGCAGGGGAATTTGGGTCCCACTCGTTTAGGATCGGCGCTGCTACTACAGCTGCAGCTGTGGGTTTACCAGAGGAGGCAATCAAGGCTGTGGGAAGATGGTGGTCAGGGGCATATAAAAAGTATGCTTGACCTTACTCTGAGTAAACAATGGCGTTTTCTGTTTCCAGTAGGATCTAGGCACACGCACACCAGGACTGAAAGACGTGTGGTATGGATCGTGGGCCACAGTTTGGTGCGATGGGCAAACAGAGCTGCTAGGACAAATGACTGGGGTGTACACCTAGGACTGGGAAACAGGTTTACTATAAAGTGGATAGGCAAGGGAGGAATGAGATGGAACCAACTGCTACCGCTGTTGAAAACCATGGGGGAGTCATCTACACCACACATATTGGTAATTCACCTAGGGGAAAACGACCTTCCAGACAGAAAAGGGGTTAATTTAATAATAAAAATTAAACAAGATTTATTGGCAGTTAAAAGTTTGTTTATAGGTGTCCACATAGTGTGGACTAGCTTCATACCTCGCATTAAATGGGAAACAGCAATTAAACCCAGCAGAGTAGACAAGGCCAGAAGGAACATTAGCCGGGAAATAGTGAAATGGGTGTCTAATTTAGGGGGAACTACTATTAAACATCCCGACATAGTTAGAGGAAGGACGGACCTGTTCCGTGATGACGGGGTACATCTTTCACCAGTAGGGAACGAATTATATTTGGCTGCATTGGCCGAACATCTGAGAGGATTGTAGTTTATAGAGGCAGTGGGTTTCGGTGGAATACAGTTGTTTCCCCCTTTGTGGCAGGGATTCAGTATGCTATAGTAGGCTAAATAGGATAGGAATAGCATAGGAAGAGTCATCTCCTTAAGAGATGGGGGCATGATAACCAGAGTGATGCGGGCACAGCACACGCTGGGGTCATGACCCTGGGAGGCATGTCGTAGTGACGTCAGAAAGGACATGTGCTGTCCGCTGGTCTGCGAGCACCAACCTCCTTACTCGCGCCCAAAGTTGGGCCTATCCCCTTCTTTGGCCAGAGCTAAGGTGCTGTCGAAAAGGGGAGGTTGACAGTTAAAGATGCGGACGCTGGAGGGCACATCCACGTCGGCATCAAAGTTAATAAGTTTATTAGCATAGCATACTGGATCCAAATTGCATGTGCAATTACCCACCGGCCTCATTTTGAATGTTGAGTCAGTAAAGGAGTGCGGCCATTTTTGAAACCAATGAAGGTCTCTGTGTCTCATTGGGGTGCATCGACAAGAGGTGGGTTTTCAGGAGGGATTTGAATGTTGGGAGGCAGGAAGGGAGCAGAGCAAACATATCCAGGGAGGGCGTTCCAGGAATAAGGGCAACAAGAGAGAAGGGGTGAAGATGTTTAGAGGAGTAAGGGGGTAGTGAGGAGGTGAGGGTGGCGCAGAGGAGGAGTGAAGCTCCTGGGCAGGAGTGTGGCAGGATACAAGAGCAGAGAAATATGGGGGAGCAAGGCCATGAAGAGCCTTGAAGGTGAAGATCAGGAGCTTGTGCTGAATACATTCACGTAGAGGGAGCCAGTGCAGGGCGGAGAGGAGGGGCTGAACATGGTCAAAGTGACAGGCAAGGTGGATGACTTTGGCAGCAGAGCACTGAACGAGATAAGGGGGGGGGGAGGGGGCAGATCAGAGCAGGGAAGACTAGTAAAGAGGAAGTTGCAGTAATCAAGGTGAGAGATGACTAGACCATGGACTAGGGTTTTTGCAGTGGCAACAGTAAGGCAGGGCCGGATTTTAGCAATATTATACAGTGTAAAGTGGATCTGAGGCATAGAGAGGGAGGAGTCAAAGATGAATTCCAGGCTACGTGCCTGAGGGACTGGCTAGATGGTGAATCCTTCAGTGGAAATTGAGAGGGAAGTAGGAGAACGTTTTGATGGACTGGGCTCTCCGCGGCCTTCCCCCAAGCATCAGGAGATACAGCTGCACAAGGGAATGCAGGTCCCCCAGACTAGTGGGCTCTGGTGCAGCTGCACTGCCTGTCCTTACTATAGCTATACCAAGTGGATACATGAAGCTTCCACAGCACAGGCAGGGCTAAACCCAGGCTGTAGTAAGCTACCTCTTTTCCATTAGAGGTTTGCTCAGGCCAGACTTTCCAGACATGTTAAGCCCAAGCTAAGCCCCAAAGCCTGGGTTCTTTTGAGGCATGACCCAACCTTACCCCATGTAGAATTCTGTGATGGCACAGTGTTCCACACGGGGCAAGGAAAATTACATAGGGGAGGGTGACACCTAGGGTGACCAACTCAAGGAAAGTATTTTGTAGGACACGTACTTTCCATTCGAGGGACATTGAGGGTGCCCCTGAGGAACATTTGAGGGACACACTTAAAATGAACATAAAAGTCCCCCCCCCACACACACGTCACAGTCCAAAAACCCTTCTTCACCATTTGCCCCAGCATCAGCCCTGCCTTGAGCCTTTGGGGGAAATCAAACCAGACTGCTCCCTGAAGTCTGCAGCAAAACATCCTTCCGGCTGCAAATGGGGAGGGTGGGGAAATGCCAGAGTCAGCAAGGTCACAAGCCCTTTCCCCACCGTGATAGAGGAGAGAGAATTCAGCCGGTTTAAGATTTAAACAAGACACTGTTTTTTGTCCCCCCCCCCCCCGAATAAACAAGCAGAGAACTTTTTCTAAGGAAGTGACTGCCTGGACCAGGCTCGGGTATGTACCTTGGTGTGGGGGGATGCACTGGTGGAAAATAATTCCTGCCAGTGCCTGTCCATGCAGTTGAGCTACCTTTTTCAAACAACCAGGAGCTGAGCGCCCTTCCTCCCACTGTCACTGGTGTCACAGCTTTGCAGGGCTTACATTAGTTCCCGCCACCAGGCTTGGGTGGAGCTCCTGGTACCTGCTGTGGCCCTTTCCAAGAAAACATGCAATCCCACTGACTTCAGTGGGGCTAGTCCTATGGGCAGGAACCTTTGTTCACTGCATTTTCCCCATTCAGTGGGGAAAACGTAGTGAACTGAGGTCTCTGCCTAATGGAGCCGGGGTCATCATTAACAATGCATCTTTCATGTACTAAAATTTTTATACAGTTGAGAACCACAAGAAATGTGTCCCCGCAACTTTGAAATATTTGAGCCTCGCCACCTCCTCCCTCTCCTGGTTTGTGATTGGATGGCTGAGCCAGTTCACTGTGGTTCTGACTGTTGAGATTTGGGGGAACAGCTGAGATTCAGCTACTGAGAAACCTGGGACTGGTCATGGCCAAGAGCCATACGTGGCTCCCAAGCCCACAATTTGCCCACTACCCTTGCCATACAAATTCCTAATAAAGAGTGTCCCTGGAACTCACCTAAACAGGGCTGGCCTTACCACAGGGTGACCTGGGACGGGTCCTGCTCTTTTCTGCAATTCTGGGGGCCCCACAATGGCCTCTGATTTCACCAAGGCAGATTTTACCCACTTCGTCCCAGTGGGACCACAAGCACAGCCACCTTTAGGGTCCTGTAGAGAGTGCTTCCCAAGGGGGTGTGGCCACAGCAAAGGGACGTATTTTATCATTGCCCTGGCCCTTCCAAATTCTAATGACAGCTCTGCATCAGAACACTTTGAATTACACTTTACCCATCAGTCCTACTCATACAACTGTGCCTGACCCCATGACCTTTGCTGATCTGCAGCCAGGTGATTGAGATATAAGATCTTGTCTGTTAGCTAAACCTACCTATAACTCTGTTACAACACATTACCTCACCCCCCCCCCCCCTTTGAGTTACAACTTGCTCTTCATTCTGCTTTCCCAAACAACTTGTAGCAGGTGAAATACAAGCTGGTGGACAAGGTGTTCTTAAGACACAGGCGGTTGTATAGCCATAAAAGACGGGTGAGTGAACCTGAAAATCCCTTTCATTTCCGAGCAATCTGTGTAGCTTTCCAAAGTCAGCCCTAGGGCCATGTTACTTAGTTACCTCTACAGGTGGGCCAGGGTCATAAAAAGCCAAACAGTGGATTTGCATGAGTGTGTATAAAATTAAACGCCAGTCAGTTTATGAGCATGTGCCTGGTTGTTTCTGCAAATACAGAATGCCCTATAGCATTCTGCTATAGGACAGAGCCCCTGGAGCCACCGAGTGGGACCTCGGGCTGAGATGCAGCTGCCATGGTACAGCTCCTGGAGGGTCTGAGCCGCAGCGGCCGGGAGCAGGAGCAACCAGGAGGTAGATTGTGATGTTCTGGTAGATCACATTATAGTCTCTAGTAGATCAGTGTGAGGAGGGGGTTCAGCCTTTCGGACAGCTCCTCCTGTGCAGCAGGAAAGGTTCTCTGGGTGTCTTCACACGGACAGCTGCCCCGCCTTGCACCTGGGCAGGCCGCCCATTTAAAGGTAGCCCGCCAGATGTGCAGGTGGAGAAGAGGCGAGGCAGGCTGTCCCTGCTCCAGGGCAGCCCTGGTGGCGGTGCACCAGAACATCCCAGAGCAATGACAGAGGAGTGGGTAGCCCAACCTTAGGGCACCAGGTGGATGTGCTGCAGTCTGTCTGCTTGGTGGATAGCCGCTGCAGCCCTGCTCTTGACCAGGGGTTGCCCCGGCAGTGCCATAGCATTGCGGATGATCTGCCTGCAACTCTGTGGTGTGGGGGAGGGGTGATGCACATGCAGATTGTGGTCTGTAGCAGCTGCCAGATCATTTAAAATTAATCCAGGCAGGGCTGCAAGTGGGCAGATGGGGTGCACCCCTGAACTTGCTTCAGGGCTGAGCACTCCTGTGTCTGCATGAAAATACCTTCTCGAAAGGAGAGAGCTCCTCTCCACTCCTGAGACCAGGTGCTGAAGTGCTCTAGAGCTGAGACTAGAGTCAGAAAGAGGGGTTCTGGCCTGGAACACTTGAACCAGTGGGAGGAGTCCTGGTAGGTTGACACCTGGATCAAGTAAATCACGTGACCACTGCTACCCCCTAAGGGATGTAAACGTTTTAATTTTTCAGGGAGGGTTGGGGCTGGTGCACATTCAGAGGGTGGAGCCAAACCCAACATCTATGTCGCCCCTTCCCTCCCGCACATCATCAACTTCTCCCTCTCTACTGACTCCTTCCCCTCCGCCTTCAAGCATGCCACTGTCTCTCCTATCCTCAAGACGTCCACTCTTGACCCCTCTGACCCTTTTAGCTACTGTCCTGTCTCACTCCTTCCTTTTGCTTCCAAGCTTCTTGAATGTGTTGTCTACGCCCGCTGCCACCACTTCCTCCCCGCTAACTCCTCCCTTGACCCCCTCCAATCTGGCTTCCGCCCCCTTCACTCTACTGAAACCGCTCTCGCTAAGATTACCAATGATCTTCTTGTGGCTAAATCTCATCGTCTCTACTCCATTCTTGTTCTCCTTGATCTTGCTGCTGTCTTTGATACTGTTGACCACTCACTCTTTCTGGATTCACTTCACTCACTTGGCTTCCATGGCTCCGTCCTCGACTGGTTCTCCTCTTACCCCTCTGACCGCTCCTTCAATGAAATCTATGAAATAAAAAATAAAAATAAATGTGTCTTTTGCCAAGTCCACCTCCTTCTCCCTTCCCCTGTCGGTTGGTGTTCCCCAAGGCTCTGTCCTTGACCCTCTCCTCTTCTCTATCTACACCCTGTCCCTAGGCAAACTCATTGCCTCCCATGGCTTCCAATGTCACCCCTACGCTGATGACACTCAACTCTATCTCTCTACTCCCTCTCTCTCTCCATCTTTTCAAGCTTGCATCACCAGCTGTCTCTCTGACATCTCTACCTGGATGTCTCAATGTCAACTCAAACGCAACATGGCTAAAAGTGAACTCCTTATCTTCCCCCCTCATCCTTCCGCTCCCTCCTCCCTGTTGATCTTTATCAACGGGGTCACCATCCTTCCCGTCCCCCAAGCCCATAGCTTAGGCTTCATCTTTGACTCACCCCTTTCTTTTAAACCCTACAACTACTCTGTTGACAAATCCTGTCGCTTCTCCCTCCATAACATTGCTAAGATTCACCCTTTTCTCTCTGTCTCCTTTGCCAAAACCCTTGTTCATGCCCTGGTCATCTCTTGCCTCGATTACTGTAACATCCTTCTCACTGGCCTCCCCCGCTCTCCCCTTTCTCCCCTTATCTCCATCCAAAACTCTGCTGCCAGGGTCATCCACCTCGCTTGTTGCTTCGAGCACGTGCAGCCCCTCCTCTCCTCTCTTCACTGGCTTCCCCTTCCTGACTGAATCCTGCACAAGCTCCTAGTCTTCACCTCTAAAGCTCTTCACAACCTTGCTCCCCCCTACCTCTGTGCGCTAATTTCCCTCCGTACTCCAGTCCATGAACTCCGCTCCTCTGTCCCCTCTCTCGCCCTCTCATGCCTCCCCTGCTCCCCTAGCCGCCTTCATCCCTTCTCCCTAGCTGCCCCCCATGCCTGGAACTCCCTCCCTGCCCACATCCGCCTCGCCCCCTCCCTTCATACCTTCAAATCCCTTCTCAAGACCCACCTCTTCCGCTCTGCCCTCCCCGACTTCTTGATTCCCCTCACCTAACTCCTGCTGATACCCTCCATCCAGTACAATACCTAAGGTCTGTGTGCTCACATCCTCACCACATGGACCAACCAGCCATCATTCTCGATGTAACTAAGCCAAGCACGTGCACCTGGGACCTCGCATCCTCGTGAATGTTACACTCCGTGTCTCTCCCTCTGTTCCCCTTCCTTCGTCCTCACCCCGGTCTCTCAGATTGTAAGCCCTAGGGCAGGGACCATGTCTATTCCATTCCTTTGTAAAGTGCCAGGTACATTGCTGGCGCTATATAAATGCTTGATAATAATAATAATAATAATAATAATAATAATAAATAACAACAGGGGAGGGAAGGGGAATGACTGAGTGTGTCATGCGGAAAGCCAGCAAGGGCTGAACCAAGCAAGGGAGGGGTTTGAAAAGCCATGGGTGCTGAGCTGCTGCCTGGGGGGCACAGCCCTTCGGCCCCCACAAAGTATACACCTGCTAGAGCAGAGTGAAAAGGTCAGGGAAAGCAGTGGATGGGGACTGGACTGAGGGAGCGAAGGGGCAGGGAAAGGAGCAGGGCAAAGAGAGATAGGGTTGGTGGAGCAGACAGGGAAGGACAAAAGTAACGGGTGAGAAAGGGGCTAGTACAGGTGTGGAGGAGTGAAAGGGTAAATGCAGCGGGTTAAGGAACAAGAGGCACTGTCTCTGCACCCCAAACTCAAGGGAGAGGTTTCCTTTCCGCTTGCCAGCTGGTCCTCCGCATTCCTCTGTCTGTAACTTCCCTGCTGCTGGCAGGTAGGTGAGTCACGTCTTCTTTGGAAACCACTGTAGAGGTGTTGACTCAGAGTGTGGATTATGGCAGCCCGCCCCCCTCCTCCTCACAGTGTTAGTATTCCACCTCCCTGCATGATAGCCTTTCATTTTCCAGCCTCCTGTTACGGTTTCATTACCTGATAATGATAAGTTTCAATGAGAGCTGCTCCACCTCCATCCACACCCAGAGGCCCCCATATCCGCTCCCCGGAAGGGCTGACTTTCCTGGAATCAAGTCAGAGTTGGATGATAGGATTACCGTAAATCCAGGAGGCAGCATAATTTGGTGCATTTAATACAATCTACTCATTACTGAAAGGGCCTCTCATGGCACAGGACCTTGGTGAATTGGTGTCCTACTGTATCCTTGTGGCACAGATGCCCCTGCTACCAGGATAGCTCTTGTACTGGTCCAGTCCTCCACAAAACAGGGAAATAGTTGACAAGCACCAATGATCCTTGCAAAAGACCAGGACTGGGGCAGATAGAGCAGAAATCCCTCCAGACACCTCCCTAATCTGGACCAAAAACATATCCCAGGAAGCATCCACATAAGTAGGCAGGGGGAGGGGGTTATTTGTGCACATGTAAGCATAGCTGTGGCCACACACAGAGGATCTTAGCCATTAGTTGGAGCAAGATAGCTTCCTAGATTTTAAAATCCAAAAGGACCATCGAGACCAGCTAGTCTTACCCCCTTAAAGAAACTGCTAAGTCCTCAATGCCCCAGTGTCCTCTGGGACAAGCTGTATTGGGTTGGGTGCCACTGAAGACCACGGCCACCACCAGCCTAGGAGGCTCCCACCACTGAGAAACCCAAACATCAGGGGCAGAAGAGCTGTATTCCTTGCAGGGTGTGATTCTGAACACACTGGGTAAAAACAGAAGTGACAGCAGCGCAGTGGTGATCCTGGCTAGGTTGATGCTGTGCCACTGACACGGTCAGATTGGGGAACTGACCGCACGTGACCCTTGCCGGGGAGGCATTCTGCCCCTGCCCAGTGCCTTGCCCCCCCATGATGGGCAGCCATGGTGGCCAATCACAGACTACCATGGCAGCCAGCTATGGCGGCCCTGATTTGGGACGAGCCATGGTGGGTCAAAACATAAGTTGTAACCGTTTCTGGCCTGCTTTGCCCTGGACTGACCCTCATGTGTGTGTGTGTGGGGAGTAGTAGCCTGGGCTGTGACTTTGGCACTTTGCTGAATAACAGCCTAGGCTAGTCACCGACATGCTCGGGGTCAGTCCAGGGCAAACATCTGGGGGCCCGAGGACAAACATGACAGTGACCCGCGGCCTACAATGGGACAAAGCTGGCCACAGCGTATCACTGTCACATTTGTTTTTGCCCATTGTGTGTTTATGTAAGAGCTTGAGTGAATCATGGATCATTGAGTTGTGTATCGTCTGACTCCCTTGGCAGGGAGGCACAGCACCCTCTGCCATGTGAGGCTCTGCAATGAGCCAACTCCATTCCACCAGTCATCATAGACCACATGCTACACGGCAAGCCTGGCCCCAGGGCTAGAGGGGATAAGCATCAGTGTGTTTCCAAGGTTGCATCAGGAGCTGCTGGCTGGGACAGATGGTCCCACACTGCAGCCATGGAAAGAGGTCCACAGCTAGTCTGTGATTCTGTAAAACCACTTACGACAATTCAGGTTTTGGTTTCAGCTGGCACCGTGGCCACAGCTAGGGAGAGGGAGCTGAGGGATGAACAGAATCCGCATGTGCTGGCCATGGTTTTCCTATAGCCCCTCTCCTTCTGGCAGATCAAAGTTACCCATCTTGTGCAGCCAGCCACAATGAACACGTGCAAGCCCTATCCATCTCAAGAGGCTACATGGGGGTCTGCAAGAAATTTCAAGGGGTGGCAGTGGCCTGTTGTTCAAAATGTTTGGCAACTGCTGCCTTGTGGGGAATTCCCAAACACAAAGGTTGTCTTGGTCCTGAAGACCTGACCCAACACACCAAGATGCCTCCCACAGTGTAAGACAGCCAGCAACTGAAGACTGTCAGGACTTGACTCTTGAACCCATGTCTGACTGAGGCTCTTGGAGCAGTGGCTGGGCTGGGCCTGCTGCACTACTGTTTCACCTTGCTTCTGGTCCAGCCATTCCCCCTCAGGAAGTCTCCACCTTTAGCCCTTGTAATGCCTCCCAGCTTCCCGACTGGCTGCCAGCCAGTATATATTGCTAGCTGGTAGCAACAGGAAACTTAAACGGAAGTTCATCTCACTTCCAGTTCTTGTCTGTCCAGCCCAGCTCTGGTTCCTTAGTCTTGCTCTGCCCATATTTTGCCTCTTGTCTCCTTTCTCTGGCCCGGATCCTAAAACTCTGCTCCAGCCCCCAAGCTCCGACTCAGACTGTCCACCCAGGCCTTAACAGGGACCAGGACACACCAAGCAGCCTTCACACTGAGCAGACATCAGCTTCTTTCTGTTGAAGCCTTATAAAGCAAGCAATGGCCAATCTGAAGGGAGTTTTGAGCCACCAATCAGAATCATAGCATGCACAGAGTGAGCTCACAGACCTTAGAAGCCATGGGCTTGAAGCAGCACACAATGGCCTGGAAGAGAAAGAAAAGCAGAGTGAGTAGAGTGCCTCTTTGTCTGGGCCCAGACTGGCACACCTCTCCAGTGAGTGCATGGGGAGCCATGAGAAATATCAAGGGTTGATGGTGGCCCATTGGTTCAAGAGGCTTGAGACAGCCGTGCTGCTGTAAGACAGCACACCACCATTACCCAGTCAGGCCAGAAGGGAGAAGTGTCCTTGTTTCAAGCAGCAGCACGGCTGTCCCAGAGCAGGGCCTTCAGGGCTGAAGCTTTCAGAGGCATCGGCAGACTCACTGCATAAGCACCTGGTTAGGCCTGACTCACAGCTTCCTCCTCAGCTACATAATGCTGGGCCCAAGGGCACACCATTGTGTTGGCAAGTGCATTCCTCATAACCCACCAGCAAGCCACAACGCCCCACGACTGGCACATGCTTACTAGAAACCAGCATATCGACACTGTGCTGCTGGCATTAAAGGATCATGAGTTGGGGGGAGTGTATGAAACCGAGACCAGGCTTTGTGGCTCCACTGAAGTGACTTAGAGGCAGTAGCTTGCGGAAGGAGGCCTGCAATCAACACCAAAACCAACTGGGTTTCCGTGGTGTACTATATGTACGTGTGTGTGTTATGGGCATGCATGAAGAGCATGCGTGTATGAACAATGTGTGTTTGCCTGCCTTGTATGCGTGTGCACGCTGCCAGGTGTGTACTACAGGTGTAGAAACATGCAATATGTCTTCACATGTAGTCCACACATTATTATGAATTTATTATGAATTTATATAACACTAGCAATGTACCTGTAACTGAACAATCATTAATTAGAGACAGGTCCCTGCTCAGACTCATTACATGACAACAATACCATTGTAGATTGTGCTTTAAAGCTACAGGAATGCACACTCTTCTTCCTCCTTTATAGCAAGGAAACTTTCCCCAGTGCCTTCCTTTCAACCAACTTTTTGTCCAAGTTGATATTTTGCCATCAGGCTAGAATTTGGGCGGAGGGCTTTTGTTGTTGTTGATAAAGAGCAGAACAGGTTAAATATATATATGACTGTCCTTTTCAATTTTAACAGTCACTAGGACACAGCTATTTTCATGAATCCATGCAAACACCTGACCCCACTATAAATTATCTGCTGCTGCTACAAACAGGCATGCGTGTGGTGCGGTGGCTCTCCGACCTGGTCTGGAGCAGGAAACTACAGTCTACATGGGTTGGGAAGAGCAACAAGCAAATGTATCCATGACTGGAGAGTTGTCCTGCTGCCTGCATGACCTGGGTAGCGCAGGTAGCTAAACAAACAGGCGGGTGGCTGGCCCCACCCCTGCCCTCAGGGCCCCTCCCCGCCATAGCAACTAACCATGGCACTTGGTGCTGAACACACGTGCTAGCCTGTGTTGGTGGTCCTTAGCCCAGACTGGATCCTCGGAGGTTTTTCGAGGGTAGCCTGGGCTAGCTGCCTACCTGTCCCGGGGGAGTCCCAGCTAACATCTGGCAGCATGTAAACAGATATGCCAGTGGGGCCCAGGCCAAAGTGGGCCACAGTTACGTCTGTTTTTACGCTATGTCATCTCCCCAGCCCTCCTCACGCAGGAACCGCACCAAAGCTCCATCCCCCCCAATAACCACTGGGGTGGAAGACAAGTTGCTTGTGGAAGCACTGGCGCACACACCTGCTATTTTGCTTGTTGGACCAGGCCTTCAGAAAACCCAGATGGGGTAGGAACTGAAGGGATTCACAGAAACTGAAATTATCCAGCCACTTAGGGAAAGGGCTGCCAGTCCCTCCCCTGGGCAGTGGTCTCTCCCCTGGGCATTGGCACCCTCACCACAGCCAAGCCATTCCCACAATCACGTGGCACCCCAGCCGAGTCTTCAGGAGCTCCCTGTTAACTCCTGTATATCCATACCACCTCCCTCAAATCCCTGCTATCTCCAACATGCCCTCCCACACAATCCACAACTCCCACATAGCGTTTCCCACCTTCCTCATAGTCCCCCCATAGTCCCTCCTCATAGTCCCCCCAACAAGTCACAGCTTCCCCTCCATCCCACAAGAACCCCCAGCTTCCCTGTGTCTCACACCCAAGTCTTCCCTCCTGCTTCCCCTGGCCCAATTCCAAGCCCTTCCAGGCCCTTGGGAATCTTGCATGGTGGTTCAGTGTCAGGGTGGGACATATCTTTACTGCTGCTCCCCAGCCCTTGCCATCCCTCCTGTGGCATGTGACCCCACTGCCTGTGCCAGTGCTTCTGATTCCCATGTGCCAGTCTGGCCAAGGAGTGGCATGAGCCTGGCTAGGAGCTCTTGGCTCTCTTTGCTAGGCACGTGTACGCAGCATCCTGGGGATGTTTGCTTTGCTTATTTGCAGTCACCAACATTAGGCCCCTTTGTTGTTCACATTCCTAGGGGGTTGCTCATGGAGAAACAGCCAGAGACAAGGAGGTCCTCCTGGCTGACCTGGCACAGAGCATTGCAATGGTCTAACACAGCCATCACCACCATCCTCTCTACTGGCAGCACCCAGGGCTGTGTGTGTCAGGGCTGGGGCCAGGACTAAAGGAGGGAGGAGAAACGCGGGCAAGGGAAAGACACCCAGGTCCCGAGCCCCCGCACCCAACGTCCCCAAGGTACCTGAGAGCGGAGCCACTCCGCAAGCAGAGGATGTGAGCAGGGAAACCCCCCAGAACCCGGAAGTGAAGCAGCGAGGCAAAGCAGGGGCGGCAGGGGAAGAGGGAGAAAACGCAACAGCGGGAGCGGGACAGGGGGCGGGGCCAGAACTCACGTTGCGGCGTTCAGCACGCCTGCAAGCGCAACAGGGTGGAGCTAAGGGGGATTTAAGGCTAGCAGCTGTAGCTCTTCCTTGCTGGCGATCAGTGCAACTGTGAAGCTGGCCCTGGAGCGTTGTGAGCGATTGAAGCTTGTGAGATAGACTTGGAGTGTGTGAGTGCGAGGAGCGTGGGTGTTGGCGAGTGGAGTACATGGAGTGGAAGTGAGTGTCAGTGAAGAATCTTATTGTTGGTGTGCACTATTACCCCCTCTTCCTGGGCTACCTTGATTGTCTCCCCCCTAGATTGGTGTGGGTTTTCCCCCCTTCCCATTCCCCTTCCTCGGGGCTTTTCCCCATCCCCCACCTTACTTCACGTGGAGACTTCCCCCCTGCACCGTCGGGTGGAGTGGATCGGGGTTTGTGGGGTGTGGACGTGTGAGCAGGGACCTGGTCCCCCTGTGGGCTGTAGGTTGGGCTTGCGCACACTTTTACTGATCCCTTTTCCCTGTGATGAAACGGCCTCGTTCCTAACGGGACTCATTGGGCCACCTGTTACCCTGAGGGAAACTTTTCACAGTCACAGTGTGTGCTCCCACCCTCCGCAGGAGTCTCTGACGCGAACGAGGCGACTGAGAGAACAGGTCCGTGGGCTTCCCCCTCCTTCCAGCCCCAATCCCTCACAGTGTGTCTTTAGGATTTCTGAAAGCAGGAGCTTCTAGCATCAGGCAGAACAAGGGACTGGGAGAGTGCAGCTGTATGTCCTGAGTCCTGACCTCTTGTATGCTCAGTCAGCAAACCTCAATCCTAGCCTGGAAGAGCCCTCCTTGGGCAGCCCTGTTCCAGAAGACACAAGCATACAGCTCTGCCAGTGCCCCTCCATGGTTCCAGCTATCCCAGCCTCAGGATCTTCCCAGTTCTGCCAATGCCCTTCAGTCCTAACCTGCAGCCCTCTACTGTCCCAGCCTTTCTCCCCTTCCCCACAGTTCTGCCAGTACTCCTCAGTCCTGACCCACAACCCCATTAGTTATCCCAGTGTTGAATTCCCCCCAGCTATAATAATGCCCCTAACACCAACATGCAACCTCCTGCTGTCAAGCCTTTCCCTCCCCCCAGCTCTGCCACTGCCCTTTAGTCTTGACTGCAGCCCTCTACTCCTACACAGTATTCCACCCCAGCTCTGCCAGCCCCCTCAATCCCAACCTATAGCTCCCTGCTTCTCCTCTCCAAAATCCCCATACCCCCATTTTGTTCTGTAAGGCAGTGATGAATGAACTTGGAAACTACTGTGTTAGTTTTGGAGATCTGGTCCCCATATACACACAGGGACATATTTGTAACCCGCTTTTAAAAGTGGTGCTAGCTTAGTCGCTTTACAGGGACAGGAGTCCCGGGAATCCCAGCAGTGTTGGGGAATTTGAGGGGAGGCTCCTGATTGCTACTGCAGTGCTTATTAATTATAATATACCCTGGCGGTGCCTCCACTTGGATGAGCCCTATAAAAAGAGATTGCTGTGGTCAGAGCAACTAGGAAACAACATTTAAGACCTTCTGTCAGATAAAACAGTCTATTTAATCTATTACAAACGTTAAAACTAGAATGAAAACTACAGAAGGAAAAACCACTAACACCTCCCAGTCCTCAAGTTCAAACCAGAGTCCTTGCCGCTTGCTTGCGTAGGCATGTGGGGAGTTGGCAGGGTCCAGGGACACGGAGTTCAGTAGCTTCCACTCTCCAGAGAGACTTTAAAGGACTGTCCAGAGTGTCCCACCAGAGGCAATGCTGTCTCACCAGCCTTCTCCGAGGAGACTTCCCTCAGCTTTAGTCCAGGACCAGCAAGGTCTCTGCCCGGACTATTTATATGTCCCATGGGTGGGTCAGCGAAGCAGCCTTTCACAGTAATTTATCCACTCAAGCTCTGGGGTTCCCAATCTAGGCCTGAGAGTTATCACTCTCCTGAAGCTCAAAAACAGCAGCAGCCTTCTCTTCCTTCTCTCAGAGAGTTGGCTCCCTCGCTGCCATGGAATCTTCGGCCCTCTCCTCTACCCAGGTCAGAGCCTGATATGTCATTTAAAGGCAACTTACATTTTAGGGGCCTACATATTTATTTTTAAAATGTATTTATACCGTACCCCTCCTGCCTTCAGCAGCTTGGAGTGGCTTACAATAAATATCAAATCACAATAAAATACAATATGATATCGCAGAACAATTAAAACAATCCTTTAAATCAAACGACCATAAAATGTGCAGAAAAAACATCCCACCCACCCCATATCCTCCCCCTAACCATCCCCCCGCACCAAACACCTGGCGGAATAGCCATGTTTTACACTGATGCTGCGGCCAGCCAGTGGAGTTTTTTGGTGCGTGGCAGCTGACACTGCAGCTGGCAGCATCAGTTCAACATTGAGGCTGTTCAGCTTGACTCGCTTGAGGGAGTCCCACTCCCGGTGGGGGTTAGGCGGTGCGGCGCACGGGTTAGTAGAAAAAAGTCTGAGTCAGGTACCTCTCGCCAGCCAGCCTCCTCACCCCCGAGCTGCCCACCCCAGCTCCCCCCTCCCAGCAACCCCCCCCAGCAACCCCCCCGGCTACTCCCCCCCCAGCAACCCCCCCAGAAACCCACCCTTTGGCTCCCTCCCTCCCAGCAAACCCTCCCTTCAAAGGCTTCTCAGAGTGATGTGGGTGCGTTACCCGCAATGTTCTTATGCGCGCTGTTCAAAGGTTTCTAAGGATGACGTGGGTGTGTTACCCCCAATGTTTTATGAGCAAACTTGTTCAAAGGTTTTTCAGGGTAACTTGAGTGTGTTACCCCCAATGTTCTTATGAGCACTGTTGTTCAAAGGCGTCTCAGAGTGATGTGGGTGTGTTACTCCCAATACTATGTGCAAACTTGTTCAAAGGGTTACAGGGTGACTTGGGTGTGTTATCCCCAATGTTCTTATGTGTAATGTTGTTCAAAGGTTTCTGAAGCTGACTTTGGTGTTATTCCCCATAAAAAAGGAAACAAAAACCAAAAGATAAATAGAAAAATAAAAGTTGGCTGAAATGGTAGGGAATTGCTGGTAGTTATTACCGGCTTGATGAGACACTAAAAACATCAGTTTCTCCTCACAGTGAGCCTTGGCTCTATTTTTTTCACACTGCTAGGGAGAAATGGGACTAGTGGGGGAGAGAGCTTGGATGGGACCTTAGTAAGAGGACTCTCTATGCCCCAGAGGCAGGGCTTCATGCAGCAGTAAGGAGTTCACAGGGTTAAAAGTAATGTAATCTGCCTCCAGTGTTAACTCTGGGAACTCCTTGCTACTGGGTTAAGCCACACCACTGGCTTAATGGTTGAGTTGGCTCTGCCTACTGTTGGCTTGGCTCCACCTACCATTGGCTTGGCTCCGCCCACTTCTGGCCCAGCCCTCTGCCACACAACTTTACATAAATTAGTATACAACTGCATATGTAAATTTCATGCAAATGTTGGTCTTCTTTTCTGCCGATGCGTTAGTGGCCACCCTAGCCTGTGGTGACCCCTACGCATTCCTGTTTACTCCAGTTCTGGCAATTCCTGCAACCCTTTTTGCCCTAGTGACCTGCCCCCTACAACTCCCCTCCAATCTGGCTCCCCTGCCCTGATGGCCCTGCTTCCCCTAGCAACTCTGTTGGCCCTGTCCCCCCTCCCCCACAACACTGCCCCAGCAACTCCTCACTCTCATTTCCTCCTGCCTCTGCGACATGACAGGGGAGCCCATTCCAGCATCTTCTGCCCTTCGGTCCATCCCAACCTAGCTACACCCCTGCCCTCATGAATGCCAGTCCTGTTGCAAGCAATGTGGTGAGGTAAGCACTCTCTGCATTCAACACAGAACTTGCAGCCATGAGTGTCTTTGCTTCCAGGAAATTTTGATGCTTTGCTAATTATGTCACTGCGCTCCCCACACAGCTAGTAAAATGCTGACTCAACATTTCAGTGCCCATTGAATCCCCAATCTCGATCAGCATCTCGCTCCAGATCTATGGGGGGGTGGGGGGGAGGCAGCACATGGGGGAAAATAGCCCACTTTGCACCTGTTCTAGGGGTGAGCACAGACAAAAGTCTCCAGGGCTGTTAACAGAGCTCCTTATTGCCTAAGTTAAATTGACTTCAAGGCAAAGGAAGCTGCTAATGGGTTTTAATGGAGTTGGGAGCTGTTCTCCTGGGGTGGAAGACAAGTTGCTTGTGGAAGCACTGGCACACACACCTGCTGTTTTGCTTGCTGGACCAGGCCTTCAGAAAACCCAGATGGAGTAGGAACTGAGGGGCTTCAAAGACACTGAAATGGCCCAGTGTCCCAGCCCCTTAGGAAAAGGGTTGGCAGTCCCTTGTGCCAACCCCAGCTCACAGGGCTCATCAAAGCCCTCACTAACTCCAGCAGGGGAGATTCCTGCCCAGAAATGCATTTTGGCAGCTGCAGGGGGAGCTGACCCATGTGTCAGACACACCGCACCAGCTTGCCACCTTTCCTTCCTGCCATGAGGGAGCTGCAGTGCTTTTCTCATGACATTGAGCAAATGCATCATGGGATAAACATGTGAGCAGCCAGGACTGACAAGGACTATTGAATCTTCTTGCTGCATCAATGGTGTCCTTACAAGCTGTTCTTTCCATCCCGAATCCTAGATGGACCCAAGCTGCTCCTGCCCCAGCCTAACTCTAGAGACTCTGAAACACAGAAAGGGCTGCTCCTTGTATTTCATTCAAGAATTGATGGGGAAACCCACAACACACTATCAGAGCAGTGTAACAGACATGCATCTGCCCTCCCTGGGCTCAAAAGGAAAAGAAAGCAACAGTGCCAGTCCATGGGGAAGGTAATTGGGTGGCCTCCTTAAAGGAAATAATGGCTGTTCAGAACACAAGAGCATGCTGGGAATTGCAGTTCCAGAAGGACAGCTGCAAAATTGTAGTCCTTTGTCCCATGTCCGACCATTACCTCGCTTCCTTCAACCTCTCCCACCATCCCCCATCTTCTTCCCCAGCTCCGCGCCCCTTCCATGATTTGCAGGCTATTAACCCTTTAGATTTCACTTCCTCCCTCTCCCCCCTCCTGTCTTCTCCTCCTCTTCCCCTGACACTGCCATCTCTCCTCTTAATGCCTCTCTTGCCACAACCCTCGACTCTCTTGCCCCTCTCTCCTCCCGCCCCGTTTGACTCCAAAACCCCCATCCTTGGCTCACCCCTACTATCCGCTACCTCCGCTCCGCACCCGGGCTGCTGAACGCCTCTGGTGCAAATCCCGCTCCCACCCTGACTTCCTCCACTATAAATTCTCCCTCTCCTCCCTCTCTTCCGCTATCTCCCTGGCGAGGCAACACTACTATGCCTCCCGGGTTGAATCCTACTCTCGTGACCTCGCTGCCTCTTCTCCACCTTTGACTCCCTTCTCAAGTCCCCCTGCCCCCTCCACCCTCTTCCCTTTCTGCTCAGGATCTTGTGTCATTCTTCACCTCAAAGATTGACAAGATCCGCCAGGACATT
>QEPC01015012.1:82529-113641 GCA_003113815.1 Sphenodon punctatus | reverse complement strand
TACAAAACCCTTCACAACCTGGCTCCCCCTTACCTCTCATCCCTAATCTCCTTACACACTCCTGCACACACTCTCCGCTCCCTCCTCTGTCCCCTCCCTCGCTCTCCCTTGTCTCCCCATCTCCCCTAACCACCTCTGTCCCTTCTCCCTTGCTGCCCCCCATGCCTGGAACTCCCTCCCTGCCCACATCCGCCTTGCCCCCTCCCTCGGCACCTTCAAATCCCTCCTCAAAACCCACCTCTTCCTCGCCGCCTTTCTCAATGCCTGCTAGTCGTTCCCATATACCTACTGTCTGCCCTCCTCTGCTGACTGCTGCAACCAACCTGATTGTAACCAAGCCAAGCACACGCACCTGAGACTTCGCATCCGCTTGAATGTTTGTTGGTCTTCTCCCCTGTCTCCCCCCTCCGTGGCTATTAGATTGTAAGCTGTAGGCTGGGACCGCATCTATCTTATTGTTCTGTAAAGCACCAGGTACACAGCTGGCACTATACAAATGCTAATAAAATAATAATAATAATAATAGTCCGGGGTGATGTGACCAGGGCATACTATAAAAGCTGGTCAGGGAGTGTAGCAGAGAGGTTGAGGTTACCAAGGGTGAATGAGTGGTTTATGGTGGGGGAGAAAATCTAGCTCTGCCTCATGAGGGTAACAGCCAGGTGCCTATAGTGAGCAGGAGTGTGAATGTGTAGAGACTGGAGGTTCAGGAAGCCAAATAAAACTGTGACTGGAAACTTTTCTATTGTGTAATCAGTGAAATACCTGCCCCAAAATGTATGTGGGAAGGTGATTTGTTGAGCCAATCTTGTCTCCTGTGCTTGTCTGGGAAACTGAGGAGAGGGGCCCACACGATGGGGAAAGAGAGGCCCTGCACATGGTCAACAGTGGGCAATGGTCTTGCCTGTTACAAGCAGTAAATACAGATTGCACCCAGGTGGATGGGCTACATACTATAGGGATTTCAAACTTCTTGGGTTAATGGATCACTTTCAGCCCTCAGTTTCTCATGGCTGCAGTGCACCTGTTGGGGACTATTATTGATTATTTATATATTTCCAACAATGTGCCTTGCAGTGAACGGTCATTTATTTATTTATTATAAACTCTTATTACTCTGCCCTAGCCTGCCATAGGCAGCCTGTGGTGGCTTACGATATAAAAGTAAAAACACAAAACCAATACAATTCACAGCAATTATAAAACAATCAGTACCACGGGTAAAATCCCTCCCATCCACCCTAATCACCCACCCTCACCCTTTTCCATCGCAAAATGCCTGCCAAAACAGCGAGGTCTTACACTTCTTCCCAAAGGAGGGAAGATCCAAGGACAAGCGGACCCCTGCTGGAGCGGCCACTGAGAACGCCCTCCCCATCGTCGCCACCCGACATACATGGGGGACTTTGAGGAGGGCGCTCCCAGCTGACTGCAGGGGGTGATCTAGAACCTGGGGAATTATGTGATCCCGCAGGTAGGTGGGACCCAGACCATGAAGGGCTTTATAGGTAAGAACCAATATCTTGAATTGGGCCCGGAAGACTATAGGCAGTGAGTGCAGCATATGGAGCACTGGTATTATGTGCTCATGGTGACCTGTCCCAGTTAAGAGACAGGCCGCTGCATTCTGCACCATCTGCAGTCTCTGAACCGTCACCATGGGTAGTCCCACATAGAGTGCGTTAAGGTAGTAAAGTCTTGAGGTGATAAAGGCATGGAAGATAGTGGTGAGGTCCAAGTCTGAGAAATATGGCTGTAACCGCCGCACCAGGTGTAACTGATAGAAAGTGCTCCTCGCCACAGTTGCCACCTGAATATCCAGGTGATGCTGTGGATCAAGAAGCACCCCCAGACTACGAACCTGAGGGATCAGAGGAGGGTGAACCCCATCAATGACGGGGGACTCCACCCCTACCATCCCTCCAACCCCACCCACCAGCATCACTTCCATCTTGTCAGGATTCAATTTCAGACAGCTCACTCTCATCCAGTCCCCCACAGCTGCCAAACAGCACATAAGCACCAAGACTGTCAGGCCTGAGTCAGCTGAAAATGAGAGGTAGAGTTGGGTGTCATCAGCATATTGGGAAGATGAAGAAAAGTCCCCCAGGACCACACACTGAGCTCTACCAGTGAGGAACGAGCGGAACCACTGAAGAACAGTTCCGCCCACCTCAGCTCAGTCCCGCAGATGAGTTAGCAACATTTCATGGTCAACGGTATCAAAAGCAGCCAATAGATCTAATAAAATGAATAGAGTCAAACACCCCTGGTCCAACTCCCGGCAGAGGTTATTGACCAAAGCCACAAGCGCAGTCTCCATGTCATAACCTGGGCGAAAGCTGGACTGGGAAGGATCCAGAAAACCGATGCGGTTCAAATGCCCCTGAAGCTGCCGAGCCACCACCCACTACAATAACCTTCCCTAAAAAGGGAAGGTTAGAGACTGGCTGATAGCTGGCAGAGGAGTCAACATCAAGTGATGGCTTCTTGAGCAGAGGCCAAACTACAGCCTTCTTAAGGCATTGACCACCCCCGTGACCAATGGCCCCAATGTCTCCTGCTGGCCCTGACCAGCCGGGAAGGGCATGGGTCCAGGTCATAAGCTGTGAAGCATTCATGGTCAGTGTGAGCAATTTTTTCCACAACATAGTCGACAAACATGTCACAGCGAGCACTGGATGATTCCAGTTCCAGGTGGAGACAGGCTGGACTGAACAGACCCCCTCACCACCCAGAAAAACTCTTCTTTGCTGCCTGCACAACCATGGCATAGGCTCTTAAACTAGCTCTATGTCACAATCGGTCATCTTCAGTATGAGTATGACGCCACGGTCGCTCTAACTGCCACCCTTCCTGCTTCAGTAGGTGCAGATCCTCCATAAACCATGGAGACCTGCAACATGTATTTTTCATAAGTGTTCCTTAAAAATGTGCATAGGTGGCAACCCTGCTTGTCTCCGCTCCATTGTCCATCTTAGATTGTAAGGCTCCCAGGTCAGGGACCAGTCTCTAATGATCCTGGACCATGCGGCTGACCTCATGTGTATTGCAGAGACCTGGCCAGACACTGAGCCGGGGCCAGTATTGGCTGACCTTGTTCCAGCCGGGTACTCCGTACAACATCAACTGAGGTCAGATGGATGGGGGTGGGGGGCACTGTAGCCCTTATTTTTAGGGATGCATGGTCCATTCAGAGGCATCCAGTGCAAATCCCATCCGGTATAGAGGGCCTCCATCTTGTGTTTTATTTGGCCAGAGACAGATTGGGGCTGCTGCTAGTATACCGTGCGCCCACCTAGAGACAAGTGAGAGGGGCACATAGGGAGAGATAGGGAGACATGAAGTTGAGAAGTTGCAGGTGCACTGGGTTACGGGAATAAGGGGACCTTAAAAAATAAGACAGTAGAAGGAGCATCAGCGATCAGATTGTGGGGGTGAGAAGATAAGGAAAGCTTGATGGAAGAGAGTTTTCAGGAGGGATTTGAAGGTCTAGAGAGAGGAAGAGAGTAGGATGTATGTGTTCAGGGAGAGAGTTGCAGGAATGTTGGGCAGCATGGGTGGGAGGGGAAGATAGGTTAGGAAGCAGGAGACTCTGGGTGTGTGGGGATAGAAATAACTACAGTCGGGTAGCAGTCTTTGATCATTGCAAGCTGAGCATTGCTGCACAAGGCAGGTGGCTCTAGTGCCTGATGGTTCTGTTGTGGCTACATCTTGGGGTATGGCTACAATGTGCATGCACTGGCTACGATCAGGTCTCAGACCCCCTTCATTGGCTGGAGGGGACTGAAGTTGGCTTTGTGACAGCTGGTTCCAAAGACCAACACGCAAGGGGGAGGAATCGACTGCTGTAGAAGGAGCGGAGACAAGTGTCCAGGGGAGGATGGCAAATGTGGGGGCAGGAGAGATGCCCTGGAGGAGGGGAGCTGCCTCTGCTGAGTGACCTCAGATGGGAGTGTGTGGAGAGCTCGAGGGAGCAGTCCCAGGTCCCCATCAAATTTAATCTGGTTCTTGGTTATATTTAGTCCTCTTGTGTTACCTTTTTGCACTTACTGGTTGATAATTGTGCACTGTCCTCCACCTACAGGCCAAAGCGCTCTCTACACAGGCAGCACAAGCAACTAGATGATGCAATGGGGCCCTCCAGTGGGCAACAGCTTGCACAGCATTGGTTTCCGATCTTCATGAATCTTCACTACAGTAGGCAATATACACGTACACATCGCGAGGATGCTAGTGTTGCATGGAAGTTGTGCGATACAGTCAGATCTGGCTTGGAACACACAAGTCGATGCTCTGTGTGTACGCATACTGGATGTACTCTGGGCAAGGGAATGCCAAAACCCATGGCACATCAGGGAATTGAGCCTAACAACTGCGCATAAAATGTCATGCAAAAAAAGGGGGCGAAGGGCAGGGGGAGAGAAGAGGGGAGATAGCAAAGTTGTTACAAGGAAGGCGTATTGACCATCATGTGACATCACCACCATTTCTTATTATTTTTTCAATTTCTGTGTTTGAAAACAAAAAAAGATATTCCTTACATATAATTGGGGTTCTGCATTACTGGTATTAAAAATGTGTGCGGGGTGGGGATGGGGTGATTTATGTGACCTACCTTTTGGAGGACAGATTTGTAGTAGAGTGAAAAATTGTGACAAAAGGAATGGGGTAAAAAAAAGCAAAAAAAATTAGACACCTATGGGCGTTTTTAAATGAGAGAGGTGGAAGGGGGGGTGGGGTTGTGGCTGCTGCACAGGACGGGTGCGGGGCGTTCACACACAGGAGGTGCATGGGGAGGGCTTCAAACAAGTGTCTCCCAGTATGGCTGCCCCATCCAGAGAGGTGGCCACCCTGGCCTGCATGGGGCACTCTGGATTTTTCAAGAATGCTCCGTGCATGGCCATTGGTGGCTGGTGTGTGGTTCACGGGAGCGCGCCTCTCCACGCACCAATTCAAATGAGCACTTGGGACATGTGGACGGTAGAGGGCCATTTTTGGATGTGTCTGGTTTAAAAACACCCTATGTCCTCCACTAGCACCCTAAGGAGCCCCGGGGGCAGGACGCTTTCTCTGTTGTGCAGCCAGGGACGGCCTTAAAAATTGTGGGGCCAAAGGTGAAGACAAAATGCGGGGCCCACTTTCCCACGGCCCCACCCACTTCCCTTTGTGAGTGTTACAGTTACAGAAAATTGACAGTTACAGAAAATTGTCATATAAAGTAATTTTTAACTTGTCAGTACAATGTGCACCAAAGAATATTTAAATCCGTTTTAGAGGAACGGAAGCACAGGACACAGATATGGTTAAAAGGCAACAACTCTTATTTAAAACACATGTGGGCATGCACACAAGGATAGGGACAGATCCATGACACAGATCCATGATCTGGACCCTCCTCTTGAGCATATCCCTATTACACTCCCACCACAGAAGTTCAAAGATAGATCCAGCTTATCAAACATAGATCAAACAACCCACACACAGCCACAGCACACACACCCCCACTCACCCCCATGAAAGCAGGGATGAGTAACTGAACCTCAGGCCCAGGGGCCAAGTGTAGCCCACAGCAAGATTTTATGTGACCCCTTTCTAGTTCCTGGATCTCAAACACCAAAAGCACTGAAAACCGATCAAACAACCCCCTCAGCACGCCCCAGCCCTTCCCATTGCCCAAGCCCTCCCTCAAATGGATTGGGCAATGGTTCACTCCCAATGCCCCCCTGGAGGGGTGTAGCAGCACAAAATGTGGGATGAGGGGGAAAGGTATTTTCTTGGCCAAGTGGTCCTTTACCTCGGATGTTGCTCGGCCTGGGTCTTCTGGGAAGGCTGGTGGTCAGACAGAGACAGGCTTAGCCTGCTAGGCAGGAGGAGACAGCAGGAATGTTCTGGTGGGTCTCTCCTTGGACTGGGTGGTGGCTCCCTCCTCCCCTCCAGGGACCATGTGGGGCAGGAGGAGAGGGGACAACCATGGGGAGAGGTGGGGGCAGAGGGGAAAAGGGGACAACCATCGGAGGGGGGCACGGTGGGGGGGAGAGGAAGCAACCCCCTTTCAACATACTCACCTCTCAGGACATACACATCTCTCTCAATGCACATACACACGTCTCTCTCTCGCCCTCTCAAATTACCCATCTCTCTCTCAACACCCTTAGACCTCTGTCTCTCAACACACTCACCTTTCTTTCAACACACTTCTCTCTCTGCTGTAGAAGGTTTTCAAACAGAGGCTGGATGGCCATGTGTCAGGGATGCTGTAGCCCGGGGCAGCTGTCCTGGACCTCAGTAAGGCCAGCCCTATGTGCAGTCCAAGCATGTGCTGTTCATCTGCATCATTCACCCTAGTTCAACGTTGGGGACAACCTCAGCTAATAGGGGGCCACAGGTTTGGCCTTCACACCCTCTTGACTGACTGCAGCCAGCCTGACTCATGAGCCCACCTTCTATTGAAGCCTGACCCAAATGTAGCCTCGCCTATTGCTGCCCCCCATGCCTGGAACTCCCTCCCTGTCCACATCCACCTTGCCCCCTCCCTTCATACCTTCAAATCTCTCCTTAAAACTCACCTCTTTCGCTCTGCTCTGTCTGACTCTTTATCCTGCTGAGCCACTATTTCCTATACCTACGATCGGTTTACCCTTATCCTTGCCACACGGACCTGCCTGCTGTCATTCTCATCGTAACCAAGCCAAGTACGTGCACTTGAGACCTCGCATCTTCATGAATGTTAGACCCCTTGTCTCTCCCTCTGTTCCTCTCCCCTAGCTCCTGTCTTTCAGATTGTAAGCCCTAGGGGCAGGGACCGTGTCTATTTTATTACATGCACACCTCTTTCTCAGCACACACCCCCCCTCTCACCTCTCTCTCTCTCTCCCCACCCCACCCCTTTCTTTCCACACAACACACACTCACCTCTCTCCACACACACACACACACACACACACACAGGAATTAGGCTCAAATGACAAGAAAGCAGATTTTGGCTAAACATTAGGAAGAACTTCTTAACAGTAAGAGCTGTTTGGCAGTGGAACAGACTGCCTAGGGCAGTGGTGGGCTTGCTGCTGGAGGTTTTCAAACAGAGGCTGGATGGCCATGTGTCAGGGATGCTGTAGCCCGGGGCAGCTGTCCTGGACCTTAGTAAGGCCAGCCCTATGTGCAGTCCAAGCATGTGCTGTTCATCTGCATCATTCACCCTAGTTCAACGTTGGGGACAACCTCAGCTAATAGGGGGCCACAGGTTTGGCCTTCACACCCTCTTGATTGACTGCAGCCAGCCTGACTCATGAGCCCACCTTCTATTGAAGCCTGACCCAAATGTAGCCTCGCCTATTGTCAAATACTATGATGTCACAGGAATAGTGCCAGTTCCAGGGAAATTGGGGCCCTGGCCCTGTGAGATGTGGTCATATAGGCCCCCTCCTATCATAAGAGTGTTGATGGATGCACACTGACTCACCCATTAGAAAAAGGGAAATGTTACTGTAATTAGTTTTTGACGTTCAGTCAAACATAACATCCCCTCCTGAATCACCAAAGGCCCTTCATAAGCCAGGGCTCCCCAGTTTTGAGACTGCAGCATACCACCCAATTTTATTTATTTTTATTTCTTTGTATTTATTAGCCACCCCCTCATGCCTATGGCATCTCGGGACGGCTTACAACAGTCCCTACTTAAGAGGGACAGTCCCTTTTTGGGTGCTGAATCCCATTGTCCCTCTTTCAGAGGTCAAAGTCCCTCTTTCAGGAGAGAGAGAGAGAAAAAATTCCATATTCAAGTCTCAGACACCTCTTTCCTGATGGAAAAACACTAGAGAAGACAATGGTAAAATGATGGAATGCTAAGAAACTAAGTGGAATGCTAAGCAGGATAATGTAGGTCCCTCTCAGTTTATGGGAGCAGCTGTGTATGCATGTGAGGATTCGTGAGGATTTGGAGCTTATTGTCCAAGGGGCAGGCCGTATCACACTTGGGCCACTGGAAATGTTGGAGGTATGCTGCTGGCGCATGTTTTACACCAGTGCTTCTGTCATTTCCGGTTAATTCATGGACCCTATGTATTGCTCACTTGCTGCCCCCCATGCCTGGAACTCCCTCCCTGTCCACATCCGCCTTGCCCCCTTCCTTCATACCTTCAAATCCCTCCTTAAAACTCACCTCTTTCGCTCTGCTCTGTCTGACTCTTTATCCTGCTGAGCCACTATTTCCTATACCTACGATCGGTTTACCCTTATCCTTGCAACATGGACCTGCCTGCTGTCATTCTCATCGTAACCAAGCCAAGTACGTGCACTTGAGACCTCGCATCTTCATGAATGTTAGACCCCTTGTCTCTCCCCCAGCTCCTGTCTCTCAGATTGTAAGCCCTAGGGGCAGGGACCGTGTCTATTTTATTACTTTGTATAGTGCCAGGTACACTGCTGGCGCTATATAAATGTTTGTTAATAATAATAATTTATAAATAATAATATAATATTGGGTGGCTCTGCAGCCCCTCACGTTCTGCACTTGCCTGGATCTGGCCCTGCAAAGGGAGGGGTAAGGCAACACCATGTGTCATTCATCAGTCCAGAACCCCTTCTTCTTCTGACATAACTCCACCCTTCGAAAAGTGCTATGTTGTCACAGTACTCTGCAAGGGGCAATGCCACCCACGTGTCATGTAATCACTCCTGTGCCCCCACTCCTGATTCTGGAGAAGTGCTATGAGGTCACGGTGCTTTGTAAGGGTTGGAAGTATTCCTGGCCAGTCTACAACCTGACCTAGGTTTCCTCTCCCCCGCCCCTGGGATAAACCTGATATATGAACACAGCTCTCTTTAACTGCAACAGGGCACCCCAACTCACCAACACACACAGACACACTTACTGGGTAAGGGATCCAATGCTTAGGAAATTGCAGCTTAGTCTCAGGCTGAATTTAAATTACCTTCAGTTTCCAGTTGCTACGTCCAGCTGTGCCTCTCTCCCTGTGCAGGACAGGAGCCTCCTGCAATTCAGTGGCGTAGGGGTCCAGATGGTGCGAGCTTCATTGATTCCACAGAATACAGGATAGGGTTTGGGGGGTGGGACCTTCTGGGAGTGCCAAAGCTGGCAGGCAAGTGTCCTGCTGGGTTTGGCTCCACTGTAGGTGTCGTATGGTTGGTGCAGTCAGTGTCCTACCCCATCTTCCCAGTCCCAAATTCAGGCTGTACCATCAGCTCCCCTTGATGTGCCCCAGCCCCACACCAGCACCCCTGGTTGCTGCATCATCCCCATTCCTGCCTGCGCCTGCCCCACAACTTTTGCATGATTCTCCAAGTTATATTCCTCCCTCCTACCGCTGTTCCATGACCTCCCCTCCCCCTGTCAGGGCTGGTTTTAGAATTTGTGGGGCCCAGAGCAAAAATAAAATATGGAGTCCCAGGACCCTGCCCTCCATAGCCCCACTCTTCTAACAATTGGCAGTCTGGTATGTTCTCCAACCTCTGTAGTTGAGATGGGGGGCGGGGGCCCCCTCTGACCGACTGCCCCTACTTAAGGCCTGTCCTATCTGTTCCTCACTCCCAAGCTATTTCATGAGCTCCCACCCCCAAACATGTGCTTTCCAACACACCCCATGCTCCTTCTCCTTCCCCCTGCGTGTGAGAATGTGTGTGTGGACTGGAATACAATGGCTTTGCTCCCCCCCTCCCAGGTGGCCAGAACTTCTTCCCCTTTTCCCTGAGGAGGGGTGGTGGTGGTGTGGCTTTTCTTGTAGTGACCAGCTGGGAGGTTGACTCCTTGGTGGCTGCTCCCAGGGGTTTCCCACTGGTTTTGGTGTGGGAAATTCCTGGAGAGAACATGGAAACAAGGGTGGCCACGCGCCTCCAGATGGGGCTAAGATGCTACGTGGGAGAGAAGAAGTTTCCAAAGGAAAGCCCAGGGAGCCCTGAGGGTGGGGAGAATCCCAGTGGGAAATGTGTAGCCAGGCAGAGGGGACCCCTCTCTTCAGTGAGGGGCTGACAGCATTGTCCTTCTCCCATAAGTGGGTCAGGCAGGACCTGCTTAATAGAGAGAGGGGTGTGCTTGCATTTGGGGACCCCTTTCCCTCGATATGCCTTAAAAGTGAGATGTAGCTCTGATTTCCCCTTTTATTTCAGGAGCATGGTGCCTATTCTACCTTCCGCTGCCCTGCCCTGGCAGGCCTTGCCTCTCCTGCCTGGGAACATACCCTTTCTCTTTCTCCCCCCCCCCCGCCCGCCCAATGTTACTCTTGTTCTCTTCCACAAGAAGTTTACTCTTTGCCAGCTTGACCCCCACCCCCAAATCAGGTCTTCCCTCCATCCCCTGCCAGGAGCATTTATCTATTTTTATTTAAACTTTTATACCCCATCCTTTCCACAAGACTAAGGGCAGCTTACAAAAGAACCATATAAAGACACAAAAAAATCCACCCCAGAAATCCTCTAGAAACACCCCACCCCCCCAAACTCCTATCTGCCCCCCTCCATGGCTGGCCTGGCCTCCTCAGCCTGGTACTGTCTTTACTAACCTCTCACTTGAGGGTTTGCTCCCCACCCATACTTTAGTCTATGGCAGTCTTGCTCTTGGTATCCGGTCTCCTCCCCCTTCATTCCCCCGCTCCCCCATGTACCAATCCCTGGCTGGCCTTCTTGAGAGCATTCTCTACACTTCTTGTACCTCAGGGTAGTCCCTAACCCATGAGCCTGGTTGTCTTGCCACCCCATGGTTGGCCCAGGTCTGGACGAGCATTCTGGGGAGTGGAGCTCACTGACCCCAGGGGTAGAGCTGTAGAGGCTTTGGGAGACACTAACTAGCAAGATGTGCCACATGGGATGGGGAGCAACCCAGCTCAGGGGTGTCAATGCCCTATTAACTTCTATTTATTTACTTGGATTTTTTAAACCCACCCTTTCCCAAAGGCTCAAGCCAGTTAACATAATAAAATATAAACATGTATAAAATATATAAAACCTGTAAAAATCTAAATGCTATAAAATGCCAACTAAAACCACTCCCTGAACCCAACCCTCACCTGCTAAAAGTCTGGCCAAATAAATAGGTCTTGTACTGCCGCTGGAAAATACTCTGGCTTGGGCCCTAGTGAGCGTGTGTTTGATGGGGCTGTGTGAGGGGGGAGGGGTGTTAGCCTGGAACCTTATTTATTTATTTATTTACTTATTCATTCAACATCTTATATCCCACGAGCTCGGGGCGGCTTACAATAAAACAACAACAATAAATATAAAGATAAAACAATATAAAAAGGCCCCAAAATCATACCTGTAACCCTACCCCCCCCTCTATCCTGGGCATCAACAGACAACGCCGACTGAAACTGATCCCATAAAACAGGACAAAGCAGGGCATTTATTACCTCTGGTTCCCGTACTGTATCAAGTGTGGTGTCGAAGCAGTGGTGAATACAAGCAATTTTGTCCACAAAATAGTCAACAAACATGTCACAGTGAGTGCTGGAGGACTTCAGCTCCAGGTGGAGACAGGCCAGACCGACCAGCCCCTTCACCACCTGGAAAAGTTCAGCTGGATGTTATGAGGGCAGCTGGATGTTATGAGGGCAGCAAAGAAACTCTTCTTTGCTGCCTGCACAGCCAACGCTTAGGCTTTCAAACTAGCTCTTTGCTGCAATCGGTTGCCTTCAGTACGAGTCCGGTGCCACCGGCACTCTAATCGCTGCCCTCCCTGCTTCAGCTGACGTAGCTCCTCCATAAACCACGGGGACCTACACCTCTGATGCTCCTGGAGTGGACGCCTGGGAGCCGACCGATTGATGGCCTCAGCCAACAAGATGTTCCAAAGGGCTACAAATATTACACTAGGATCATGATCACAATAGAAATCAGGACACATTAGGTATAGGTATAACTCTATTTTATTGAATACAACATTAATAATTGGACTTGGCAGTATTACCAGTAAAGAACCCCATTAGCTAAACACTAAGTATCTTACATGTCCGGTGGTCACAGTCGGGGTTGTGCTGGCTGGTCAGATGAAGATGGGGAGGGGGCCCAAACTGGTGGCCTCGCAGAGCTGCTAGCGAGCGAGGAAGTGTGTCTGTGTGTGCAGGGTCAGAAAGGGACTCAAGTCATGGATGTTCACTGCAGAGCTAGTGACACCAAGCCTTGAGCCGAAGTTCTGTTGGAAAGGGTCCTCTTTTATACACTCCACGGTCCATTGGTTAGAATGCTGCCTCATGCTGATGTGTCAGGCTCCGGGGTCAGGAGCCAAGGAAAGGGAAGAAGAGAAGGGCAGGTAGGATGGGAAAGGGTTGAAAGGAACAGGGGATGTCCCACAGATCAGACAAGGAAACCTCTCAGCCATTCTCTGACATCAGGGAGACTGAATGCTAAGCATGAGAACCAGACAAGCTGGCCTACGAAAGCTTATGGCTCAACATCGAGGTCAAGGGACAGGGAACTGGGGAGCAACAGGGAACTAGGGATGGGCGAACACGGTCTGGATGTTCGGAGTGAACTCGGTCTGTTCGGATGTCCGAACCGAATGTCCAAACTGAACTCTTGAATGACCGAACAGTTCGACCAAGTTCGGATGAGTTTGGGGGTGGGAAAAACGTCTTTCCAGGGCCAAAAATTTGGTTTCGGTATCAATAGCGCTATTTTTGAATGTTCGGCCAAGTTCGGCCAAACCGAACTCGGCTGAACCGAACCATTGAACCCGAACTTGGGTTTCGAACTGAACGACTGAACGTCCGAACATCCAAACCGCATTCTGTTTGCCCATCCCTACAGGGAACTAGGGAGCGGGGGAACCAGAGACAGGGAGCAGGGAAACCAGAGCTGGGGGAGCGACAGGGAGCGGGGGAACCAGAGACAGGAAGCTGGGGAACCAGAGCTGGGGGAGCAACAGGGTTATAGGGTGGAACAAGGAACGAACACAGGACTCGACAAACACAGGTGATAGAAGGATAGACCAATAGGGAAGAAGGCACAATGTAAGGGACTCAGGACATGAGGAAGACAAACCAACATGGAGACATGACAAATGCAAGAAAGATACAAAGCAGAATACACACAGTGAAGGAAGACTAAGGGGACAAGAGAGCTGGGCAAGAAGTGCCTCAACACATGAAGGGAACAAGAATTACAAGCAACAACAAGGAGGGGAAGTGCTACTTACACAAGGAACACAAAGGGGTTAACAGAACACTAAGACTCACCAACACAGAACACTAACACAAAGCAGAAGTGCCAGCAGAGCACAAACTACAGTGGTACAACAATAGAAGTGGGCAGAGCACGAATCAGGGACAGACTAACAGAAGCTCCACACCTGCCACAGCTCTCAGCAGCCTTAAATAGTGCAGAGAGCCAATCGGGCTGTGGCAGGTGGGTCCATGCCCTCCAACAGATGTGAGTGGGACAGAGCGAGCGAGCGAGAGAGAGAGAATACCAGAGTAGGGAGGGAAGCCAGCTCCTACAGAGACCACCCAGTGGTGCAGGAGGCAAACACTGCCCCATTCAAGGTCCAGCCCTGACATGATGCAACATATTGTTTGTGGTAGTACATCTGCTGAGATAAGCGTCAGGACTTATTGTGATGATCGCACCATCTTCCTGCTGAGCTTAGGGTGCGTGTCATGGGTTGGAGGTCCGCACCCCCACTTTACCGGGTTTGAGTGACTCAGTTTCCCTCGCGTACAGCCCACTTGAATCAGTTTTTCTCTCTGGCCGATTCAAGCCTGCTGCAGGGACAACTCCTTTGTCACCCAAGGGCCCGATCCTTCCCGTTTACAGACTCTTTCTCTCTGGGTTCGCAAGAGCTTGAAAGCCCTTGTTGCTCACTTGTGTTCCAATGTTAGACACAGACACTTCTTCATAAAGATAAGAAGTCAGTTTATTGATTACATAAGCAAGATTGTTGATACAGAGTGGTTACTAGAAATCAAAGTACAGATACAGAGTGGTTACTAGAAAATCAAATATAACACATTCCTATATCTATACTGGTTGAGTTCCTAAATAAGCATCTTACCCTACAAGGTCCATAAGTTCTTCTCAGTCCTTGATGTAAGCGACTGGGTCTTCAGTCTTAGAGTTGCTAGAAAGCAAAGTCCTCTCTCTCAGTTCATGGTTCGGCTCAGCCCTCCGTCCTGGCTGCAAGATGTTGAGTGAGTTCTCGATAGTCACTGTCCCCTCTGGGGTACAACTCCTTAGATCTCCAGGAGGAAACCCCTCATATCTTTCTCGAGGCTTCTAGAATTCCTTTTGTTTTTGCTATCAGCTTTCTGTGTCTCTTGCACGTAGGCAATGGCTGCCTGCATTAGCATTTTAAATGTCTGGCCATCTGTCTGGGGCAAATCCACAAACTGTCTTCATTTCCTGGAGCTTGGTCAAGTGTCACAGTCTTGATTTGAGTTTTACAGTGTTGAACCTTTTGCTTTACATATTTACTAGCTTGTAGTCTACATGTAGACCAGTATCACACATGTGTGACCATATGGTCCTCCGTGACAGTGGTCTTCATCTGCATCCTTGTCTTTCAGAATGCCCTGGTTCCTGCTTCAAGGCAGTTCCTCTTTATCTGGATGGATGGTTCTTGATTGCCCGTGGTGCCTGGGTGCGTTCTCTTAGAGGGCCCCTCAGTTGCAAGAGTTTCAGTGGTTTCTCTGTATTTTATTGTGTCCTGTTTGTCCTTTTGGCCTTTCCAGCCCTTATATTGTTGTTACTGTGGCATATGGCTGATGTGATGAGTTGAACTGGGCCAAAACCTAGCTTTTAAACTTAACATTCTCCCCTTTGCTGCAGTAAAATAATAGCACATAACAAGTATACATAAATTTAGGTATGTGCCAAGTTCGATACAATACTGAAATACATAACAATGAAAAAACATAACGAAGGTATATAAGAGACTAATTTACTAAAAATGATTATGTGTCTGGTCACTTGTAAACTACGCACCCCCACCCTCCACACTTTCAAGTCCCTCCTCAAAACCCACCTCTTCTGCTCCGCCCTTCCGAACTCCTGCTAAACGCTTCTTATCTGCAAACTTCCAATTTACTGTAACCGGGCCAAGCACGTGTACCTGAGTTCTCGCATCCTCATGAATGTTGCATCTCTTGTCTCTCCCTCTGTTCCCCCTTCCTTGTCTCCCCTCCCCCTGTCTTTAGATTGTAAACTCTTGGGCAGGGACCGTGTCTATCTTGTTCTCTGTAAAGTGCGCTATATAAATGCTTATAATAATAATAATAATAATAATAATAATTATTATTATTATTAATACAATACAACAAAAATACATAAAGATTTTCAAGTAAGACAGGTTACTAAGAAAAGGAATTTTGTAAAAAAACCCACATTTTGAAGAAGGAGGCCAGGATCTTTACAGAGAGGAGCTCAATCTCTGCCAAGAGCCCTTGTCCTTAGGGCTGAGCCACTGGAATATAAATGGCTCATTGTTGAAGCAATGCAATGGATCACTTTGTCCAGCATGTAATAACAATTACAACAATTATTAATATGCATTGTACAATTACTAAAATCACCATAGGGTGTAACATTAAATTTAAAATTCCAGAAGTGGTAGGAGACCAGCCAAGAAAACTTTCCCACAGAGACTGTGTGGTGTTTTGTTCTATGTCAGTAAGAATGTGAGTGATTTTGTGTCCCTCGGCTTGTAAAACTATAGAGGAATGCCCTAGTTGTTTGCTCAGTGTTTGTACTTTTTCATTAAACCTGTTAGTAGCCAAGAGGGCTTTATGTAGGAGTGCTGCAGAATAAGCAAAGGACATATTCCATAGTGCAAAACTATCCTTAGCCCATAGCTGCTTCCACTCATTGGGTGATTTCAGACGTGATGGGGTGGCATTCGCCCCGTCATGGAATCACCCTATTGATTCCCTGCCAGGATAAATACCGGCACGTCAACAGCCCCGCCCCCCCCTCCCCCAGCAGCCCGCCCTCCCGGAGACGGGCAGGCGCAGCGGCTAATGCGGCTGCGGCGCCCGCCCGCCCCCCAGGAGATTAACCATGGCCCGGAATCGGCGGCGAGCATGGCTGCTGATTCCGGGCTGTGGTCAGGGAACAGACGTGATGCTGACATGCTCAACCATGGTGAATTCCACTGTGGTTGAGCGTGTTAACATCACGTCTGTTAGGGGGGAAGTGATTCCCGCCAGGAGTTCACCCCCGGTTGGAATCACTTTGACCACGCTTTCGGAGATGGTCCCCAGACCATTCTCGAAAGCATGGTTATTTTGATTCCCGCCACGCCAGTGGTTCACTGTGGTGAACATCTGGTGGGATTCAAACAGACATTACGGGACCATTCGCCACCACTGCCGATTGACTGTGGTTGAGCATGGTTTCGTAACGTCTGAAAATACCCATTGGCAAGCAAAGTCCAGGAAACATTACCAATAGTTAACTTATTTTAGTGACATTACACATGACTAAGCAACTGGTAGAGTGCACTATGTATACAGTTCATCAAGGATTACCAGTTGGTTTGGCCATGGCGCAATGTAAAAGCATTTGTGTCCTAGGGTATAGACCTGGGGTGCATCTATTTTAACCATGTCAGTGTTACAGGAATATGAATTTTGCTATAAATACATTTCTGGTACTGTTTAAGTGGTAGTAGACATGGCTGATTTCCATACATTTCATTGTTCTTCTAAGTCATATATTGAAGGATATTTTGGTCTTTGCATTGCCATACCCCTGGCAAGGAAATTTAACCATTGTTCTTGGTATACCCATGCGTAGGCTTGTACTGCACAGGTTCTGGACGTTTTTCCCTGTGGGGTGGCAGTTTGAATGGTGGGAACCAGTCCTTTATTTGTCATTGTTAATTTGTGTGCTAGTATCTTTGTCCAATTTGAATTGACACGTCACCTTATAGTGGGAACGGATCACAAATGCTGGTGTAGTTTTCCATTTTGCAAACTGCCTAGTATATCACCCAGTACACTTAATGCTCTTTCTTGCCATTGCGTACACAGAATGGCCATCTTTGTAGCATTACCCAGAGTGATTAGCGCTTGTTCTCCTGCCAATACTTGTTGTTTCATAGCTCGATACCAATCTGCCAATGTGAGGCCTAGTTGTAATAGGCCCTCCTGAAAAACATGATTGCTGTTTTCTACAGGTCTTTGCCGACGCACCCCCAGCCCCAAATGAGACACGGAGACATAGCTGGATTGTAAAAGGCCGCACTCTTTAATGCAATCAGAGCAAGAACGTTGGTTAGATTGTCACTAGGCAATCGAATGGGTCCAGTATTTTCTATAATCCTATAATAACATTAACAGGTATGTATATGGCGTGGATATGCCCTCCAATGCCATTACCAATTCAAATTAAACTTTCCCTTCGAACAGCTCCCTGGCCAAGGCCGAAGGGTGAATGCCTCAGAGGCCTGAGTCAGGAGTATATGGTGTCATTAAGATCGAGGGCCATGCTTGCCCTTACCCCCGCTTGACACTCCCCCCCGAGGAACGATCCTGCCGTCAGCCTTGCCCTGCTTGTCAACAGGTATCATCCCCCATCTCTTATGGAGATGACTCCTTTATCTATACTATCACTACCTAACAAAACAGCCTATTAACCATACTGGACCCCCGCAAGAGTGCGACTAAATTCGTTTTAATCATTGTTAACAGCATTTCCAATTCTCAATCATCCTTATTTCTCCAATTATCGAATTAGTATCCAATTAGCTTTTAACTATATTAAATTATTGTCGAATCATGCCAATCAAGTTCCAATTATTTTTAATTCTTCCTATACTGTAAAGAAGGCAAAACAACAGAGCCGTCCTAATGTTGGCGTGCTCTGCAAAATTCCTTCTTGGTCCCCTTGTGGCAACCAGTTAACCAAAACCTACAGTATTAGGGGGATGGGTGGGTGGGAACAATTTTCTTCTCCTCGCAGGCACAACTGCTGCCTGCCGCTGCTGGGACCAAGTGAGCGGGGAGAGCGAACCGCGTGCGCTGGCCGTCCTCCCTGCCCCTCCCTTCTAGCAGGGAGGGGGAGGGAGTGTCCCCAGCGCCGACCAATCAGGCACCCGCTCTCGGGTCCTGATGCCTGGGCCGCCAATCGCAGGCGCCCAGGCCGAACAGCGCGGGGTTTCCCGGCGCCCTGCAGCTTCTCCGCGCCCATTCCTACAGGGCTGAAAGCGGCGGGCGCGGCAACCTCCCCCCGCCCCTATTGCGGTGCGGAGGGCCTTTTTAGTGATCCTAGAAATCTTCCTGTGGATCCCAATATGTTTGCCAGGATTTCAATATTAATACTATTAATCAATACTGCCCCTCCCATTCCAATCCATCCCGTAACATCCCTTGTCTGTCGGTGTGGTGTTTTCAAAATGGCTCCCCATGATTGTATCCAGGTGTCAAACAAGGGTTCAACAAAAGGGGCACACTGTGCGTGTTGCCTATTAATATTGTATGACATGCATATGTTTAAAGTCAAAAGTTGTATGTATCCTTCTTGTATTTGGATGCATTTGTCCCATTGGGTTTGTACAGAGGATGTATTATGGGAGTGCAGTTGCGGTGATTCTGTCCAAATTACATACCCATTAATATAATCAAATCTTGGTGCCACATGATTATTATAACACCGATAGCCTGGATACCGAATACAAAAAGAGGGATTCTATGGGTCTTAGAGTTGTTGTGATGAATTTTTATATGCTACTATGTATCCTGGAAATGGTATTTCTTTCCATATTATATCCTCCTTCTCACCCAAGGGGAATGAAGTAGTTACCATTATGGTTTGGACCCCATTCTGTACACATTGTGTAATATTTTCCCATTCTAGTGAATGAATGAATGAATGAATATATTTTATTGCGTAGTCGTAGACCATAGCATTTACATAAAACAAACATGAGAAAATACAACAAACTCATAATATCCGGTGGATAAATTAACAACTAGGGACCTAAAAAACAATTCCTCTGCAAAGGCATCTTTATCAATAATCCCATGATTTTACCCCTAAGGATTCCATACTCCCCCAAAATTCCTAACATAGAGCCAGCATACAGTTCTAAACCCCCCATTCTAGTGTAACATTCACCTTTTCCTCCCCTCTCATGTAATAGTTTTTGGGATACAGGTATCTATGGGTATTTTCAGACGTGACGGGGCCAATTGACCCCATCATGGAACCAATCTGTTGATCCCCCGCCGGGGCCACCGCGTCACGGCCTAACAGACGTGCCAGGGGCTCCCAGCGGGGAATCGGGGAGGGGGCGGGGCCGTGGCCGCGTGGCACAACGTGCGGCTGCTCAAGAAGCCATCTTTGGATGTTGACTCCCTAGCCAGCTATTGGCCAGTCTCTAACCTTCCCTTTTTAGGGAAGGTTATTGAGCGGGTGGTGGCCTGGCAGTTATGGGAGCATCTGGACTGGGTTGGTTTTCTTGATCCTTCGCAGTCTGGTTTTCGCCTCGGGTTTGGCACCGAGACTGCACTTGTGCCCTTGGTCGATGACCTGCGCCATGAATTGGATCAGGGCAGATCCTCAATTCTGCTCTTACTGGATCTGGTGGCGGCGTTTGATACCACGATATGTTGGTGGCGAGGCTGCGGGACCAGGCTGGGGTGAGCGGAATTGTTCTTGAATGGTTCTGCTCATTCCTGGCAGGGAGAACTCAGCAAGTGGTTCTTGGGGAATGTACATCATCTCCCCGGAATCTCACGTGTGGAGTCCCGCAGGATTCTGTTTTGTCCCCTCTCCTGTTCAACGTGTATATGCAACCGTTGGGTGAGGTCATGCGAGGGTTCGGCGTACGATGTCATCAGTACGCCGATGATACACAACTCTACCTCTCGTTTTCTGGAGACCCAGGCCCGGCAGTCTCAGTGCTTACCCGATGCTTGGCAGCTGTGGGGGACTGGATGAGGGCGAGCTGTCTGAGGCTGAATCCCGACAAGATGGAGGTGATGTTGGTGGGTAGGGCTGAGGGGGTGGTGGCTCCCGTCATTGGTGGGGTCTGCCCCACTCTGGCTTTCATGTCTGTAGTCTGGGGGTGCTCCTCGATCCACAGCTCTGCCTGGACAGTCAGGTGGAGGTTGTGGTGAGAGGAGCATTCCGCCAGCTACATCTGGTGTGACGGCTGCAGCCGTATGTCTCGGACTCGGATCTGGCCACCATCATCCATGCTTTCATTACCTCTCGACTGGACTACTGCAATGCGCTCTACATGGGGCTACCCTTGGTGACGGTCCGGAGGCTGCAACTAGTGTAGAATGCGGCAGCCTGCCTCCTAACGGGAACGGGCCGCTGCGAGCACATTACACCAGTGCTCCAGACTCTGCACTGGCTGCCTATTGTCTTTTGGGCCCAATTCAAGGTGTTGGTTATGAGTTATAAAGCCCTAAATGGCTTGGGTCCTGGTTACCTGCGAGACTGCCTCAAGCCTCAGGTCATTTCGCAGCCCTTGTGGTCGGCCGGGAGCACCCAACTCGAAGTCCCCCGGGTACGCCGGGTGGTGATGGTGGGAAGGGCATTCTCGGTGGCCGCACCTCGGCTGTGGAACTCTCTCCTGTTGGAGGCCCGTCTGTCCCCTGACCTCCCCTCTTTCCGCAGATGTTGTAAGACCTGGTTGTTTCGCTGGGCCTTCGGGGAGGGGGTGGGGAGGGTGGGGAGGGGTTTTTATTTTATCTGTTAGCCGCTATAGTATGTGTTGATTTTATATATTTTATATTGTAATTAGATGATTTTATTTTGATGTTTTTATGTTGTTCGCAGTCCCGAGCTGCCGAGTTGCAGGAGGGTGCGGGATATAAATGTTTTGTAAATAAAATAAAATGTTTTTAGTATTTGTTATGCCCGGGACATCTTGGATGATGGTGACTCTTGATTAAGTACAGGGGTATCGTGGTGTGCATATGCTGTATCATCACTGACAAGAGATACTGGGCTGGTAGTGGTTGGTTCCACAGGGATTCCCCAGGAGTAATGGCGGGTGAGCCTGAGACGCAGGCACAGGATCTGGATAGAGGCAAACATTATTCCTGCAAAGAAACCAGGACATCAGACCACTACTGGTCTAGTTTAGTACACTGGAAAAATACTCGATTTCAGAGACCTAAGTCCCATTTGGGTACATTTGCTTGATTCACAACCAGATGGCAGAGGCTGTTGATCTTGGTATATTGTAAATGTTCTGGATATCCTTCCTTGATAGAGGTAGAACGTCCGGTGGGTATTGGATAGCTAATTGAGCGGCCAATACTGAGGCTGACATAGATTGCAAAGTGCAAAGTCACACTTGTTGAAGTTGGGGTACCCATAGGTAAAGGGTTCTGGAGGTCATCCAGGTTTTAGCCATCCCAGACCAACTAGTCCCATAACTGACTGGAAAGTATTGGAGCTATTTAAAAATCTGGGAAATTCAGGAGGGATTTCCCATAGCAGGATGCCCCTTCCAAATGGGGATAAAGGTTCATTTATGCATCCCGCTCAGGTATGCACAATGTCATTATTACTTCGGTTAACTATGGAAATTGATTGCCTTTGAATTGCGCTCCAAAATGTGCACTTTGAATGGTTCCCTGTTGGTGCATCAGTGAACCAAACGTGGGCATTAGGCTGTGCTAACGCTTTTTTAACTTCAGGTCTGGTGAAAACGTTCCACTGGGAGAGGTGTGGATCTGGTGGCAAGGGACATTCATGTTTGGTGCTTGGACTACTAGGCCAAACAGCAAAGGGGTGGGTTGTTTGAGTTTTTTATATGTGACCCCTTTGGCTGCTAGCCAAAGAGCCCACTGGCCCAATTGTGTGTTGGAGACATGGTCCTCCATGAGTTTTCCAGAGAGGATATATTTGAGAGGCAAATGTGCTGACTGTACTATGACAGGGGAGCCCCTGATCAGATACTCCCAGTGGCAAAGAGCCCAGATTAGAGCATTGCATTCTGCCTCGCATGTGGAATAAGTTTGTTCAGCAGAATCCAAGGCCTTGGAGCCATAGGCAACTGGCTGCAGCTTTCTGCCAGGATTTTCTTGCAGCAAAGTTGCTCCCAGTGCTGTTTCAGAAATAGCGAGCTGAATAAAAAAGGGTTTGTTCACATCTGGGAAGGCCAGAGCGGGGTTTGATAACAGATCTTGTTTTAACTGAACTAGGGCCTTGGTGTGCTCCTCCCCCATTCCCATGTCCTATCCTTTTTGAGAAGACTCCAAAAAGGTTTTGAATTTTCAGCGTACATTTCAATGCAGTCTGAAACAAAACCAAATTAACCCAGTAGCTGCCGTAGGGAGTGCTGATCTTCTGGGATTGGGAGATTGAGCAACACTTGTACTCTCTGCTGGTGGATCCACCTCCCATTTTGCCCCAGGGTAGCCTCTAGATATGTAACTTCAGTTTGGACAAGCTGGGCCTTGTCTCTGTTAATTTTGAACCCAGCTTCCTGTACAATGGCCAGATCTCATTTTGTGAGCTCAGTGGATTTGTCCCTGGTTGGAGCATGTATCAGAATGTCATCCACATAGGAGATGGCATGGGGGCGGTCGCTGGGTTCCAACTGGTCCCAGAGTGTAATTACATGGTGGTGAGCAATGGCGGGTGGTGCTGAGGTGGTACATGGTGGTGAGCAATCCCCTCTGGCTCACTGAGTGTCATCCCACCAACTCCCCATCATCATCTTATTGTCATTTTGCCTTTCTCAGTGGCACGTTTCTTGTCATTCTACTTCATCTTGTCATTTAATTAATACCCTCTGGCTCCTGGACTGTCATTTCACTAACACCCCATCATCCCCTTGTTGTCATCCCATCCATTTTCTTGTTATACACTTCCTCCCCTAGTACTACTTCCTGTAATTACAAGAAGACTCTTGTAATTCCACTTGTTTCCCATGGTCCCTTCCAGGGTTGGGGGGGAAAACAAGTTGGGCTAAATCTAAAGAGTTTCCGAGCAGAGTCTCCAGAATTAGCACAGAAGAGACAGGGGCATACATCTGGAAGGCATACATCTCACTCCAGCCTGTTTCACCAGGGATAAGTTTGAATACACTCCCCACATCATACTGCCTCCCCACCCACACCATAACGAGCCCCCTGGCATTCCTGAGCACCTCCTGCCCACAGGCACTGGGGAGCAGGGAGCGATCCCCTGAGCAGGACTGTGATCCTTTCCACAAGCCTAGACTCTTTCTATCCTGCCCCAAAAGCTGGCCAGGGCCCCTAAAGTCCTTTACCAGAACAGATGAGCCACGGAAAGAGACCAATACTAGCCTAGGCAGGACAGAGCAGACAGCAATGACTGGCAGCAAGGTGGCTCTGGAACTGGATGGAGCAGGCAGCAGGACCATGTGCATAGGGAGCCACTCCACTAGGCGCTGATGGGTGGGAAGGGGGCACTCGGGAGTAGGGTTGCTTGCCACCTATGCAAATTTTAAAGGAACGCTTATGAAAAATACATGTTGCAGGGCCTGTATTTTTCATAAGTGTTTCTTTAAAAATTGCATAGGTGGCAGCCCTACTCAGGAACAAGACTGAGGGAGGTGGTGGCCCCAGGGCAAGTCAAGCATGCAGGTGTCAAAGGGAGCTTGGGACTGGGCTGCAGCGTACAGGCAGGGCAGGAGCAAGACTCTACAGCACACGAAAAGGGTTGAGGCTGGAGCAGCCCGGAAACTCTGCAGGGTGGGGTCTGGGAGGGTTATGAGGCTGTCTCTGGCCCCGCCCCTCCCCAATTCTATTGTGAGCAGTGAAGGGTGCTGTCCGCTGGCCCCTAAACTGAAGGAGGCATGGCTGTGGTGGCAGAAACGGGAATCTGGACACCACCAATGTACCTGTACCAAGGCTAATGGACCTTACAGGCTCATGGGTGCCAGTGCAATTGCACCAGCGTTCCCTATTATAACTATGCCCCTGTTGTGACTACAGCCTGTATTTGGGGGGTTCAGCCCCACCTAGTGGTGGTGTGAAGCCTCGCAGGCTTGCTACCTGCCTAGTTTAGAAAACACAGGTCTTTGGAGCTCATGTTTTAAGATCCAGAGGTCCCAAGTCTGCTCCTGCTGGTGATGCCCTAGGGTGCTGCTGTCAAACACTCAGGTGGCCACTGTCGTGTTGCTGTAGGCCTGTATGTAAGTTGGAAGGGTTCATGGTTTGGGAGGGAGATACTCCATGCCAGGAACTCTGCATAAATGTTGTGGTGGATTGTTTTTGAAAAGCAGAAGGCTTTTTGGGTGGAGTCCCTGGGCTTGGCAGCCTCTCTTCCACGTGCATGGGTGGAGATGTGAACAATATCACTTGTGTGAGGGTTTCTTTGTTCATTTTAACCTCTGCAAAAAACCACAGAGGGTGGGTTCAAAGTAAGTAGGAGAGGATTCATAGAAACTGGCTCAGGTGGAGAGAGCAGGTTGCATTTGACAGCAGATAAGCTCTAAGGAGAGCTAAAGGTTCACTCCTGCTGTTGAGGGGGCCATCAGTGGCACTGGCCTGTAGTTAGGATACTTGGGGTATGCAACCTCCTGGTCAGGGTGTCCTAAAGCTCTAGCTCCTGGAAGCTGGGAGTGCATGACAGGGGAATGACTGGTTCCTTTGCACTCCCTGGCACTGGCTGTTGCTGGAGACAGGTCACTGGGTGAGATGGACCATTGCTCTGACCCAATACAGCAGTGGCTATTTATCTAGAGTGAAACTGGGACCTTTGAGACTTCAGGGCTAAAGCCCTACCTTCCCTGCTTGAGCTGAAGAGCCAGCACATTATGCAGCTGCTCTTTATCCCAGTGCTTCTGGTCTTACCACCTCTACGTTCTTTACGTAGAGGGAGTAAGACCAGACAGCTGGTTTCCATAAGACAGCTGGCCTTATGGAAAGAAAACTTAGGCAGTTCCCAACTGTATGGGTAATAACTTTTGACTCTGTAGGCCACTATCAACCAAATTTGGCAGGGGGGGCATAAAGCCCAAAGGTAAGTAAGAACTCTGAATTTCATGACAGTAGGTACATGCAGAGGGAAGATAGGATCCCTTACGTAGTGAGGTCAATGGCTAATCATCGTCATCATCTTTATTTTTATATAGTGCCCCCCTGCCATGGCACTGAGTCGGAATGCTTTACATACAACAATTTAACACAACCTTTAATCCTCACAACAACCCTGTGGGGTAGGTTAGGCTGAGAGAATAATGCAACTGGCTGGACAAGGTTTCTGGGCCTGTGTTGGCTCAGATGGTTCCAGCTGGGTACTTGATGCAGCATCAGTTTAGGATTGGGAGTGAGGAGACAGAGTGGTGGTGATCTGTAAGACAATTGGGTCTATCAAAGGTATCTAGTGCCTGAGTTGCTCAACACAGAGTGTGTCCACCTCATGTTTGAGACCTGGGATAGTTTTGGGATTCTGCTAGTGTATTGACCATCCTGCTGCACAGCAGATTCCCTAACTGCTCTAGCCAAGCTGGTCACGGAGGTGGTTTTGGGATCACCCAGATTTATTGTCTTGGGAGATTCAGATTACATGCTGAGACTGGACTTTCAGGTGCAGAGCCGGATTTCATGGCTGCCATGACAATCATGGGGCTATCGCAGATAATATCTGGCCCAACACATGAGGCTGGACCATATGTTGGATCTCATGTTCTGCACTGGCCGGGAAACGGGGGCTCAAATTATTGAGGGTGGTGTTATGACACCATTGTCATGATCAGACCATTACCTTCTGAGGGCCTGGATCCCTGCCCCAATTGGAATGGTGGACCCGTTAAAATGGCCTGCCCCCAGAACTAATGGATCCACTAGGATTCCACAACTCTTCGGGGGGTTTACTGGCTGACCTTGATGGCCTTTCTGTGGATGACCTGGTTGATCTGTGGTATGCTATGCTGACCCGGGCCATTGACACGGTGGCACCCAATCGGGCATCTGTTTCCTCCGCCGTGGCAGTGCAGGTCTCCCTGGTATATGGAGGACCTGAGGTTGCTAAAGTGAGAGGGTAAGCAGTTAGACCACAGATAGCGCTTGACTTGTGTCAAAGCTGACTGACTGAAGAAAACTTTCTTTGCTGCTGCCATAGCACCTGCAAAGTGCCCTCCAGCAGAGCTCTCCTGGGTAGTGAATAGCTTATTGAATAACAGCTGTCTCCACCTGGAGTTAGTCATTAGCTGCCAGCTGTGACAAGTTTGTCACCTACTTTGCAGATAAAAATGCTTGTATTTGACACAACCTGGGAGCTGCCAGTTTGAGTGCAGAGTCAGAGTTTGCGGTTGGAGAGGCTCAGTTTTGTCTGGTTTGCTTGGATCCGCTTTAATTAGTCTTGCACGCCGATGGAGAGACTGTGCTTGGAGTGGTGCAGACGACGAGTTGTGAACTAGATCCATACCCATTATAGGTGGTGAAAGAAAGCTAGCTTGGAGATGTTGGGACCTTTGTTAGCTCAGGTCATCAGTGCCTCCCTTTGGGAGGGCAGGTTGCTTGAGGGCCTCCAAACTGTGATTGTCTGAACCCTGCTCAAGAAACCATCACTTGATGTTGACTCTCCTCACAGCTATCGCCCTGTCTCTAATCTTCCCTTTTTAGGGAAGGTTATTGAGCAGGTGGTGGTTGCCTCACAGCTTCAGGTGCATCTCAATACTATTGGATTCCTGGACCTGTTTCAGTCAGGATTTCATCATGGACATGGCACTGAGACTGTGCTTGTGGCCTTAGTTGATGATCTCCGCTTGGAAATGGACAAGGGTAATTATATCCTGTTCATTTTGTTAGATCTCTTGGTGACCTTTGATTCAGTTGATCATGGGGTGCTGTTGACACAGCTGCAGGACCTGGCAGGGGTTTGTGGGACTGCTCTTGGTTGGTTCTGCTCATTCCTGGCTAGGAGAATCCAGAGGGTGGTGATGGGCAGTGGACTGTCAACCCCTCAGGAGCTCCTTGTGGGGTCCCACTGGGTTCCATCTTGTCCCCACTCCAGTTCAATGTGTATCTGAGGCCCCTGGGCAAGATTGTTTGGAGATTTGGAGTGAAGTGATGTAAGTATGTTGATGACTCCCAACTCTATCTCTCTTTTTCATCTGACCCTGTTCCTGTAGTTTTGGTGCTTAGTAGTGCCTGGTTGCCGTTGAGGTCTGGATGTGTGTGAGGTGATTTAAGCTGAATCCAGACAAGACTGAGGTGATGATGGCTGGCTGGCCTTGTGACCTGGGGGATGTGGGAATCCCTGTTATTGATGGGGTTCAGTTGCCTTTGGTTGCTCAGATTCACAGCATTGGGGTGCTCTTGGATCTACTTCTGTGCCTGGATTGCCAGGTTGCGGCACATTACACCAGTGCTCCAGAACCTGCACTGGCTACCAATAGCTTTCTGGGGATGATTCAAAGTGCTGGTTCTGACTTATAAAACCCTAAATGCCAATGGCTTAGGCCCCAGGTATCTGACAGACTGTCTCTTCCGTTATGTTCTGTCATGGCCTCCGAGGTCAGCCAGGAGTGCCCTTTTGCGGGTAGTATTATGAATTAACTAGGCAGTATTGGCCATGGTCAGAGAGACAGGTTGCATGAGGCCTGAACAAACTCAGTTCACCTAACTTGAAACATAGGCCTCAGGCTGGCACAGACAAAGGAGGCCCATAAGAAGGAGAAGTCATAAATGACTCACACTCTAGCAGGAAGAATGTATTTCCAAGGCCATACCAACTACCCCAGATGGCCACTATCTCTAATAAAGAAGGCTTGAAAGAGATAGATAACCTCAAAGGGTCAGACCGGCAATTAAGCAGTGAAGAAGGAAAAACTCCCCAAAAGTGAAAGCAGTTTTAATGACTATGCTCCAAATAGTAAAGAGATGAAGTCGGCTTATTTCTGCACCTCGCATGATCAAAAGAGGGGACCCTGCAACATGTATTCCTAACAAATAAAACTATAAAAAGGAACGCCCAGACCCCTATCCTTGTCCTTGGCGGTTGGGGCTACTAGCATTGCAGTAAGCCTCGTGGGCCTTGGACCCTAATCTTCGCTCTCAAAGAGACTCCTGCCCAGCTGCCTGCTGGGCCCCCTTCCCTTCTCCTCTGAACCAGCCTGCGTCTCGGACCATGGCCTCTGACACGTAAGATATCCTGGGATGGGTTACTGCGGTTTGTAACTGGTAACACACACTGCCATGTCCAGATGTTAAGTGTCTAGCCAATAAAATTAAGTTGTACCCACATACTTTGGCATGTTTATTGGCAACCTTTGATCCCGTTTGGGGTAAACTGAGGCACGCCACCTCATTTATTTCCTAACAGAACCATCTGCCTGTGACGCTTTCACAAAAAGGGCACACAGAAGCATTCTTGGTGGCTGCCCCACCATTATGGAACTTCCTTCCCTTGGAGATCCGCCTAAGTCTGAGCCTGCTCATCTTCTGGAAAAGATGCAAGACCTTTTTGTTTGGCCAGGTGTTTGGCAGGCACTGGCAGGGATAGGGTTGGGTGGAGAGGTTAAGGAAAAGATTGGTGGGTGGGGGAGCTAGGGCATATTTCATGCTGTTTTATATGTTTTTATATTTTGTAAACCACCCTGAGCCTATTTGGGAATAGCAGGGTAAAAGTCGGAATAAATAAATATCAGAGAGCCCGTGTAGCTAGTGGATAAGGTATTGGACTTGGACAGTGGAGATCATAGTTCAAATACCATCTTAGCTGTGAGCTCACTGTATGACCTTGAGCAAGTCACACTCAGTCTCAGTTCCCCATCTGTAAAATGCAAATAATAATGACTTGCCTCACAGAACTGTTGTGAGGGTGAGCTAGACAAGGATTGTAATGTAAAGTACTTGGAAAACTAAAAGAGCTACAGAATGACAAATAGATAATTCCACTGACTTACCCAGATAAATGTAAAGTTCTGCATTAGGTAAGAGAAATCAAATGCACATTACAAGTATAGGATGGGTGATACCTGGCTTGGCAGCAGTACATGTAAAAAGGATCTCAGGGTTATAGTTGATCACAAGCTGAACATGAGTCAGCAGTGTGCTGCAGCTGCTAAAAAGGCAAATACAATTTTAGGCTGCATTAATAGAAGCATCATGTCCAGGTCACGAGAAGTAATCATTTCATTCTATTTTGCACTGGTCAGACCTCATTTGGAGTACTGTGTCCAGTTCTGGGCACCGCATTTTAAGAACAACTTTGACAAATTGGAACGGGTTCAGAGGAGGGCGACAAAGATGGTCAGGTATCTGGAAACCAAGTCCTATGAGGAAAGGTTCAAGGATCTGGGTATGTTTAGCCTGGAGAAGACTAAGGGAAGACATGATAGCGAGCTTCAAATATCTGAAGGGCTGTCGCATAGAAGATGGACCAGACTTGTTCTCTGTTGCTCCTGAGGGCAACTAGAGCCAATGGGCTCAAATTACAAGAAAGCAGATTTTGGCTAAACATTAGGAAGAACTTCCTAACGGTAAGAGCTGTTCAATAGTGGCACAGACTGCCTAGGACGGGGGTGGGCTCTCCTTTGCTGGAGGTTTTCAAACAGAGGCTGGACCCAGGCCATCTGTCAGGGATGCTGTAGCTGTGGATTTCCTGCATTGAGTAGAGGGCTGGACTAGATGACCTCTGAGGTCACTTCCAACTCTAAAATTCTATGATTCTATACATTACACATCCCCCTCCCCCTGTTGTCATTAAGAAATTTGCTGCACAGAGTTGCTTATTCTAGTAAAATCTCTTTTTGCCCTGTCCTGTTCTCTAAACTCTGTGTGGGGAATACTGAACTGAACCTGAGGGAGGCTGGAGAGGCAGCCAGGGGACTCAGTTGTTTACTGTTAACAAAAGCACACGGTGACCAGGCGGGTAGGTCCAATGGAATTCACAAGACTGACTTGGAGTTCAGAGAGGCCACTCTGAGCATGCTCAGGAGGGCAGCCAGTGCCTGGGCCATGTGGGGTTGATGAGGCTTAGATACTCTGGGCTTGGGAGAGATCGGGGTCAGACTCTGGGACTAAGGAAGCTGGAAGGAAGCTGCAGGAGGGAGCGGCTGAGTGCAAGGACCTGAGCTGGGGACTTGGAGTGGCAGCTTGGGGAGAGCTGGCTCGACTGGGTCTGAACCCCTCTCTCCAGGCTAGAGGGGGAGCGCCGCTTAGGAGGAACCACTCAACAGAATGTGAGACTGTTTTTGCTGTAAACTTTCTGATACTGTCTGTGCGCTGTACTGTGCCTGGCCTCCCCCACCCCAACTCCATTGTTAGTAAAGTGATGTGTTAAGCAGACTCCTGTGTTAGCCTGATCATTGCTCCAGGTAGATACCTCTAGGTAAGGGTGGGACGCCGGGGAGAATACCGGATTTACCGGTATCGGATCTCCCCGGGATCGGATTTACTTGTATCGGCATATTGGATTTTTAACATTGGGTGGTTTACCCTTTTTTTTACATTGCGGCTGTCACGGAGGAACATAGGGTCACACACATGTAACATGGGCCTACATGTAGACTACATGTCTCGTAAATATGTAATGCAAAAGGTTCCACATGTATGTAATGTTACAATTGAGAACTGTAAAACTCAAATTAGGGCTGTAACACGTGACCAAGCTACAGGAAATGCAAAGAGATACAAAGAATGTGTATTTGAGCACACTTGCCGGACAGACCTGTGGAGATGCAAAACAACCGTCATGTTTGCCAAGGCGGGAAACCCGACACAAAGAAGGACAAGAGTACTTAAGCCAGCTATCCCTTGAAAAGCGCCATCTTGAGCATCTGCATACGAAAAGCCTGCCAGCAAGTCAGGCTGGAGATCATGATTGGAGAGGGATGAATTGCTTTCTACCAACTAAGAAACCAGTGCCCAGTCGCTTACATTAAGGGCTGAGAGGAACCAGAACTTATGGACCTTTCTAGGGTAAGATGCTGATTTAGGAACTCAACCAGTATTGATCAGGAATGCGTTATATTTACCTTTGATTTCTAGTAATCACTCTGTATCAACTATCTTGTTTATGTAATCAATAACTTGCTTATCTTTATGAAGAAGTGTCTGTGTCTAACATTGGAACACAAGTGAGCAACAAGAGCCCTCAATCTCTTGCGAACCCAGAGAGTAAAGAGTCTGTAAATGGGAAGGATCGGGCCCTTGAGTGACAAAGGATTTGTCCCTGTGGCAGACTTGAATTAGCCAGAGAGAGAAACTAATTCAAGTGGGCTG
>QEPC01015012.1:52904-81350 GCA_003113815.1 Sphenodon punctatus | reverse complement strand
CTCTACGTGGGGCTTCCCTTGTGTTTGGTTCGGAGGCTGCAGCTAGTGCAGAATGCGGCGGCCCGTCTCCTTTCGGGGACGGGGCGCCGGGAGCACATAACACCAGTGCTCCAGGCTCTGTGCTGGTTGCCGATAGTGTACCGAGCCAGATTCAAGGTGTTGGTATTGATTTACAAAGCCCTACACGGTCTTGGCCCCTCATACCTCAGGGACCGCCTCGCCCTCCGCGCCCCGGAGCGGCTCCTTCGGTCTGCCGGGGGTGCCTTCTTGGAGGTCCCCCGATTTAAGCGGGGGGCCACAATGGAGAGGGCATTCTCGGTGGCCGGGTCGTATCTCTGGAACTCCCTACCGGAGTAGGCCCGCCTGGCCCCAAGCCTGTTAGTATTTCGGTGAAAATGCAAGACCTGGTTGTTCGCCCAGGCCTTTGGGGAGGGGGGGTAGGTAGCTGATTTTTATTCCCCTATCCCAAGTAATTTATACCCCAGGCCCTGTTTTATGTGTCTTTTAAATGTTTATATGGTATTTTTTAGTATTTTGGATTGTTTTAAAGTGTATTTTATGACTGGAAGCCGCCCCGAGCTGTGTTTCAGGAGGGGCGGGGTACAAATTTAATAAATAAATAAATATAAATAGGGGCGAGGGAATCTCTCTCTCAGTCTTCGCCTGCATCCCTAGGGCAGCGGATTTCCCCATTCAGGCTTAATCCCCAGGGTTTGGCCAGCAAGGTGATCGCTGGCTGGCTGCAGGACCTGCCTGACCACCAGGACACAGGGGGCCAGGGGTTGGTGAGGTGAGTGGGGGTCCATGACACTCTACTCCCTGTGGTTGCTCAGGGGCTGTGAGCGTGGGCTGATGCCTGAGGCATCATGAGAACACTCGTCTACCGAGCTCAGCGTGTAACCTCTTCAAAGGAGCTGTGCTCCTCTGCCAAGGCCGTGACTCTGAACAACATTTGCTGTGGCTGTGTTAGTCATCCAGAGAGGGAAATTTTCTAGTCTCTTCCTGAAACTGCTTGATCAGCATTCAGCACGATAGAGAACTGGGAGACCTAAGTCTCCGCATATGAGAAATGGAGACGTTTCTCCTGACCAAAACTACTAATTCAGCTCTCATTCACGTGGTGAGATTTTGGTTGATTTACACTGCAGTAGAATCCAGAGGCCTTCACTGGGATCGGAGTTTTAGTGGTCATGAAAAGTGGCCCCTAGTTCAGAGCTTGCAATCTAGAATGAATACCAACTGGGTGCAAGGTCGCATGGGCGGTATAAGGATTGCAGGGTGGTATGGACTGACTTTTTGCTAAATTGCTATATAGAGCAGGGATTCTAAACCTGATGCTTGGGAGTACCAGAGTGCTTGGGCAATGTGTGAAATTGCTCCCCATGCCATCTGTCAGAAGGGCTTGGGAGCACTTTGAAACAGTCCCTCATCCATTAAGGTCAACCTGAGCTGGGATTAATTGATTGATTATTTCAATTTCCATTTAATTGAATTGAAGAGGGGAGACTTAATCTATGCATATTTATGCAAATTAGACATGCAAATTATGCAGTGCTCCCAAATAGTCACATTGCTCTAGTGCTCATGACTGGAAAAAGGTTGAGAACTGATATAGAGAGAAGATGTCTGCAACCTACCCTTCTTAAATTGGCTGCAGTACATCAGACACAGATAGGAGGGAGTGGCCTTTTCACCTGCTTTGGTGCCTTTGGGATGAAACGGTGTGGAGCCTGGACATGCAACGGGCCAGGAGTTAATCTGTGGCCAATAGGCTTTAACAGGCAAAATCTGAAACCAATCATCTGTCCTCCTGAGATAAGGAGCCACAGGTTGGGGGAACCAGCAGCCCATGGGTCAAATCCATTGCACAGCTGGCTTTTATCTGGCCCATGGATCCAGTTCCTGACCTACCCTCAAGCACTAGAAGTGTGAGCTTGTGCATGAGAGTATGCACTCCTGAACAGAGGATGGATTCATGATCTGGACTCTCCCTTTCCTGCCCTCATCCTGAGGACACTCCTTAATTACCCCACCCACAACTCGGCTCTGGGTAACCAGCATCCCCCTAGGCAGACAGAGCTGGTGTCCCACGGTTCATGCCTGATGGACTCCCTAAATTCCCATTAGAGTATAGTGCCAAAGTCTGGATAACTGCACCCTGGGATTGTGCTCTCATCATGCAAAGCATTCTGTGCCTCGGGAAGCTAAATGGGTGTGGATGCGTTCAACAAACGTTGCTACGCCCTGTGGGTAAATCCTTGTGTGACTGACACGCCTTGCTGCATTCAGTAAACTCACTGCCTCTTGAACCTGCATAGCACTTTGAGGACCAGAGCCTTTACTCGGGAGGGTATCTGCTTGGGGTATGCCTGATCATGCAGACACTAGTGAGCTGGGCAACCTTCTGCAGCTGTTTCCAACTGGGGGGGGAACGAAGGATCAGTGCCCTGCTTTGGCCTTGCCGGAGGCCAGCAAGCAAAGACTTGTGAAGTAGAAAGGATCAAATGAAGATAGCCAAGTGATCCCCCTCCAAGCTCACCCTGTACCAACTCCAGTGTGCCTTTGAGTTCCTATCTGTATTGTGCCAGGTAGCGCAGCAAGAACCCAGACAGGACTGCAGTTTGTTTTGTAAAGAGACTCTTTGCTAGTGTTCCCCTTCCTCGCCTCCAGCACACAAACAGTTTAGATTCTGGCTTCCTATTGAGAAGTCTGAGGCTGGCTTGTTTTGGGGCAGGCGTTAAATTAATCTTGGCTGTGTACTCTTTTCCAGCCCATCCAAGCATACTCTGATTATATCTCGAGCCATAACAAGGGCAAGGGAGTCTGGCAACTGTATCTCTTTGTTTTAGCGATAAATGTGTCTGCACATCGCTGTGTGTGGAGTTTGTTCTGAGGCCCCAGGGCGAGGGGGGGGCGATGTTGCATTTCCCTTGTTGGCCTGTCTGAGAAGGTAGTGAGGAACCTTTGCCTGCAGAATGTATTTGGGAAAGCAGTGTCAAAGCTGTCCGGGTGCCAGCCCAGCAGCTAAATCCAGCCTGCAGTAAGGCTCCATCCTGCCTGCTGCCTTAAATCCATTTTTATTAAATATCATTATTTTCTAAATAAAATATAAATTTCTAGAATGACCTCATGCAATAAAAACTCCAAACTCTGCCTGCTTAACTTGCAAAGTTCATGTTGAATCTGAACAGGGTTTGACTATCCCTATGCTAAATAAAATATATTGGCTGTACCAATGAAAGATTTTTGTGCAGCACAGCCTGCCAGTAAATTGCTGTGAAGCGATCTGGTCCACGTGGCCAAGAATTTGGACAGCCTTGATTTCGGTCGTGGCTTAAATGTCTTCTGCTGTTATTACCGTTAGTTGGTTTGTCTTCCTGTGGAGGACAGTCCAGCGCTAGGACCCCCCTCTGTGGCAACAACAGGGGTGTGTGCTGGAAGGAGGCAAGAGTTGCTCCACAGGAATCTGCTTTGGTGCAAAGTGCTCCTGTGTGAACTAAACTGCAGCCCCTTGGTCTGTAGCAAGATGCAGTTTGCCATGGAGCAGGGGATGCACCCCCTCTGTTGCTACAGAACAGGGGTAATGATTCATGTAGGCAGATCCCAGAGTGTCTGTGGGGGTGTCAGAAGGGAGCTAGTGGGGGAAACACTTTCCTGACGGAAAACCTCTGCTTCTTCTACATGGAATATCCTGCTGGAAAAGGGGACAACTTTTCGCCCAGGCCTTTGGGGAGGGGGGGTTAGTGGGGTTTTATCTCCCCTTACCCTATTCATTGTTTTATTGTGATGCCTGGTCCTGTTTTAATTGTAGTATTTCTGAATGTTTTAATTGTTTTTAGATGTATTTTATATTTGTGTTTGTTTTTTTGGTTTGTAAGCCGCCCCGAGCTGTTTTAGGAGGGGCGGGGTAGAAATTTGATTAAATAAATAAATAAGCTTCTAACAAAACTGGGGATCCATCTCAAATGAAAGTGTGTTTTATTCTGGGCTAGAACAGAAAACTCACTTGGTTCTACCCCAGAATGAAACCCACTTTCATTTTGGGTGTACCCCCATGGTGGAAGGACTAATCTTTATATTGGTCTTCCCTTCTTATTTTTTAATGCAGGTGAGTTGCAACATGGGGAAGAGGGGCAACATAATCTTATCCCCTCCCCCAAACTACAGTCGCCTTATTCCATTGGGTTTGGTTTTGGTGACAAAACTGCCCACCAGCTGCTGTGCACCTGCACACCGCAAGCCCCAGCCCTGTATGGAGTACTCCCTGCAGCAACACACAAACAGGCACATCCACCAACCCCACAAGTGAGGGATCCATGCTCCGAGTGGGGGTGGAAGTTAGACGGAAAGTTGTATCCTATAGACGGGAACCTGTATTCAGTTTGCGCTTTCCCCACTGTTGGCAATGAGGAAGCTTGAATCATCCATTCAGTGTCTGTTCAACCTAGGGTTGCCACCTATGCAACTTTTTAAGGGACACTTATGAAACATACATGTTGTAGGGCCTGCACTGGTGCCTAAGATGCCAATGCAGGCCCTGCAACATGTATTTTTCATAAGTGTTCCTTAAATATTTGCATAGGTGGCAACCCTAGCTCAACCCAGCCTGCAGCCCTTAGGAACTTTGTGCTTCATGGATGGATTTATAACCAGCTCTCTCCTTAGGTGGGATGAGTGGGTGGAGAACTATTTTCTGTCCCAAACATGGGCAAGACCTGTGACGGAGCAGCTTCCTGGTGTGGTACAAGAGAGGCAGAAGAAATTTGTGTCCTAGTTGGAGAGGGAGATATTTATATATATTTATTTATTTATTTATTTATTTTTGTAATATGAGTTCCACATAGAAATAATGAAAAACCCAGCATGTTCTGTTTGTGGAAGCTAGATTGAAATTGGTGGTACCATCTGGAAGGTGGGAGGGGAATGGCTTGTCAACTGGGATGCAGGATTGGCAACCTCCTGGCCCCAGTGGTTTGTAAAAGTGTCCCTTTTTCATCCTTCCTTTATGGCCAGATAGCTTGGTGAGTTTACAGAGAACTAATCCTTTTTTATGATTTTCCTTTGGGGAGGGGTGTCGGTTTCTGAGGCTCTAATAATCCAGTTTGGTGTTGGAATAAATTTTCCCAGCGTTAGGGGACTTTCTCTCTCCCACTTATGGCTTTAGCATAGTTTAATTTCTATTACAGTGCTATTGCTTGCTGCTTTTAAAATCAGTCAATCAATCAACCACCAACAAACAAACCATGGTCAATATTGGCCCTAATTGGTTATGTCTCCATTTTTTTGCTCTTGCCTGGGTTCTCTCTGCAGTCGGGAATCCAGCTGTTCTCCAATGTTGACTCTAGGTAGCCTGTACCTTGAATTCCTGCTATCCCTCAGTTGGTGTTTTGACCCTGTATAAAGTCTTTTTTTGGACCATTCTGGAATGATTTGGGCCAGTGGCCTCTATTGTTGGTTTCCATAATGTGCCAAAGGAAGGAAGACTCCCTAATGCATGCAAGAACTGTAGTTTGTCTTAGTTATTCATAGTTTGGAGGGTTCCTCATTAAGGCTGAGATCCACAAACCACTTATTCCAGATTATTTTGGAGTAAGTGGCTTGCAGCCCAAGTGAATTAGCCTTGCCCCACTTGGGAAGGATCTTCTCCTTTCAAAATCCAGCTCTGGGTCTAACGATTGTGCCCCAGATGCAACAAGCATCACTGGATGTCTCCAGTTTTCTTTTAAAAAAAAAAAAATCCTGCTAGTTTATTGGCATTGCTGGAGAATCTCTGCTTGTGAGAGATCAAAACCCCAGGAGGCTAGACTCTGCAACAATATTCCATGTCCTCCTGGCCCCATAATGTCTAATCTCATAAAGGCATGTAAATTCATTCGTTAATTTCTAGTGTGCATGGGATTTTTTGTGGGTGTTTTGTTTTTTTTAAATCCTCTTTTGTAATTTAAAGGTTTGTGCTTAAAGAAACACGTTTTTAAAAACAGCTAAACACTGAAAATTGACTTGTTTTTTCCCCCTCTTTTAAAAAAATATACTACACTGTTTCTTTGTCCATATCAAGGTGTGTGTAGCTGGGAGTTCTTATTTTACAAGCCTTATTTTAAAAATCTCTTAAAACTATGTTTGCTAGTAAAACTATAGCTTAAAACTGTCTGTGCTGAATTGCTTTGTATTTGTCTTTAGCAACTTCTGTTCTTTGGGGTGGGTTTCAGAAACCTGTCCAGTTGGAAGTGTGCCGAAGGGCCATTCAGTCCAACTGCCTGCCCTGAGGCAGGGTACCCTAGTGCTGCAGCATCCTGGAAAGATGCCTGTGTCCAGTCTTTTCTTTTTCCAACAGTGAAGATAATTCTAAACCTCTCTTTAGTCAGCTTTCTCCACTGGTGAGCTGTTCCAATAATTAAGAGGCTTTTGTTAATGTTTTGGGAAAAGTTAGTTTTTAAACTAGTGTTTTGGTTTTAACCTAAACTTGCCATTCTGCAGTTTAAACCCATTGCTTTTTCTCCTGTCTTCGGCAATGAAGAACAAATGTCCACCATCATTTAAAAAATAATTATTATTTCATCCTTAAATATCTAAAAACTGTCAGCCTGTCTCCCTTCCCCTTAATGTTGGGAGCTCTTCTGGTACATGCTCATATCACAGCCCATTCCATGGCCCTGGAAGGATGTTGGGGATCCCCAACCTTAAGGGTGACCTGACAGGGGCCTTACTCTAGTCTTCCATGTGGCAGCTGAGTAATCTCTTGGCAGCACCCTGGGGAGCTGAGGCCAAGAGAGAGGACCTGTCCAAAGCTATCCAGCAAGGCTGGGATTTGAACTCTAATCTCTCCCTTTGAGGTCCATCCCTCTCAACTCATCCACGGTGTCTCTGTAACCCACCACAGGGCAGATGCAGGAATGTATGCATGTAACAGCAAGCTTAAATATCCACGGGTAAAACTGTCACCCCTGCGGTTAAATAGGACAAAAATATCCTCATGGTGCTTATCTAATGACATTACTATTGTGGAAGCATCTCCTAGTCCTTCCCATATTTATTCTCAACATGTCTCCCCCACCCCCTTTGAGGCAGGGCTGTTATCCCCATTGTACAGATGGGGAGTTGAGCAACTTGTCCAAGGTTGCAGTGAACAGTGTGACATTACGGTGGTTGTGTGACCTTGACAACAACTGAACCCAGATCTTGTTAGAGCCTTAATTGTTGGGTCCTCCTTCCTTTTCCCCATTATAGGACCTCTCTCATAGCCTCTCATCTTGACCACTGTTGGAGACAGGAACCTGGATCAGACAGAATGTTAATCTGATATGTCATTTTTATTATTGTTCCTGTGGTGTGAGGTTCCCCCACTCCCAAACCAGCATCTTTGCTTCTGCATCCTCCTTCCCTGTGTGAATAGCTTCCGCAGCTGCCAAAACATCGACTTTTTTCCTTCAATGTTTTATTTTTATTAAAATTAGACAAAATTTAACAGTACAAAATATTTTCTTGAATAAGCAGTAAAAGGTGTGGGGGAAGGTTAACATATACAGGCAGGGAGCAGCACTGAGATAATGGGGTGAGAGTAAGGATAAATGGTGCCGTATTAAATGTACTGGGGACTTGCTTCCTGAACTTCTCAAATAGACAAAACTGGGGGAAATGACCTCTAGATGAGTCTCTAATGAGTGTGTGTCTTATGCACATTTTCCTGCAGGGACAGTGTTTGATGCAAAGCGAGGCTGGGCAAAGGAAATGAACCAATTGTCTTCTCTCCATTGGGTGGAGCAGTGCTGAAGCAGACCTGCCACCCCACACCATTTCACCGGGATGCCAGGCAGGCAGGTTCACTGTAGTCACGCAAGGCTGGGGGCCTTTGATATATGCTATGCCACGCTCCTCGCCAGAGGGATGATGATTCTAATGTCTATGTGTTGGCTGTGCCTTCCCTGTTTTAATGTTTAATATGATGCCATAGCTCAGCTGTTATGAACCATGGTGGCTGAGTCAGTGCTTAAGGCACTCAGCTACATTCTTGAAGGGTGTGGGTTCAAGTCCTGTTTGGTCTCTCACTGAAAGGTCACCTTCAGTCCACCCAGCTGGGAATGGATATCTGATCCATTGGATTGGGAAATTCAAAGGTGGTCGGACGTGGTCCTGGCCACCTCATGTTCTTGTGCACTGCAGGTCACAGAAATTGGTGTGCTTTAACCACACCAGCAGCTTGGGCTGAACATAGATCAGGTGTGGCCCTCCAGTGACTCATGGACCATGATTTTGGAATGATTACGCTAAAAGAGTAATAAACACTATGAATTATACAACAGAAAACTGATGAGAAATCTTGCCTGGATGTTTAAAATCCTGTGTCATCAATTTGCATTGTTCAGGGCCTTCCAAACAGCAGCATTGGTTACACAAGTGCCTGAACACTATGAAAGACAATTCTATATACACTCAAATAGCATTGGATTCTACAATTAGAATAATTTCTCTTTTGGAAAACAGCAGCTGAAGAATTCAGAGTACTTATTCCTTGTGTGTGTGTGTGTGTGTGTTAAAAACCCTAACAAAAATGACTTAATAAAACATGGTAGTCTAGAGAGGGGGGATGTGGTTGCCATGTTGGTTTCAAAGTAGTAGAAGATGGAGAGAAAGTAGTTCAGATGATATCTTTTGTTAGTTGTTCAATAAAAGATATAATCTGAACTATTTTGTCTCCATTCATAAAACATGGCATTTTTAGGTCACCTTTATAAATCTAAATCCTTACGCTGAAGAGCAAACTTTGTTTCCTACTCTAAGTCAGACATTCCTTACTCCCAAAGTGTAAGTTTGAAAGGAGGTGGCGGGTAACTGTTTTTCAGGGTGCCATTTATTCTAGAACTGGCAGTGCTGGCAAAAGAAGGTGATACACTCCTATTCTTAACAACTTGGCTTCCCGTTTAGGGTGAGCTCCTTTTCCCACTGCGCTGTATACAAGTTACCTCATCGGTGTCAATAGAGAAGCACAGCCAGGACTTTTTGCCCTTAGTGTCTGGATTAAAGGGGGAAGCTGTGACTGTCTGTGATCTAGCAATTAGAGATCCCCTGTTGGAACAGATGTAGAGAGGAAGCAGTGATTATATCTTGAGTTACAGAAACTCCTGCCTAATTGACATTCAGCCACCCCATGAAGGCAGCTCTCAAGACCTTCATGCATAAGCATGAGTCCTTCGTTCTGCCAGAAAATGTGCGACATGGCTGCCTTCTCGGCGCCTTATTTTTACACAACAATCCTCTCTTCTTCAGTTGCTGTGTCCTAATTCAAATGTGTGACCCTGTCAATAATTTTCACTACATGAGTGTCCTTTTGGCTTTTGAATCAAATAGCAGAGTGTGGCATTTTTATTAATGTGGAGAGTCAGAATACAAATGCACTTTAATCCTGGGGTGGAAAATACGGATCTTTTATTACTCTCTGACTAATAAATGGGCCCCTAACCATAACTTCTCCTAGCTGAATGACAGAGAAGGGGGAATCCCCTGCATCTAATGCGCCAAAGCCAACTGTAAGCCCCTGGGGGCAGGGACCTGTCTCTAATTAATGATTGTTCAGTGCCAGGCACCTTGCTGCTGCTATATAAATACTTAATAATAACTGCCAGTAAGAGAAACTCTCATTCCCAGAGGTTAGAAGGGTCTCACCTTCTTTTTAACGCCCCCTGAGAAACAAAGTAAAATAAGATTCCTTTTAAAAAATCAAAATTGCTTTATAAAGGTTGTGTTTTTCATGGAGCTCCTCCCCCTGACTTTTTGGGCAATTTTTCATTTAATGCTGCTATGTTGGTATTTTATTCTGCTTTTGAATTTCATTCTGGTTTACTTCTAAAACAAACCATTTCCACACCTAATAATTTCATGTCTAAATTGTGAAATCTAGCAATACTGACATCTGTTGACTTGTTTAGTGAAAAAGGGAACATGGTAAGTTTTCAGCCTTTCCAGCATTGACATTTGTAATTTCTGATTTCAGCACTTTTGAGCAGGGAAATTACAACAAATTCAATGAAAATGCACCCAAATTCCCCGAAAATGCACCCAAATTCCCCAGACAATAGGATGAGACACAAGGTGCATCCTTCCAGCCATCAAGATCAATGGCCCAGCTCAAATCTACTTTCATGGATGGAAGATTTGCACTCCCAGTCTCAGTACAACCAGACATGAATTCAGTTTTTGCTTGCCAACTCCACAAAATTATACAAATCTTTGCAGTAACACTCAACTGAACATGCTTATGCTTATTTTTAAAAGTGTCCATGCTTCAGTTTGTATTTTTAGGGTAGTTTTAATTAGTTAGCCACTAATTATGGCAATTCTGCAAGGGAGAGCTTTGCTAGGTATTCTAATTCATTCAAGACTTCAAGTGATGGAAAACCTGATAGACCATCAAAGAGTCTTGGCTAGCTTATATAACTGTGTGCCAAGCTGGAGATATGAGTGCTTTCTGTATGCCATGGAAGAGGTTTGCACCACACATGCATAAGTAAAAGCCATTTTCAGTCTGGTTCAATGCAGCAGCTTTCCATGCAAGGAAGCGTTGCTGGGATCTGAGCTCTGCCACCAAGATTTAAGTTGCAGAACTCTCCTTGCTTGTGTAAAGATAAACACAGTGCCAGATCATAAAAACAATTAAATAGCATAAGGGAAAACCAGGAAATGGAACAGTCAATGTGGGAGTCTTATTGCTCCCCAGCTTAGTTTTCTGTAGCCTTCTGATGCTTTAATTAACCACTAGTGAATTTGACATTGAGGGAGGATTCAGTTTTTTGTTTTGTGGCCCATGCAGAACCTGTGGTGCTCTGTCTCCATCTAGTGGCAGTACTAGGCCACACAAAGGCTGTGGCACTTTGTCCCCTCTAAAGGGTGCTGGACTGCACAGGCTGTGGCATTCTGTGGCAGAGCTGGGCCACACAGTGGCAATAGCACTCTATTACCCTCTAGTGGTGGGTCTGGGCCACAACATGGATGATAAGTCTACTGCTCGCCTGAGCTAGAACACCCAGCTCAAAGGGTAGAGCTTTACGGTTTGAGATCTGGAGGACCTCAGTTCAGTTCCTGATGGTGACCGTCGCAATGCCTGCTACCACATGCCAGTCAGTGCCCCTTATGGGGAGAAAGTGGTAGTGGTCTCCGTCTCCATGGCCATAGAGAACCTGTGATTCTCCCGGCAGGTGGACCACTGCCATAGCCGCTCCTGGCTGAGGCAGCCCAGCTCCTTGAGCAACTTGAAGAGGTCGTTGCGGAACTTGACACCTATGAAGGCATAGAGGAAGGGGTTGAGGCAGCAGCGGAAGCAGGCCAGGCTGTAGGTCACATCATCAGCTATATCCAGCTGCTTGCTGGTCTCACACTGGCTATTGGTGTTGTTGAAGTCTGAGATGGTCCTGGCCAGCATGACGCCATTATAGGGCAGCTGGAAGACCACAAAGGCGATCACCACTGCGATGATCACCTTGATGGCCTTGTTCTTCTCAAAGTTGCGAGCCTGCAACAGGGTCTTGATAATGATGCAGTAGCAGAAAGACATGACCAGCAGTGGGACTAAGAAACCAAAAACCATCTGGGACACTTTGATGCCCGTGTTGAAATGTGGGAAGCCACCTGCTTTGATGGAGCAGCGAGGTTGCAGGTTTATGGAGGAAAGGACACCACTGTGGACCAGCTCTGGGGCGGATAGGATGAAGGCCAGGAACCAGATGAAAACACAGGTGACCTTGCTGATGAATATCATCCGAGCACGGAGGCGGTGGGCGGAAGCAGCCTGGACAATGGCGAAATACCTGTCGATGCTGATGGAGAGGAGCAGCAGCATGCCACTGAAGAAGCTCATTTTGCAGATGCAGTAGACGGCCTTGCAGACCAACTCCCCAAAGAGCCAGTACTTGGCGGCGCTGGTGGCCCAGAATGGCAGGGTGAGTAGGAAGAGGATGTCGGCCAAGGCCAGGTTCATCAGATAGATGTCTGTCATTGTCTTGAGCCTCTTGAAGTAGATGTTGGTGAGCATCACCAGCCCGTTACCCAGCAACCCTACAAAGCACACCAGGGAGTACATGGCTGGCAGGAAGGTGGCACGAAAATTCCGGACCTCATCTTTTATGCAGGTGATCTCAAAGCCACTGTAGTCAACCGTGGTGTTGATAATGAAATCATAGTACTCGGTTAAGTTGTCACCTCTGCACAACTATAAGGAAAAAGGAAATGAGGAACCCTGGGTTCAGTTCAGTGACTCTTTTTGCACTGTGCAAGATCAGAGTGTGCATTGGTTAGGTTTCATGTAGGCAACTTGCTCTAGGGCAAAATTTTGCAGAGCAAAACACCCATGACATTTGCTAGCTTTCCAGAGTAATTTCCCCTTGCTCTAAAGCAACTGTTGCGAGGGTGCCCTACCATGCAAATTGCCACATGTACACATGAAAAGTTGCCCTGCAGGAAGCAGCACTTTACTACACTGTGGGGCATCTGCGGAGTCAAGACACACTTCCTATAAAAGAGCATGGTCACTATCATTCTGGATCAGACCAATGTGCTTTCCGAACCTTAGGAGTGGGATTTTGGTTTTAAACTAAAACAGTCTAAAAAATGGCTGTTTTGACTTAAATTTGGAGCATCTGAAAATTGGGCCTATTCCAGTTCTGGTTTTTGATTTCATATCTGTTCCCATTGACGTCAATGGGAAGGGAACTGGATCTGGGACCAAACCCGCCCCCCCCCCATCCCTAGCCCCCATCACTCCTTTCCCCTGGGACAGGGGGTCCAATCTTCCGCACCCCATGGGGCCCACTACCAGCCTTGGAGGGTGGGGGTGAGAATCTGCCACCACCAGCCTGCCAACATTGATAGGCTCCCGTGCAGCGGTGCGTTGCTGGCCCCTCTGGGGCTGTTGGAGGCCTCCTCGCAGGCCTAGGCTACCTCTCTGGGGCACGTTGCCGAGGTGGCCTCATGCTTGGGAGCGCGCATGTGCAAAATGGCTGCCGTGGCCATTTTGTGTATGCACAGCCCTTTTCCAAAATGGCTCCAACAGCGTCAGCGCCATTTTGGAAAGGAGCAGCCATTCTTCCCAAGCATGAAACAGCATCGCACATGTGCAGAATGACTGCCCTTTCCAAAATGGCACCGACACTGCCAGTGCCATTTTGGAAAAGGGCTGCACATATGCAAAATGGTCCCGGAGGCCATTTTGTACACGCGCGCTGCCAAGCAGGGACTCACCTCGGCAGCACGCTCTGGTGAAGAGAACTAGGGCTGCCGGGAGGCTGGCTATGCACCGTTGTGAGGGGACCTGCCAGTGCCAGGAGGTTTCCCTAAGTAGTAGTGGGACACTGCTGGTGGATTTCCCCTCCCGCCCCCCATCTTCCGAGGCCAGTAAGCAGAGCTGCCAGGGCCCTGGGGGTGTTAAGAACTCCGATGCTCACCCCCACCCTCTGAGGCCAGTAGTGGGCTCCAGGGAACAGGAGTGGGGGAGGTTGGACCCCCCTGTCCCAGGGGATGGGAGGGGGGTTTCTGTCTCAGATCTGGTTCACTTAAATCACTGGGACCAGATTTCCCATTGACTTCAATGGGGAAAGAACCCAAACCCAAACCGAAAAAAACAAATTTAAAAAGAAGTGAATCGGGGGAAAAAAGCCAAACTGAAAAGACAGTGTCCCACCCCTACCCAATCTGCTGTCTCTGATAGTGCCAACTCCAGATGCTTCAAGGGAAATACACACGAACAGGGCATGTGTGAAGGATCAATCTCCTCTCATTCATTCTCAGCTCAGTCAGAGGTTTGGGGATATCCCAAGCTTGAGGTTGCATCCTTGCTCAGCTTGTCTGATAGCCCCTGTCCTCCATGAATTTGCCTAATCCTTTTCTGAACTCAATTATACTATTGGTCATCCCAACATCCCATGGCTATGAGTTCCACAGGTTAACTGTGCCTTGTGCAGAAGTACTGCTTTCTATTTGTTCTTAACTTGCTGCCTGACCATTTTATTGCATGTCCCCTAGTTCTAGTTTTACTAGAAGCGGTAAGTAGCAGCTCGCTACTTCCTTTCTCCACATGGCTCTGGATTTTACAAACTTCCCCACCCAAGTGGGGAGGAGCCCCAATCCTTTGAGCCTCTCCTCATATGAAAGCCATTCCAGATCCCTGATAATTTTTGTAGCCTTATTCAGGGCATTTTTACACAAGACACTCTCCACCCACCCACTATACATGTTGCAGGGCTGCAGTGTTGCCCTATGGATGCCCTATAACATGTATAGTGGGTGGGTAGTGGATGGAGAGTATCTTGTGTGAAAATGCCCTCAGTATTTTTCCTAATTCTGCCTCTTGGAGCACATTCCCACGTTTGGCAGACCAGCGCTTTTTTCTTTTCCCCGCATATTACCTTGATGTGTGAAAGACTCTGTGCTCTGCTTTAACCGTGCTTGTATTTGTTTTTTAAGCGCATTGGCAAGCGGCCCAAACCTACCTTTACAAGAGCGTGTTTGCAATGACCCACATAAATCCTCTTGTCGGAATGTCGGGGCTAGTCAGTGTCATGTCAGTTACACAGCGCCCCGCTTCCCCGGCTCCCGGAGAGAGGAGAGGAGTCGAGCCGAGAGCTGGGGAAGCGGGGCCCTGTGTAACTGACATGACACTGACCCGCTTCCCCGGCTCTCGGCTCCGCTCCTGCTCTGCTGCCGCTCCTCCTCCTCTCCCCCCACCTGAGTACATTCAAATGCTGCTTTCCCTAATGCAGTCAATTTCAAAATGCGCTTAAATAAACCCAGTGTGAACAGTGCATGGGTTTATTTAAGCGTATTTGAAATTGATGGCATTTAGGAAAAGCAGCATTTTAATGTATGTATGAATGCGCTCCTGGTGGGGGGTGAAGGGGGCTGATGCCTCTGATCAACTGTTTGACAGCACAACACTCTTGTTCTCCCCCTGACTGGGGTGAGTGCTGCTGCGAACATGTGGGAGGGGCCTTGCTGCTGTCATCCATCAGCCATTTTGTGCCAACTAGCATGTTTTGCTTATTAGCAGGGCCTGTCGTAGAATTTGCAAGGCCTAGGGTGAAAATAAAATGCGGGGCGGCACCCTCTGCACTGCCGTAGAGGTTGCCCATTTGGGGAGGTTGCTGGAGGGAGTGGGGGCCTTGCACCCTGCCCTGGTGAAAATGGGGGCTAGTGCAGGCCCCTGGAATTAGAGAAAATAGTGGGGACTGGGACAGTTGCCCCAGGTTGCCCTGTGGTAAGGCTGGCCCTAGTCAGTGACACATCCTGCCACTCCCAAACCTAGCCCTGTGTGTGGGTCAACAGAGCAACATCAGCAGGATCTGCTAGCAGAGTTGGACTAATCCCTGAGCCAACCTATGCCCTGGCCCTGCTGCACCCCAGAAGCTCCTGGCAGTGGTTGCAGCCGGGTCCTGGGAGCGCCTCTGGAGTGGCATGTGGCAGCCGGGCCACCGCTGCTCCAGAGGCTCCCAAGGCAGGCACTTCCTACTGGGCTTGCCCATCCCCACAACCTCTGTGCCCAGTGACCTCTCCTGAGGGATCTGGCCATGCCCCAGCACCACTGAAACCTTCTTGTATCTTGTGTTAGAGTGATGTGGTGATGCTAGATTGGAATAGGCCCTGGTGCAAAAGATGGAAAGGGGCCTCCTGAGGGACACAGCTGTACCAGGGAGTGCGGGCCCTCCACGCTGCTGAGACCTGGTGCATTTGTACCACCTTTCCCTATTATAGCTAATGCTATGGCAATGCAGCCTTCGTGAGATTACTGCTGAATACTGCATCCAGCTCTGGTGCCTGCATTTAAAAAGGGATGTTGGGAAAACTGGTGAGGGGGCAAGAGTGGTTGAGGGATGGAAACAAGGTTGATGGGGCTTATTCAAAAAGTAAAGGTGTTACCGCCCCACAGCTCCCATGGAGTCCCCTGAACCATAGGGTTTTCTCAGTGCCCCTCATGAATGGCCCACAGCTTCCCAACTTTGGGTGCTGAGTTGTTTGGAAAATCTAGTCCTCAAAGTTAATTGTGTGTGCTGGGTTTCTCTGTCAGCTCCCCTGTCTCTGTGCAGAGATAAAAGGCATCCTGGGTGGAGCCTGCTCCTCTTCATCTCTACGCTGAGAATCTATAGTCTCCTCACCATGGGACCAGTGCAGCACCACCACATCCTTTGTGCACCTAAAGAGGCGCTTCCTGAGGAGAAACCAGAACCCTCCCCCTGCTCCACCTTGCTTCACTGAGAGCTGGGCAGGAGGTAGGGGAAAGAGAAGTGTGGAACGGTGGGTTTTAAACTTCCTAAACTGCAACCCCCCTTCCTTTATATGGTAGTTGAGACTCCTCCTCGTACCACACAAACACACATATGTACATACAACCATAGGCAGGAGGTAATGGAGGCTAAGGATCCCCAAATGAAAGGTTTTTACCTAGTCCCAAGTACTCTACTTTATAAACTTCACTGGTGGGAAAAGTAATGGACAGATGTTTTTCCCTCCCCAAACGTAGGGCCCATCTGCTGCCTATGCTACATCAAGTTCCCTCCCTACCCCCCTGTTACTTCCCCTCTCTAGCTCTGACTCCATCTCTCTCCCCCCTTGTACCCTATATTTTTGGAAATTCCAATTAGCTCAATCAGAGTGGAGCTAGGTGTTTGCTAGCTGTGTCCTTCCACCTCCCTAAGCCCCCGTCACCGCCATTGTCGGGCCCCTCCCCCCTCCTTCACTTACCAGGAGGCGCGGGAACAAACAGCTGAGCTGGCTGAGAGAGCCCTGTTAGCAGGGCTCTCTCTGTGCGGGTCGCGTCGCGACCGCCCGACGCGCAGGCGCATAGCGCAGCGCGGGGCTTGGGGCTCCTCCCCTTTAGAAGGGAGGATCCCCTGGCCGCGTGAGAGCGGCAGACGGGGCTAAGGGAGCAAAGAAGCAGCCACACCCACCCACCCGCGTAGTACAGAGGTTGGTAATGGTAGCCGTTAGAGGTGCCAAGGAAGAATTTTGATGGCTAGCCGCCTTTAAAGGGCCATTTTTTCGCTTCCTTCTCTGTAATACGCATAGGTATAAATAGGCGATATAATTGGAGTTATTTGGATTCATAGAATTGGCAACAATTTGGATATGTTAATATAATAAAAATGAATCGAATGGATGATAAGCAAGTGAATTTGATGGTATGTGAAACAATTGGACTATAATCAAATGTCGCACAAAGCGGGGGTCCAGCAGGCTCGTTTAGGATAAATAGGTTAAGATAGCTAAAAGAGTCATCTCCATAAGAGATGGGGTGGTGATTTATTGTGTAATGACGGGCACAGCATGCACAGTAGTCATAACCCTGGGAGGGGTACTCCGCAGGATAAGCAGGGGCGGGCACAGCCTCCACATTCTGCGGGGTACTTACCGACTTACTCACGCTCACAGTGAGCACACCCCCTTTTGGCCAGTGCACTGTTGCAGTCAAAGGAGGGGACGGTTCGAGTTAATGTACTGATAATGGAAGGCGCTTCCATGCAGTACTCAGTTATAGTTTAAAAGTATCGTTATATACTAGCATGCTGGACCCATGATTGCTGGATGCAATCCCCCACCGGCCTTTTTCGTTCGTTGGTTGAATAAATGTGCGGCCATGCTGTTTAAACCAATATTAAGTCTCTGCGTCTCTTTGGGGGGGTGCTACGACAAATACCTTCTGTGTGCCCACTGGTTTGAGAACCACTTATTTAGTGGGGGCGGGCTAGGGTGGATCTTTGGGCTGGTTTGTTTTTGGACACCCTTCAGTGTTTTACAGTGTTTTTATGATATATTTATTATTATTGTATTTTATTTCTGTTTTATGAATTGTTAGCTGCCCCGAGCTGCCTTGGCAGGAGGGGCAAGATATAAAATTGTTTAAACAAATAAATAATAAATAAATAAATATTCCAGTGAGCAAGCTGCGGGGTTGGCTACATCTATGGCACCTAAACATTTTGGATTAACAGGTCATTGTCAAATTTTGTCAGAGGCCACTAGGCAACTGCTGGAGAGGGCACAGCCCAACATGTGTTCACAGCACAAGGCAGGCGCCTGCAGTCCCTCTGGGCCATCTCTGTGAGTGAGCACAGAGGATGTTCATGATGTGAGCTAAGCACGTGCAGCTGTAGCTTCTCAACTTCTTGAATGTATCCCTGTCTCTCCCTATGCTCCCCTCTCCATGGTCTTTCCCCCTTCTCTATTGTAGATGATAAGCCCCTTGGGGCAGGAACCAGTCTCTAATAAAAATGTCCAGCACCAGGCACATTGTTGGTGATATATAAATAAAGTGTGTGTGTGTGTGTGTGTGTGTGTGTGTGTGTGTGTGTGTGTATATGAGAGAGAGAGAGATGCTCTTGGGGAGCCAATTTACCATTTTTGTAAGAAGGAGAAAAAAATACAAGTTAGAGGTTTGGTGGGAAATGGCAAAGTGAAACCAAATACCCCCAGCGCTGCCCCTTCTGTGAATTCGCTTCAGCTTGCTCTGCCTAAAACCTTTAGGCTGCGATCCACAAACCACTTTCTCCTGAGTGACTTGGTTTGCGGATTGAGGCCTGAAGATCTTAAATGAACATAGGTTTCTGGTATAAAAAACCACTGTCCTTTGCTGCTTCCTCATCCGTCAAAGTTTCCCTTTTGATGGGACACCGTGAATGAGTCAGCCCCCTATGAAAGCCTGGCTTATGCTTGCAAAGCACTGCTCTCCATTGGGTGCATTAACACAGTTTATATTAGCCTCAAGTATGGCATTGGTGAACTTCTTACCTGGAAAAGCAAGGGAAGACTCAAAACAAGCATCGCTGCCAGCTGTTTACTCAGCTGCTTACCTAGAGGAGAAAAAGGCATCATGATTAAGACAAAACACTGCATCACAGAGCATTCGCCCTGGAGAGGGAGGGCGAGAAAAGCAGGAGATGCAATGTACTGGCTGAGACAGTGACCCCTACAAGTCCTTGGAATGCACCTCAATAATCTTGTGGAGTGTTCCCTGCGCTGAGGGCAAAGAGGGATTCAAATCTGGTTTCCACTGACTGTGGTTCCTCTTTCCCATCTCTTGCTTTTGATCCAGGCCTGGCTGCCCACCACTGCAAAATTAAAAGTGGAATTGAGATTTCTGTTTACAGATAAGTTCATAGAAGGTCACTGTATAAGTATATGCTTGTGTGTATGGGTGCGGCCAGATGAGCGCTGCCACGGGCCTGATCCCTGTGCGGCTTCCATGGTGGGCAATTGGCCCAGCTACACTGCGGAGCCAGTGCAGGGATCTGGGCACATGAGTGTGGGGAAGCTGGTTTCCTTCTCCCCATCTCCACAGGGTGGGGTAACCATTTGTCAGGACCTGGGTACATGAGCCAGCCACTGCATCACGTGTCTCGTTTGCCCAGGGAGGGGTAAGAGCCTCTCCAGCCTGTCTCGTGTGACTGCACCCCATCTCTCTCTATGTGCAGGTATGTATATGTGCATCTGTGTGCATGTGCTGGTGGCATTTTGTGGGGACAGGCTGGCTGAGTAGGGTTAGGATGTGGGGCCTGTAGGGCTTGTGGTATCTCTCCCCCACTGCATCCTGCATGGCATCCTTTTTACTTACTCCCCTATCTTTTGCCCACAGTTTATTTCATGTGATGGCAGGTGCATGCTGAACCAAGCCCAGGGCAGGAAACCCACCTTTTACACCAGCTGCGTTCAGCTGAAATATACTTCTGCTATTATTATTATTATTTATTTATTATTAATAAATGTCAGAAGCTGCTGCCGCTGCCACCACTTCCTTAAGTTCTCAACAGAAGCGGTGAGAAAGGGCAGCAGATGTACAGCCTCAGACAAGCAGCTCTTCCTGCTGTGGTCAGGGAGCATTCTGGGGCTAGTGAAAGCGTTTTGCTTTCTTCTCTGGTTTAGGTATCACAGTAGCACATTTCCCCCTGCAGCCTGGAAAAGCAAGGCCTTGCTCTCAGCGTCACACTCGCCATCCCTCTGTCTGTCTGTAAGGTGATTGCTTTTGAAAGCCGTGTCTAACTAATTCTGAAATTTCAGAGGATGAGCTAGGCAACGTTGGACAGAGTCTTGTACCCTCAGCTGCCTCCTCCCTTCTGCTGCCCACGCTCTTGCCCCCGGACCTGAGCATCCCTAGCAGACACACGGCAGCACACAGGGATAGAAGAACGGAGGGAGGCAAGCAGTGGCATTGTGTGCTGCCTTCTGCCTGAGCAGGAGGAGGGAGAGAGCGCGTGCATGGCCACGCTGCTGGGTGCTGGGGTAAGGCAGGGAGTGTCCTGGTACTCCATACCTCAGTTGTGCCCTAACTCTAGGCAATGGCACTGGGTCAGTCATCTAAAGACTGCTCCGTGAGCACCTCCACTGCCTGTCCCTCCACAAGCACTGGATCTGTTTGCTCGCTCACCTCTAGCACGGTGGTTGTTACCGGTTGCCCTTACGGAGCCGAAGGGGAATTTTAGCGACCAGCCTGATTTAAGGGTCGCCCGATTTGCCCCTTCAACAGTGAAGAAGAGGTTAAATAGGTTTATTAGACCATTATTTGGCTATAATTGTTAATTTTATAGTTTTAATCTGCAAACTGATTTGGTTCAGGGGACTGTAGAACGTGCTACAGGTCACGCACAATTTGGCAATTCGATGGACAGATTTGGTTTACCTTATTAGTCACACTCTGAGGGGGTCCAGTATGCTATAGTAGGTCAATTAGGTTAGGAATTGAAAGGAGTCATCTCCTTAAGAGATGGGGAGGTGACACCCAGTGCCAGGCGCAGGCAGTATGCACTGGGGTTATTTACCTGGGGGGGTACTGCAGTTTCGTCAGTAAGTACCTGCACGGTCTGCTGACTTAGCGGGTACCTACCTCCTTACTCAAGCCCACAGTTGGGATGCTCCCCCTTTCGGCCAGAGCCAGGGTGCTGTCGAAGGGGAGCCTTGGTTGTGATGGAGCTGGCACGGGAAGGCACATCCTGGCCAGTTTCGGGTTAATAAGTTAATTAGCTAGCATACTGGACCCATATTGCGTGGGCAATCACCCACCGTCTTGATAACTATCAATAAAGAGTGTGGCCTGTTTAACCCAATACTTCGTCTCTGTGTCTCATTGGGGGGGTGCTGCGACAATCCCCCCTCTAACTCCCGAGTGGACTTGCCGCTGTGCAGTGCTTAATCTCTTAAAAAAAGAAAAGAGGGTTGAGGTTCAAGTCTGCCCCACCCCTTTAAACTGGAAGCATGGAGGCATTCAGAGGGGCTGGTGGAGCTGTCCTGCTAGTCCCCCTTTCCCCGTTCCTGCCATTTGCCAGCCCTTGTTCAGGACTGGGACTGGGGGCTGCTACTGCTGCCAATCAACTATTTGGTGATGCTGGTCAATCCAGGGGAGAGACTGGGGCTGATTCAAATGGATGGTTCTGAAACAACTCAGCTAGAGGCTGCTCCTTTGCAGCAGAGCCCCTTCTTTAAGTGATTTCACTACCACATTTCAGTTTCAAGAAAAACCACTCTGACTCATGGCTCATGCAAATACCCTCTTCCTCCCACCCCCCCAGCCCAGCACTTGATAAGCCAGAAGAACTTGCCTAGACTGATCTTGTCTAATTTTCTTAAACTTGCTTTAAGAAAGCACCAGTAAAATGACTTATACAAGATTAGCTTTCCTCTTGGACTGGATCAGCCAGGTCTTTTCATCTACCTATGGCAGCTTTAGGACATTGTCACTAGTGCAAACTGCACAGGGCTCCAGAGGCACAAAGGGCTGACATTTCAATACCACTATCATTTTTTTTGGTGTCGTTTACCCTTGGGCTGTCTCCATATCTCATCACTTGGGGCATTTTCAGACGGGCATTTATCCTGGGATAATTGCTTTAATGATGGCATGTCCGTCTGAACGCTGTCAACAGTGATTATTGTCCTGGGATAACAAAAATATCAGGGTGTTATAAAACCCAATTTGTTGGGGTTTATAACACTCGGTTATTAAACTATTCCAGGATAATGTCTGTCTAAACGATTATCCTGGGATAGTCACTATCCCGGTGATTAGAGCTAGAGAGTCCAACAGCAAGACCTGACAGATTGTCTAGACATTTTCTGCCTTTATGGTATCTAGGAGCACATGACTGTGGGGCAATTGTATTACCACCATCATCGTTCCACAACGTATTGCAGAGCGCCAAGTTTAAATACCCGCAGAACAAAGGGATGAATTTCCATTTTCTTCAATTCAGAAATCAGAAAAATGAAGAAAATCAGATTTTCTTCAATGCCAAAAATCAGTGCACTGAGCATGGATGAAAAGCACCATGGGATTGAAATTCATCCCAGAGACTCTAATCACTGGGATAACATCAATGTGCTGATCACATGGCTGTCCCAGAATGAAGTTATCCAGGGATAGAAATGTCCATCTAAACAGGTACCACATTGCTATCCCAGGACAATCATCGGAGGTTATTCTAATTATCCTGGGATAGTTTGTCCATCTGAAAACACCCTTGGCTGTCAGTCATTCTTACGTTACCTGCTGTGAACATGTATTTTCAGCCTTGCAGATTGGATACCCTTTTAGGGAAGGTTATTGAACGGGTGGTGGCTCAGCAGCTTCAGGGGCATTTGGACCGGATTAGTTTTCTCAGTCCCTCGCAGTCGGGCTTTCGTCCGGGTTATGGCACGGAGACTGCGTTTGTGGTGTTGGCCTACGACCTCCCCCATGAGTTAGACCAGGGTTGTTCGACCCTGTTGATCTTGTTAGATCTCTTGGCTGCATTTGATACCGTTGATCGTGAGTTGTTGGTGACTCGGCTGCGGGATCGGGCAGAGATTGGCGGGACTGTTCTTGAATGGTTCTGCTCATTCCTGGCCGAGAGAACCCAGCGTGTGGTGCTGGGGGAGTTTTCATCTTCCCCCCGGGGCCTCACGTGTGGAGTACCGCAGGGTTCCATCCTATCCCCTCTCCTGTTCAACGTGTACATGCAGCTTTGGGGAGAGGTTGTTAGGAAGTATGGAGTGAGTTGTCATCAATATGCTGATGACACCCAGCTATATCTTTTATTTTCCTCCGACTCAGGCCCTGCAGTTTTGGTGCTTATCCGGTGTTTGTCTACTGTAGGGGACTGGATGTGGCCGAGCTGCCTGAGACTAAATCCTGAGAAGACGGAGGTGATGGTTGTGGGGAAGGCTGGGGTGGTGGTGGGCCCCATCATTGATGGGGTCCTCCCCCCCTGGTTTCTCGGGTCCGGAGTCTGGGGGTGCTTGGACCCACAGCTCCACCTGGATGCTCAGGTGATGACTGTGGTGAAAGGAGCATTTCGCCAGCTACATCTGGTGCATCGGCTTAGGCCGTATGTCTCAGACTCGGATCTGGCCACGGTTATCTATGCTTTTATTACCTCGAGACTGGATTATTGCAACACGCTCTACGTGGGGCTACCCTTGGTATTGGTTCGGAAACTGCAGCTGGTGCAGAATGCGGCGACCCATCTCTTAACGGGGACGGGCCTATGCGAGCATATAACACCGGTGCTTCGCTCTCTGCACTGGCTGCCGGTAGGTTTCTGGGCTCAATTCAAGGTGTTGGTGCTGACCTTTAAAGCCCTAAACAGCTTGGGCCCCACCTATCTGCAGGACTGCCTCACCCTCCGGGTCCTGGAGCAGCCCCTGTGGTCGGCTGGGGGCGCCCTGGGAGTGTGTCTCGTTTAAATGTGGAGGTGTGTGGGTGCGCGCTCCCATGACCCACACATTCCCCCCTCTCCCATGCATGGAGCAACTGGGAAAAATCCCGGTTGCACCGAGTGTGGTTGGCGGTGCACACCCAGTGCCATCTATCTGTCTATCCCCCTCGTCCATGCACTGGTGCTCCACCGAGTACACATCCACACCTCTCCCATGCCCCCCCGCCCCGCCCATTTATAAATGGACTTAGTGGCAGGATGTAAGAATAATACATCAGTGCTCTACTCTATTTCCATCAGCCCACTGTGCTGGGTGGGCAGGCATGTCACTGGCACCACATTTACAGCTGAGACTGGGAGAAGAAACCGTACCAAGGTGAGAGCAGAACACAGAACTCCCTGTTCCAAGAGCCATAGATTAACCATTGACCACACCAGCTCCCTGGTTAGTCATGCAAAACTATAACAGTAGATAAGTGCCATTCATCTTCTCCCCACTCAAGCCTTATGAAGCAGTGTTCGCATGACACACACGCTACTCCAAGATTATTTCTAAATTAAGAATCACCCCTGGCTGCATCAGAAGTTATTACCTCCTGAGGAAGTTGCCTTGTCTGTGGGTGAATGTGTCAGATCACTGACTAGATATCTCTATATCTAGTCAATGTTCTGATACATCCACCCACATCCATTGACAGCTGGTATCCCATAATCCTTTGTGGAACACCTGAAATTCACACAACGCTTAGAGCCAAAAATCCAAAGAATTGCATCTTGGGAGATGTTCCCATCACATGAAATGACTCATTAACTGCCTGAGATAAAGGTGGGTTACATGTCTAAACTTGAACTGAGTTGGATATTCCTACTCTCAGTCCTCTCAGGGTGTTTTTCGATGAGTGGGGGAAATCATGTTTTCAAAAGACTCCTGTGATCCCCCCAGATGCGTGAGGATGCTCACGCAACAATGATGGGTGGGATGGGGACCAGAGCAGTGTGCATGCTCTCCCTGGCTGCCCCGACAAACAGCTGTTTGTCGGGGCAGCCAGGGAGAGAGTGCATGCTGCTCTCAGCCCCCTTCCCCCATCAGCTGTTTGTTGGGTTAACTGGGGAGAGCACACGGACTCCTGGTTCCTTAACTCCCATCAGCTGTTTGGGCTGCCGGGGAAAGCTTTCAAGAGATTTAAAATGTGGATTAGTAAAACCTTGATATTACGGTTTTATAATTTGGGAGTTTTCCTGAACAGCTCATACGAGAGGTATTTATGTGCACAGGTAATTACCGTGTTTCTCTGGAAACCTGCAGATCTGCGTCTCGTATAAAATTGCCTCCACCCCCCCCCAAAAAGGTGGGGGGCGACAGGCTCGTTGCCGTGCCCGCCTAGGACAGGAGTCGGGGCACGGTGGGGGATGATTTCTGCGCCACCGGGGCTGCAAACCCGGGGACGGAGAAGCGGCCATGCTGTAGCATGGGAAAAACCTGGAACCCCACCGGGGTTGCCTAGGCAACCTCGACGGCTGCAGTTGGCTGAGGCAAGCCCCGGAAGGACCTGCCTTGTATGCCCGCCGTACTATGTCGGCGTGCTTGAGTAGATCGGCAGCACGCCCAGGAAATGCCTGGATCATTACCCCATGGTAAATAGAAAAGGCCGCAGTCCAATTGGACTAGTTCCTCTCTGCCTTAGGGCGCTTGAATTGTTCATTTTCTTTTTTGTCCTTGTGTTCAGCAGGATCCACTATGAGATTGTTAAACAGGAGGGTGAAAATGTCTATGTAGTCACATCCAGCGGAGCTGTTCCGGGTGGTGCGGGGGCTGGTCAGTTTGGCCTCCCTCCGCCTGGACGGGGACTTGTCCCAGGCCCACTGTGAGGAGTGTGCCACCTACTTTGCAGACAAGATCGCTCTGATCTAGATCAACTTTGACACTGGATTAGAAACAGTAGAAATAGAGCATGAGGTGATGGAGGCTCCGTCTGGTCCAGCTTTCTGGGATGAGTTTCAGGAAGTGACGCCAGCCAATGCTGTGGAGGTCCTGGGGTCAGTTAGGGCCACTAGTTGTGAATTAGATCCTTGCCTGTCCTGGTTGGTAAAAGCTTCCAGGGAGACATTGGGGTCAGTGCTGGCGGAGGTACTCAACGTGTCCCTTTGGCAGGGGAGTTTTCCCCCTATTCTCAGAGGCTGTAGTGCGCCCCCTGCTGAAGAAGCCATCCTTGGATGTGGACGCACTCGCCAGTTACCGACCCGTCTCTAACCTTCCCTTTTTAGGGAAGGTTATTGAATGGGCGGTGGCCCTGCAGCTCCAGGACCACCTAGATGGCATCGGTTTTCTTGACCCGTTTCAATCAGGGTTTCGGCCCGGCTGTGGTATGGAGACGGCGTTGGTGGCCTTGGTGGATGATCTCCGCTGGGAGATGGATGCAGGACGTTCGACATTACTGGTCCTGCTAGATCTCTCGGCCGCGTTTGATACAGTGGACCATGGGCTGCTGTTGAGACGGTTGCGTGACCTGGGTGGTCTGGATGGGACTGTCCTTGGCTGGTTCCAGTCATTCCTCTCGGGGAGGACCCAGTGGGTTGTTCTGGGGGCAGAAACATCTAGCTCCCGTCCCTAGACTGTGGCATTCCGCAAGGTTCAATCCTGTCTCCTTTATTGTTTAATGTGTATATGCAGCCCTTGGGGGAGATCGTGAGAGAATTTGATGTGCGTTGCCACCAATATGCTGATGACACCCAGCTTTACCTCTCTTTTTCAACCGACCCAGGCCCGACCATCTCCGTGCTATTCCAATGTCTGGAGGTCGTGGTAATATGGTTATGGCAGAGCAGACTGAAGCTCAATCCCGATAAGACGGAGGTGATGGTGGTAGGCTGAGCGGGGGAGGTATTGCCCCCCTTGTGGAGGGGTTGCGCCCCTCTGTGGCCCAGCAGGTTCGGAGTCTGGGGGTGTTATTGGATGCGGATCTCTGCCTAGATCAATAGGTGGATGTGGTGGCAAGGGCAGCCTTCCGCCAGTTGTATCTGGTGCGGAGGCTGTGCCCATACATCTCCAGAACCGACCTGGCCATTCTGATCCATGCCTTCATCACATTGAGGCTGGACTACTGTAACACGCTCTACGTGGGGCTTCCCTTGACGCTGGCCCGGAGGTTGCAGCTAGTGCAGAATGTGGCGGCCCGTCTCTTAACAGGGACGGGCCGATGAGAGCACATAACACCGGTGCTCCGCACACTGCACTGGCTGTCTGTAATGTGCCGAGCCAGATTCAAGGTGTTAACTTTGATTTATAAGGCCCTGTACGGTCTTGGACCTGGATATCTCAGGGACCGCCTCGCCCTCCGCGACTCAGGACGGCCCTTTCGGTCCACTGGGGGCGCCTTCCTGGAGGTCCCCCGCGTAAAGCGGGAGGCTACAATGGAGAGGGCATTCTTGGTGGCTGGGCCACTGTTATGGAACTCCCTCCCAGAGGAAGCATGGCTGGCCCCGAGTCTGTTGGTCTTCCATTGGGCCTGCAAGACATGGCTGTTCTCCCAGGCCTTCGGGGGCGGGGAGGGGAGGGTGGGTTAAATTTTTGTGGGGGGAGTTTTTAAAATTTGTTAAATAATATTGGAATTTTAGATTTTATTGTGGTTTTATATTGTTTAAAAATTGTTTTTACCTTGTTGGAAGCCACCCCGAGATGCCATTGGCATAAGGGGGCGGCATATAAGTGCAATAAATAAATAAATCCTTGACATTTGGAATTTTGGGGGCATGTTTGTCATTGGGCTACTGGGTGTTTTCCTGATGTTTCCTATGTGGCAAAGAAAACTTCCCCATCAAAAGTCCCTGTGAAAGCCAAACCAAGCCAGCAAGCACACTGAAAAGAGAAACCAGAGCCTGAACTGCTGAGGCAGTGATGAGGATGGAGGATTGTGGGATGGACAGTTTAACCCTTCACCTCTCTGCTGTCCGTGAGCACATTCCCACATTCAGCAGACCAACGTTTTTTTCTTTTCCCCGCATATTACCTTGATGTGTGAAAGACTCTATGCGCTTCTTTAACCATGCCGTTTGTTTTTTAAGTGTATTGGCAAGCAGCCAAAACTTACCTTTATGAGAGCAGGTTTGAAATGACCCGCATAAATCCTCTTGTCGGAATGTCGGGGCGAGTCAGTGTCATGCCAGTTACACAGCGCCCCACTTCCCTGGCTCCCGGCTCCGCTTCTGCTCTGCTGCCGCTCCTCCTCCTCTCCCCCCACCTGAGTACATTCAAATGCTGCTTTGCCTAAATGCAGTCAATTTCAAAATGCACTTAAATAAACCCAGTGTGAATAGGGCATGGGTTTATTTAAGCACATTTTGAAATTGACTGCATTTAGGAAAAGCAGCATTTTAATATATGTGTGAATGTGCTCCTTGTCTTTGGAGAAGATACTGCTTCTTTACACAGCAAAGAACGTGGGTAAGGTGCAGAGAGTGATACCACTCCTTCAGCCACCTCCTTCAAGATAGGGAGGTGCAAGCTGACCCTCATAGACACTCACCACCTATGGTTGGAACTTAGGACACAGTGGAGCCAACCAGCAGCCGTGAGTGATTAGGGGGATCTCAGGCTTGAAAGAGATGGTGGAGAGTTTTGCTCGCTGCAAGATGGCCTCAAGGTCGCTTTTAGATATGCGCGGCGAACACGCTGCATAAAGCATGTTGCGTGTAAAAATACCTTGAGAGATAGAAAGCAACGTTGCGTCCATGGCAACGTCTAAGCCTCTCTTGAACTCCTCTACGAGCCAGACTTTGCAGACCAGCGCTT
>QEPC01015009.1:865787-894273 GCA_003113815.1 Sphenodon punctatus | reverse complement strand
GGGCTGACCCTCACACTTGCATTCAGTTCCCCACCCTACCTGGACTGCGCGGGCCGTGGGATGGCTGTCCAGCCACTGGCATGTTTGTTCGGTGCCTCTCCTGACCTGAGCGATGTCAGCTGTGGTTTCCTCCCAGGCTGGGTTGGGGAGCCGCTGCACTGCCCGCATGTCTGTTTTTACCCAGTGTTACAGTGCAATTCATTTTACACATGCTGAAAATTAAAATAGCCTAACTGTACTGCATCATTTTGTCTTAAACTAATATCTGCCTTTACTTCATAGTATGCAAACACACATAATTTGGTTCTGTTTCTGTGTGCAGTCTTATTTGTAATCACTTAAACTGTTCCTCAAAATAATTTATTGAAAGATCCTTTTTGTTGCTACTTAATAGAAGAATATATATTTTATTAAGCTGAATGAAGTAGAAAAATATTCCAGTGAAACCTTTTATTTAACTGTCAATGTACTAAGCTTACTCTTATATTTGTGCCCATGAAAAATGAAGGAGAATTGCCCCCTTTGTGTACGCCTATGGCCGTGAAGGCCAATTTGTCGCGCCCCATTCCAAATGGGGACAAAGGGGGCACGACAATGGGTGCAGTTGCTCTGCATCCTCCCCCCCCCCTTTTTCTCCCCTGGCCGCTGGTGTCTCTCCCTCCCCCCCCCGGGAGCATGGTGCTCTGCGGGTGAAAAGGAGGGGGGGGAGGGAGGATATGGCAAAAAGCTACTGCATGGCGGGAAGAAGTATGGACCCGACTGGGGTTGCTAGGCAACCCTCACCAGGAGAAGCGCGATATCGTGCAACTGACTGGTGCGCCGCCCAGAAGAGGCGGTGCAGTAAGTGAACTTTGCCACTCATCTCCTCAGTCAGGAGGCGGCGGCAAGCAGGGCAGCACCCTCCCATTCAACACTATGGCTGAGTGGTCGCTTAGTAGGCCCAGGAAGGAATTTTTGACGAGGAACATTATTGGGCCATTGTTCTTCGTTTTTTCGCCTTCCTCATAGTGTTGGGGGTCATTTGGCTGATTGAATTCAACCCTTAAGAATTTTAGTTATATCTGCCATGTTTGATTTGTCGCACTCTGCAGGGGTCCAGCACCTGAGTTAGGTAGGCTAGAATTTTGATTGGGACATCTCCATAAGAGATGAGGGGGGATCCCAGCCGCAATAGCAGGGTATGGCAAGCAGCGGAGTCAACCCCTTGGGAGAAGTGACCGCAAGGGCCGTAGGGACATGTACTGTCCCCGGCTTGAGGGCACTATCCTCCTTCCTCCGGCCCACATGGGCCCTGGTCTCCCTCCCACGACCTCAGGATCGGGAGGGGAGACGTTTAAAAAGTTAAGAGGGATTGGTACCTGATGGGATATCGGGCCAATCCCTGAGTTATAGTTATGTGTTTGGTTATGGGTGCTGGACCCAATTCACTTGAGCGAATTGCCCCCACCATTACAATTCGGACACAAGATCTAATATGAATAAAGAGTGCGGCTGTTTTAAATCCAACTTTCTAGTGTCGTGTCTCCTTTGGGGGGTGCGCTGACAAATGTGCAGGTATCCGTTGGTGCATGATTAATTTCAAAATCAAGCTTCTTTACCACGTTCCACTTTTAGTTATAAGCCTGTGACTAAAACTGCTTTGTGATGCCAGGCATTGAATTTGTGTGCGGTAGGTAGTACTAACAAGAGAACCAAATATCCTGTGCCATCAACCAATGTCTACTGAGTCTAAAGAAAGACAAATTCATTTGGCTTAAAGATCTTTTACTTTAATAACAGGAGGTCTAGAGCGAGACGGCCAGTGCTTCAGTCACTCAACTATCCAAACTCCAAAAGCCAGAATCTCCAATCAGTATAATTAGAAATTAAGACCAGCTTTGTTTGTTTTCCTCTGGCTTGGATTCTGAGCTATAGGATGTAGGGACAGAACTCAGAATCTCGTAATATCTTTTTATTTTTGTATTTTGTTGCTTCTTAAAAGTAAGAAAAAAATAGGTGCAACAATAAACCCAGAGGCAGCAATGTCTTGTAGCAGGTCTGTAGCAGTAAAGACATTCAGGGCTGAATTGAGTAGTTGTCAGTATTTTGATTTGTTGGCTGAATGATGTGCTAGATGTCAAGTCATAGGTTGTTTTATTGATTTTCCCAGCAGGGGAATAAATCAGCTGAGTTTTATAGCATTGGCAATGATTGGACCTGAGTGGCTTTGAGCTGAAGAAAATAATAAACAGATTGTAGAAGGATTAAGTGGACCTAAAACACTTTGATTTGACTGTTTGTAATACAGTACCATAGGGAGCTCACCAATCCATTTTACAATACACAAAAGACTTTTATTTTGCTTTGGACACAGTTATCTAGAGTGTGGCAATTAGGCCATATATACATTATTCAACTAGAATACTGTAGCTGACATTACATATGCATATGCATATCTATATAGATATATATTTACTGTATATTCTAAATTATTACTTAATCACATGTTTGTGCCAATATGTTTAGACAGATGTACACAGTATTCTAATGTAAATTTTGCATAAGATTAAACAACCATTTACAGATATCAAGACTCCTAGAATTTTAGAACCATCAAGAAATGAACTATTCTAAAATACTTTGTTTTATGGTAGCATTCAAAGCCTTTTGCAGTTGCATTAGTTTGTTTTATGAACTGCCTGAAACTTAGTGTATTTGAAAAGGTGAATCCTGCCAGCAATGAGAATAAATGAATTTTCGTTTTGTCAGCTCTTTGGAAATATGACGGCTGCAACACATTGATTTTATATCAGTGTTTCTCTATATTTGTGTATTGAATTCAGAGTCGATGGAAGTATAATCTATGTGCTGCTTTTGTTAGCAATAGCTTTGGTATGCAGTTTATTAGAGTGGCTTTATAAAAATTCAATGAAACTAGAACCATTGTTTTGCAAGGGTGGGGTGTGTATTTTTCTTTTCACTTTCACATTTTCCAGTTTTGCAATCTTTTAAGTTAATTTTATCATTAAAAAATAATAATATGCTGGAGTAAAGTGCAATAGGAATTTTAATTCAATTCCAAGTCAGACAATGTGACCTATTAGGAAAGGATATGTATGCTACATTTTAGAAGTATCTGAAAAGCAGTTCAGTTGGTCTTTATGCCTTTTTATTGGAGTTCTTTTCCAGAAACTTAAGTAATTACTCTAGTGATTCCAGAGTTCATGGCCATTACTTTTCATCTATTTTCTCTTCCTGCTATCAGTGTGCCAGGGTATACATACAACAGAAGCAAGACAAAATACAAATACCTGGTCTCAGGCTCTGATAATGGCCCTTAATGAGCTAATGAGAAAAGATGTTAGAGGATAATTTGTTACACTTCATCCATGCCTCTGGCCTCAGGGACAATGTTTATGATCCTCCAATAAAGGAGGGAGTGGAAAAGCGTGAGGTGTTTTTTAAACTCATGTCTTTTAATGCTGCTGACGTTTTGAACATGCAGTAGGAATATTGATAAATTACTCATTCTGAAGCAGACTACACATTTATCACCTTTCATGGGTATCCATCATGTTAAATATGGTGTGGCTTTCTTTCTTATTTTCTTACTGTAAATAAAAATATAAGGATTTTACACTTAGGTGTTGAAATTTGTTGCTGGCTTGTTTTAAATGACACGAGTAATATTCTGCTGTGTTTTTGTAAGTCAAAGAGGTTTTAATAAAATAGTGTAGTTTGTCAATATGATTAATTATGAGGGGGGTTTCTACCATTTGCTGAAGCTATTCTCAGATTGGGGGCAGAACTTAGAGAATCTGGTCAGGTCGGGCCTGGGATTCTGGGGGTGGGACTTATGAGATCTCTCAGCTTGTCCAATAGCTTGTTGAAGTAGAAACCAAAGTAGGGTTGTGCAAAAGGCACATCGTTCATTTTCATTAAGTGTAGTTTCCATAAATTTAAGTTTATTTGGCATTTAGCTCGCATCATGGCCATAAAATGAGTAAATAAATAAGAACAAAAATATAACCGTACATAATCAACAATAAATGAAATAGCATACATCAATCATATAACAATGGCTGTTTTTACACGGACACACCCACTCAGTGTTCGAGCAGGTGGGCGGGGCATCCATGTATATGGCTGGCAGTGGGTGTGGGGAGGGGTGTCCGTTTGGTGTTCACCCGTGTGGACACCGAGTGGGATGGGTGGAGGTGCATGCATTCTCCTGTGCAACACCCACCTCCACCCATCACATGCCTATCTCCACTCATNCGGCATGTGAAAGAGACTCGGTGAAATTATCGTCCCTGATAAAATCAGCCTGGGTCTCAGGCAAGGCACAGGAGGATGTGTTAATATCAGAAAATAGGTGGGTAGATCATTATGGAGCCATATTCTCGGGGACCTACCCACGTATCATAGAGTTAGAAAAGATCTCGTTAGATTCCCTTCCTCAGTGGGACTTAGTAGACCCTGGGAAGTAAAAGTGTTCTCAGTTGAAAGTAGGGAAGGCACCTGGAATCAATTTCATACCAGCGGAGCTCCTAAAGAGCAATGTGGATTGGTGAAGCAGGGCCCTGGCCTCCATGTTCTCGGTGATAAATAGCACGGGCAAAATGCCACTTAATTGATGACAAAGTATAGTTGTCCCTGTCTTTAAAAAAGGGGATCCTAAAGATTCAGGGAATTATCGTCCCAGAAGCCTCCTGAGTGTCATTGGGAAGTTATATGCTAGGTATTTACTGATGCGTTTGCAGGCTTGGATTGATGAAAGGGACCTTTTAGGTAAAGAGCAAGTGGGTTTTAAAAAAGGGTCGGCGACTACAGACCACGTTTTTGTTATAGCTCAGTTAATTTCTAATTATGTTCTAAAGAAATTGACATCTCGCCAGTTTATCTGTTTCGTGGATCTTAAAACGGCTTTTGATACCATTAACAGGGAGCATCTTTGGAAGAAACTTGTAGATTATCAAATTGATTTAAGATTGCTTCTTTTAATTCAGGCTGTTCATGAGAATTCAAACTAGTAGAAAAGGCAATCTCACACATTCTATTGAAGTCTGCAAGGGGGTCAGGCAGGGTTGTATACTGGCATTATACACATCTAGATGTGTATAAGAGACAGGCACATGCATGGCATCAGCACAACTTTTGAAAAGGGTGCACATGCTCAGTAATTTTTATTATTTTTTAAAAACTAAAATAAAATGGGGAAAAAAAAGAAAACGAATTAAATCAAATGAATGTTGTTTGCTTATTCATTTGTTTTCTTTACCTTAGCTAGTAATGCATGGGACTATATTCATTTTCGTAATTAATTAAAATTATATGAATTGCACACCAGCTGCTTAGTCTACTAGTTTGGGTCTGTAAAGAAATTTACTAACTCAGGAAAGGGAGGCATGTTACCCTTTGGTGTAAATCCTCTGGATGGACATTGCCAATGCCAAGGCACAAATCTTACTGAAGTAACGAGGACTCACACCTGTGGTAACTGCTAGCACACACTATACAAGTTACTGGGAAGAGAACTAACACAAACCAGGAGGAATATTTTCACAGACCTATTGCTCTAAGGCTGCCTCACCATACCAAACAGGCAAAACAAAGACAAACTCTCCAAATATAGAGTCAGTGATCACAATTTAAATGTAGAAACTCTAAGGGATGAAATGAGAATCAAAATGATTCTTGCAAGAGTCTAGTGAGAATCGAGAACTGGCAGTGAGATATCGAGAAGATCTTGCTAACAGTTCAAAATCTCATGAGAGATACCTCAGTGGGAAAAACCTAACCCTCCCCCTATTCTTGCAAAAAAAAAAAAAGAGGGGGGCTTTCACTCACCTAGCTGCTTCTCTGAGCCTGGGGGACTACTCCAACTGCTGGATCTTGCTCTATTCAGCTTCTCTGCAGGGAAAGGGGGGAAGCCTCAAAGGAGGAGGCAATTTTTTATTATTCTTTTTTAAATGTTGTAATGCAGATGCACAAAATGGCTGCAGGGCCATTCTGAGCATGTGCCGCCCGTTTCCAAAATGGCGCTGGCCGGCTTCTCCAGAGGCACTTCGGGATGTTCTAGAGTGGGGATGGGGATGTGCCAGCTCCGTGCCTGCTCTGCCTGAAAGCTGGCATGTGACTTTAGATGGAAAGCCCCTGCCAGCCCACAGGGTTGGGTGAGGCTGTTTTGGTTGCTTATCCCCTGAAAAGCTCCCCCTTCCTTATCTCAAAAGAAGGTTGCCTCAACCTTCATACGTTCTGTTTCAGGTTCCGTTCCATTTCTGTGAGCTTTCTTTTTCAATTGGCTTGACTACTGAGTCCATTCCGTTGACTACGGAGTTGCAACAATGAACAAAAGGAAGAACTGCACAACTTGAATTCCCCTTCAACTGCACAATGTGCACAAGGGAGCAGGGGGGATGGTGCTGTTTCCAACACCTGGCAGCTCTTCTCATGGCCTATTAGCCTCCTGTGGAGACAGACTCTGATCACTCCGACCTCATGAAACCCCTGAATGAAGCAATGGCTCCATTTCAAATCCCCACCCTGCCCCCTTTCTCCCAAACATTCCTGTCACAATGGCCAAACCAAAAAAAGGTGGGGCAGGGTGGGGATTTGAAATAGGGGTGTGGATAAAAAATCCTGTCTTTTACTGTGTGTCTTTTATTACTGGAATTATTTAAATGATGATTTTCTCATGTAGCATGGACATCCAGTATTTATACAAATATATCACAACAGTGTAGTAATGGCTTATTGAGGGTGTGCTTGGGCAGTAAAATTTGGGTTGTGCTATTGTTTGAGCATGTGTGTTATTACCAAACAATATGGTAAGGTAATAATTTAAGTCTCCTGGTTGAACACTGTCCTTTTTTGAGTATAACTGTAAATTGCACATTTCTAACAAGGTTGTTGGTGAAAGTTAATTCCAATTCCACCTATTCTTCTTTCTTACCTGTAACAGCCAGATGAGTCTTAGAGGGATTTTTAAAAGAAAGATTGTGTAGCGAAGATTAGGAAAAAGGTAAATGTTTGTCCTTATTCTGAGATGCACCCTTTGGGCCCATCATCATCTTTCTCTATCAAATAACTTCAGTGTACTATTTGTGCAAAAGTGTGATCACTGATTTTTCGTGTTACTGGGGGTGTGTATTCATAAACACACACACAATTTATGTGCCTTATGTGCCAGAAATATGTACACATGAGACAACAGAATGAAGCAAGTATACTTGAGTATACTTGACCCCGCCCCCCCCCCCCCAAAAATAGGTTTATTGTGGGGGTTTTTTAATGGAAGGTTTTTTTCATTTTGGATGCTTTTCTGGGTAAAAATAAAGTACTCTGGAGATAGTAGTGTGCAGGAGGAGGGGGCAAACTAAAAAGTCTTTGGGGCTAGGCAGCTCAGAATAAACAAGCATGTATCAGAGGCAGTTCTTCAGGAAATGTTGATCACAATGTAATATGTGAATCTGGCATCTGTTTGGATGTTTACAATATATTTTTACAATATTTTTATAGTAGGAAGATAAAAGGCAGACTTCAAAGCACCATATTGCATCATATTAACAGTCTGAAATTTAAATCACTGTAACTTGCACAGAGTCACAGCCTGGGCTAGCTGCTACCATGTTTGGGATCTCGCCACCTGGAATAAAGCAGAGTTTCATGCTTGAAAGCCAGCTTTACTCACTGTTGTCCAGAGTGGTGGTGGGGTGTGTGCAGCACCATGGTGGCCATCACTAGCTGCCATGGCCTCCCATCAGGGAGGCGGGCAGGCCTCTTCATGCAGCACAGAGCTGGGGGTGGGTGGATGCATGTCTGCCAGATCTCACCCCCACGGTTTACTCAGACCCCTGTCACATTGGTTAGGGAGCCGGGAGAACTCCCAGCTGCGGTAGTGGCCTTACCCCTGACTGGGTATGTCCATGGCAATGCTCTACCACCATCACATGTAAAAATATCCAGTGTGGCAGGACATACTGGTGTGCCTCAGCAGATGATAGGCGTGCCCTGAAAAATTAGGTAATTATAGTTGCCCCATGATCCCTTAAAGGCCATAACACAGTTGTTATAAGAGATATTAAATAATATATATTTTATCTCTCAGATGTAATAGATAATTTAATAGTCCAGTTAATTACCACTTCGTTTTTCTCTTTGGTTATGTGCAACAAGGGTTTTCAGTGTTATACTGAGTTTAAGTGCATGGCCATGTGGTGGTAGAGGAACGAGGGTGTGTGTGCTGCGGCTGCCCGTAATCTGGTGGATTGTGCTTCTTTTGATAACCTTGGGTCACCCCTGGGTGAGCCCCAGTGAGTGGACTACCTGTACCTGGCGGACTTTGAGCACTAGTAACTGTCCCAGCATCAGCTGTGAGCAGCTCTGCTAATTAGCATCAGAGCGCAAGACTTCCAAGGACGGCCATGTCGGCGCAAGGGACTTAAAAAGGCAAGTGGCAGCCTGTGGCTGCACCACAAACACACACCATGGGGCAGCACGCCTAAGGGCACGGGCTGAACAAGGGTGGAGAAGGCTGATGTTTGATGAACTGTACCTCTGAATTGCTCCTAACTAAATCAATTTTTGACATTTTTTTGGTTGGAACTTGGGGGGCGTAGAGTTAATTTTGACAACCAGAATTTGGGTATACGTAAGGATTGGGATATCTATATCTTATATTAAGTACACTTTCTAAGAAAAGGTCTAGGCAGGTTACTGCGTCCCCTGATCCTGAGGCTTCCACTTTAAAACAACTTAAATTATATGACTTGGACTTTGTAGAGTGCTCCAACAAAACAACCTTAGAACCGCCCATTCCGCTGGTCAATCGCTTTGCAATTTTGGAGGCCTGTAATGATTCTTTGCCTCTACCGACCCCTCTGGAGAACCATAAGCTGGGGGATAATGATCCCCAAGCCCATGTGCAGGATAGCTCTATTAATGCAATTAAGCTGCTAGGAGAGCAATGTGTCCTTGTAAGCAAATTGGTCACTACCCTTTTTAAGGGTATAGCAGATATTTTTTAATTTTAAAAAATGTATTTATTAAATTTCTACCCCGCCCCTCCTAAAACAGCTCGGGGCGGCTATATAAAAGGTATAGTAGGTACCGTGCAGTCCACACTTGAGGAAGTAGCCTAAGATACAAGGATGTTAGCGAATAATGTTGCGGGGATGGTCCCTTCCAATTTGATTTCGGATTTGGCTGTAGATGTCTCTACCTCTTCGAATACTTGTATCTCGCAAGGAGCCTCAAGTTTTAGGGCTACTCGGAGTGTAGCACAAAGATATTCCGTAGTTAATGACCCTAAATCTATTTTACTAAAGATCTTTCCATTACCAAATGGGGTAATGCCAGCTTGGTACTCCAAACCCCTCATAAGCCATCATTTTTTTTCATTACTTAATATAAATGTCCAATAGTAAAAAATAGATTTTATTTTTTGCCACCTACGAATCAAGCCCTAAGTTTAGTTATACATTTCAGAGGACATTTTGCAGTAAGGAGGATTGTGGCAGCAAAGGATTTTTTAAAATCCCGTAGAATTGTAGTCTCAAGGGTTGCTTTGAATGAGGGTAAAGTGGATGGGAGGATGTCAATATATAGATAGCTCGGAGCCTTGGGAGAGCACGCAAGGTGCTGGTGGAGAGAGTGACAGACCTAGGATTGGTAAGGGCCTACTACCTCATCCTAAGATGGTTGACTCTAATGATTCACCGCATGCGAAGGATGATTCAGTTGTAGTGAACGAGCAAGTACCTCTTTTAGATTTGCAGAATGTTTTACAGGAACTACCTTTAGCACCTGTGTCACGTCTTGCGAGGTCTCATTTATTACAATTGGAAAGTGAGCTTTATGGCCTAGCTGAACTAATCATGCTAGATTGGGCTGCACTTTTTCCAAATTGTATAAGATGAGTTTACACTTTACTTTGATATCCGACTAGCAAAGAAAGTATTGTAAAATGACAATACATTTATGAATAAAGAGACTTTTAGGATATAAAAATATATGCATAGATTACTTAAATATAAATAGAGAATATCCTGTCTCTTATACACATCTAGATGTGTATAAGAGACAGGGTATTGATAGCCAATCAAAGTTACATGATCTTAAAATATTTCTATTTTAAGAAAAAGCTTGTAAAAGCTTAACATATGCACAATTCATTGGCTCAAAGATATCAAGAATCATACGTTACATTCTTTCCCAGTCCTTCCCTTTGTCTGCCAGTGAGAAAAAAATCCAAACATGTGGTGTGTGGATTTTCAGTCTGAAGAGCAAAACTCTTGTCTCCCTTCTTAAGCAGTTTGCCAGAAGGCTCACATTTCCTGAGGAGTGTCATGCTGACATCAGCTACACGTCAGTCAGTAAGGAGATACACTGGTTTCTAATTGCCTCTCTTAATGAAACCAAACAGTGTTAGGCTTCCTTCAAGGTTTGGAAAACGTCATATTTTTATCAAAGATAATTGTCAGATTACAGAGAGAATAACCAGATCTTAGAGTTATTTAAACTATTAATTAAATAGATATGTTAGCTAGAGAAAACTAACAAAAGACTCCTTCTCAGTTTGGAGAAGTTTTATGAATAGTACCATTTGTCATTTAGACACTTAGAGATAAGATTCCAGACACCTAGGCTAGGCTTGGGCAGAGGGCCTCTTTATGGCTTTCTAACTCCTGGCCATTTGATTGTTTCCTTGGCAAAAGTCAAAAGTTCATTTGGGAAGTTTTGAAAAAAGCTCATTGAATGTAGCTGGAGACTTCAACTTGAATCCAAGCTAATCACAGAAGTTGATTTTAGAAATCAATACTTCAAAACACTAATCCAATACTTTGAAACAGAAAGTTAACATATAAAAACTCAAAGTTAATACATTAAAAACACAGATGGCCAAAAATATATGCTTATAATAGGAAATACATGACACCTGCACTTAGTCCGCAATACAGGAATGTTAGTATGGCCCAAGGGGAAGCTGTGGCATGCTTTTCTGGTGACGAGGACTTGGTAAGTCTTAGGCACCAAGAAAACCACAGGGATGTTATATCCATGGCTGCCCCAACTTTATGCTTTAATTTAGATCATGATGTATTTAAGGAGCAGGAACATCTGTGGGTTCCAGCCTTTCAGTCTAGGACAGTTCTTGATCAAAGTCATATCCTGAATAGGTTGGAAAGTATTCTGAGTACATTACATAGGGCCAATCCAGCTCTAGAATCGTCTAGAGCGACTGAGGCATACAGGGGGTTTAACCCTGAAACAGTGAATGAGGGGGATAAGGTGATATGGGAGAAAGGAGACCAGTAATAGCGGATATTACCCCCAACCGGCTCCCTATTAATTATAGTCATTTAGTAAATTTGACCCAGATTGTGGCCTTCCCCCTTAAGGAGCCAGTGTTACCATCATGTATGCAGCAGAATTGTAGTTTACTGGGGGCCGTAGGGGGGGATGGAGATCTCCCGATTGGATGACCTGAACCTGAAAAGGGGATTTTGTCCCTGCTATCCTGGAATGTTTCAGGTTGGAGGAACAAAATCTCTGATCTGGATTTCAGGGGCTTTTTGTGGCAATATAATTGCATTTTACCCCAGGAAACTTGTCATTAAAGGGTTATGAAGTGTTTTTCTTGCCAGCAATGTCCCTGGATTTGTTGGCTCAGGGAAGACCAAGTGGAAGATTAGCTCTGCTTGTAGAATACTCCTTGTAGGCTGTGATTGTAGAAATTATGTCCCATCTGCCTTTCTTTGTAGTATGGAGGCTAAGCCTGCCACTTTCACAGGATATCATTGTAATTAATGTGTATGTTCCTCCATTTATGTCTCCATACTATGATGATGGAGTCTGGAACTCTTTGGAGAATACACTTATATTGTTAAATGATTTGTACCCTGAGGAAGGGATTCTCTTGGCTGGGGACTTTAATGTCAGTATTGACCACTCTCACAAGGCAAATGGGGATTTGGAGTTGGATGACCTGGTTCATAAAGTGCTTTTCTCCTATAGAAACCTTAAAGACAAGATCTCTAATAGGGCTGGTCCCCTGCTTCAAAGACTAATTGGGGCAACAGGTTTATTGATGCTAAATTGGGCTATGCCCAGAGATCAGGAGGGAGAGTATACTTTTGTCTCCCATTTGGGAAGTAGCATAATAGATTTTATTTTAGTTTGAGTCACTATTTCCCAGGATAGTTGATTTTGAGATTTCGTTAGTGCCAGAATCGGACCATTTCCCTCTTATTACTTGGATCAATACGGTCTTGGACCAGGGTATGGTGGGTCAGGCCAGTCAGGAAGTGACAACACAGGGTGGTTTGGAGGGGGAGAGGAGGATTAAATGGACCCAGAGAATCTAGGAGTCCATATCGGTTCTCCTAACCCCACAAGCCTTGTAATCTTTTGAGGTGACTACTTCTGATAATATTTTACAGGTGTTTGAGGACCTAATCAGCAGGTTGCACCCCTTGTTAGTATCCCATTCGGGCAGAGATCATGATACATCCAGACCCCCAAATTGGTATGACCATACATGTAGAATGGCTAAACGTAAACTCAACTGACTGAAACGTGGATTAAGGGGTAATTCTAGCAATGACCAAACAGTGAAAGGTTTCTTGTGGCCAGGAAAGAATATAAAGTTCTGATAAAGCAAAAGAAAAACACTTTTCAGTTGGCACTATGGGACAAACTGGAAGTAGCGGCATGTGAAAGAGACTCGGTGAAATTATCGTCCCTGATAAAATCAGCCTGGGTCTCAGGCAAGGCACAGGAGGATGTGTTAATATCAGAAAATAGGTGGGTAGATCATTATGGAGCCATATTCTCGGGGACCTACCCACGTATCATAGAGTTAGAAAAGATCTCGTTAGATTCCCTTCCTCAGTGGGACTTAGTAGACCCTGGGAAGTAAAAGTGTTCTCAGTTGAAAGTAGGGAAGGCACCTGGAATCAATTTCATACCAGCGGAGCTCCTAAAGAGCAATGTGGATTGGTGAAGCAGGGCCCTGGCCTCCATGTTCTCGGTGATAAATAGCACGGGCAAAATGCCACTTAATTGATGACAAAGTATAGTTGTCCCTGTCTTTAAAAAAGGGGATCCTAAAGATTCAGGGAATTATCGTCCCAGAAGCCTCCTGAGTGTCATTGGGAAGTTATATGCTAGGTATTTACTGATGCGTTTGCAGGCTTGGATTGATGAAAGGGACCTTTTAGGTAAAGAGCAAGTGGGTTTTAAAAAAGGGTCGGCGACTACAGACCACGTTTTTGTTATAGCTCAGTTAATTTCTAATTATGTTCTAAAGAAATTGACATCTCGCCAGTTTATCTGTTTCGTGGATCTTAAAACGGCTTTTGATACCATTAACAGGGAGCATCTTTGGAAGAAACTTGTAGATTATCAAATTGATTTAAGATTGCTTCTTTTAATTCAGGCTGTTCATGAGAATTCAAACTAGTAGAAAAGGCAATCTCACACATTCTATTGAAGTCTGCAAGGGGGTCAGGCAGGGTTGTATACTGGCATCCACCCTATTTAACCTGTATTTGAAAGGTCTAAAGGGGGCTTTAGATAACCCCTTGCATCACCCAGTCTGGATTGTCAACCAGACTTTGTCTGCTTTGCTGTATGCGGACGACACAGCGCTCTTAGCCCATACGCAAATTGGGCTGAGGAGATTAATGTCTACTTTCTGTAATTATTGCAAAGCGCAACAACGTCAAATGAATTATGTGAAGACAAAGGTTGTGGTGGTCAGTAAAGTCCATGTACACTATAATTGGTTCATGGAGGGACATGTTATCGAACAAGTGCGTCAGTTTAAATACTTGGGCATTTTGGTCGCTGCTACCCCTTCTTGGAGGGCTCATTTCAAAGTGATTCAAGCAACGGTTGGTGCAACTGGCCGTGGTATTATTGGTTTCTATGGATCTAAGGGGGGCAAGATGTTCGCTCCGGCCCTCAGACTATATAAAGTTAAAATGTGAGCCCAATTATTATATGGAGTGCACATTTGGGGAACAGACTTTCTTGAAGAACTAGAAACTTCTCAAAATCAAATGCTCCAGGCGCTTTTACATACACCAAGGGAACCCCAGCCATTTTGCTAAGGGCTGAGGCGGGAATTAGATGGGTTGCAGCTTTAACCAAGCAGGGCTTATTAAAATTTTGGTTGCAACATAAACTAACACCTACCGACTCCTTCATTTCAATAACTCTGAACTCAGCTGTGGGCAGGTGGGCAGAAAGGGTAGTGGAGGTCTTGCAATTGTTGGGCTCTTTGGTCAAATATGTCATGGCCCTTCCCCTGGTAAGAGCTTGGGTGGAAATTAACTCTAGGATACATGACCAAGAAACTCAATTCCCGAGGGAGCAAACCATCTGTCAAAAGGTGGCTGGCTATTATACCGAATTAAAAACTCCACCAGAGGGTGCGGCATACCTGTTTAAGCCGGGTTTGGGACCAGTTTAAGTTGGGTTTGCTTTCACCCTGGCAAGGTTTAATGAGTTTCCTTCTGCTTATTCTCAAGGAAGGCTGATGGGAATTGCGCAGGAAGAAAGGATGTGCGCGTACTGTAAAAGTAATGAAAATTGTGAAATTCCAGAGATGATGTCCCACATCTTGGTAGATTGTCCAGCATATAATCAATGGAGACAATGGTATATTGATCTATATTTGGGGCAAAGAATCTCCTGGTCCCCATCAAAATGGAAGTGTTTTTGTTGTGGGATCAAGACTCTAAGGTGTCGACTAAAGTTGCTAATATTCCTAATTTGTTTTTTAAAATGAAATTGGCAAATTTAGGAGTTTCCTGAATTATAGACTGTGGGGCGGTTGTTGCCCCTCATTTTTCTTAGATTTTGCCTGCAAGGGTGTGTGGTTTTTTCTTTTATTACATTTTATGTATGTCATTTGATGATTTTATTTTAAATTGAATTATTGAATTTTCATAATTGATTTTAATTATAAGTGCTTAAAAATTTGGTGATATGGTTGATGGATATGATTGAAGTTACGCTCTATTTGTGATACGTTATGATGGCTTTGGCTATGTAATAAACTTAAACTTGACTTGACATGGCCATGTGGTACCTATTGATAGGGCTTGCCATGACAGTATTGCTGAAACATAGGTGTGCCTGAGCCAAAAAAAGGTTAAGAAGCTTGGCGTTAATGTCTAATCTAAGAACTTTTAATTAGACAAGCTGAAATCACGGAACTATCAGATGAAAATAAATTAATGTCTTGTAACAATGTTGAGAAATCCCAGCAGTAACTTAACAAGATTTTCCGTCTTGTGAGAACTTTGGTAAAATTTAATGTAAAAACTAGCTGGAGAAAGTACTTCAGTGCTGTGAAAGCCAGGAAAGCAATCTATTTTTAAAAAACCATGGGACAGCTGAAATACTCTGGCTGTTTTTAAATGGGCATGGCTGGGCGGGGGTTGGCGCCCACACATGTCCAGTGAGTGGGGGTAGAATCAAATGGGCCAGGGATGGGTGTGCATCCCTACCCATGCATGGTTTGGCCTTCCCCCGCATGGAGCATCTCAGATTTCGCACCGATGTTCTGTGCGTGGGCATGGGCAGGCAGTGCGTGGGTCCCGGGAGTGTGTGCCCACCCACACCACTCTCAGACAGGCACTCGGGTAGATGGGGGATGGGTGGGCCTGTGGATGCATCTTGTCTAAAAACGGCCAGTAACACACTTTTGCTGTAAAAGTGTGTTACTGGCTGTTTTTAGACAAGATTATTACTCCCTAATTATTACTCCCCATGAATAAATCAGATCTACCTGTGAGAAAATCTTCCTTACTATTTCCTCAGATTTGAAATAAATTATCAGTCTTTGCTGCCTGGGCCACGAAGGGAGAATTTGAAAAGAGGTGATCTGCCATATATGAATACGAAAATTAATTATATTTAATAAATGAGTTTGTATCTCATACTTAGAGAACAAGCTTGGCAATGATCCATTTGGAAGGGTCAGAATCTGGAAGGCTACTGCTTTAGTATTTAAAGAGGTCTGTGACACTTCCTGCCTCTGTGTTTGAACATCCCTACAAGAGGGGTGGATAAAGGAGCGATGCTGGGTTAAGGGGATAGATTGGGTTTCTCTTTCCCCTCTTATGGTCTGATTTTGTAATGGCTGCTGGTATATTTTACATGGGTCCTTGTTCACCAGGTCAACAGGAGATACCTGGGGTGCCAAAGGAACCTGGGTCAAAGTAGGAGGTGCGATAGGTAGTACTTTCCCAACCCTTACATCGTTCGCAAAATCAATAAGAATTTGAAATTGTTGTTTCTGGAATTTCAAAATAGAGGAGATTCCAGAGATTTACGAGACCAGTTTCCTCATCAGATTCCCAATAAGGAAGCACTGGTCTCCCAAAATTTCATTTAGGCTGGGGTCAGGATTTAGAGACAGTAAATAGGAATCTTCAGTAGAAGTATTTCTTGTCGCACCTACAAAATCTCTATTGGGAGTCTCTAGTAATTTTTCTGTAGTATCTGAGCGATTTGCTACAGCTGCAGACCCTTTTTGTATCTGAGGTATGGGTTGTGACGAAGGGAGCAGGAAGGCATCCAGCTTCCTTTGTTTGAAATTTTCCCCTAGGCCCATAGAGTCGGGACCCCCCTGCCTCCCACGTTTTCGAATCATACTAAAGATTAAATTAAAGTCCAGTAGCCACTAAACTCTATCCAACAGCTTTCCTCCAAATAAACTTCATTTCTGCAGCGAATTTAGAGCTCCCAGCCTTACTAGACTGAATTAACAATCGTAACCCCTGTCAGGGCAAAAAAACAGACCCTTCACGGGGTTATTCTATAACAGACCAACCCCAGTTAAACAAGAACCAAGACCTGGACCTTCATGAACTGGTTGTCAATAGGGCTGATGTGGCAGCATCTGTTACCGCGTCGCGATTCCATTCCGCCACATTCCACGAATTCCGCCGGCATTCTGCAAATTCGGAAACTATCGGAAAAATTGCGAAATTGTTGGAAACTGTCGGAAAACTGCTGTTCCACTATTTTGTGGCGCTGGTGGAATGGCGGAAGTAGCGGAAATGTCATGTTTCCGCTATTTTGCGAAGCCTGTGGAAGTAGCAGAACGAAATTAGTGGAACTGTGGAAGTAGCAGAATGAAACTAGCGGAATGAAAGCCTCTGCCATGCCATATCGCTAATTGCGGAAACACTGTTTCCGGCGGAAATAGCTACCGCTGCGACATTCCGCTACAGCCCTAGTTGTCAATTGAGTTTAATCCTTATATAGCTGAGGCTAGCTCTTCTGAGGGCTTGGTTATCTTAGACCTCATAAAGCAGTACTTAGCAGCAGCAGACTTAACCCCAAATGAAGTAACACGACGTTTCAGCCCGTCCAGGGGATTAGCCTGTGACAGGTGTAGTCTGTGCGGTGAAGACCCAAGTCCTGATCTTATTACGGATAAAACTATCCACTATCAAATGTGGAATAAATTCCAGACCTCCTCAAATAGATGAAAAAAGGACTTGTCCTGATAGAAGTGCGTCCTAGGGCTCAGCTGACACTCGCTACTGTCTTTCTGCCGGCCCTCCCCTAAGATTGTGTTCATGCTTTGTAGCTGATCCAGGGGCACCTCACCTCATGCTGGAGCCTCTTCCAATTCAAAACCTCACTCTTCAACAGCTGTTGGGGGTGGCGGGAGCCATACCCTGACACCTCTCACAGGCACAATCCCAAGGCTTGGAGCTGACTGACAAAGCCGGCGATCCTCTTGACTAGTCCCTGCCTGTTGCACCCGGCTCCCGGGTCCACATACTGCTAGCGGCGCTGGGCTTCATGAAACGAAATGGAGCCCACCGACTGGCCGGAAGAGAGGGAGCTGCTGGCGGTGGCCAGTTGACTCTGTTCAAAGTAGGGACATCTGGTGGGCAGATCGAGCCTGCAGCTCACTAGAGCTCCAGATTTGGGCATCTCTAGACATAACAAAGATCAGGTGTTAAAAACCCTTGGAGAACCGGATGGAGTCTGCATCGATGGAGTCACCATCCATCCGGTTCTCCAAGCCCATAGCTTGGACTTCATCTTTGACACGCACCTCTCTTTTAAACCTTACATTGACTCGGTTGCCAAATCCTGCCGATTCGCCCTCCATAACATTGCTAGGATAAGCCCCTTTCTCTCTAACTCCTCGGCCAAAACCCTTGTTCATGCCATGGTTATCTCTCGCCTCGATTACTGCAACTTCCTCCTTGCTGGCCTCCCTCGCTCTCACCTCTCCCCCCTTATCGCAATCCAAAACTCCACTGCCAAGGTCATTCACTCTGCCCGTCGCTTCGACCATGTGCAGCCTCTCCTCTTCTCTATTCACTGGCTCCCCCTTCCTGAACGTATCCTGTTTAAACTCCTGGTTTTCACGTTCAAATCGCTACATGACCAAGTTCCCCCTTACCTCTCGGACCTAATCTCCCTGCGCACTCCTGCACGCACTCTCCGATCTTCCTCTGTCTCCTCTGTCTTCCTCTGTCACTCTCCCTCATTTCTCCTGCTCACCTAATCACCTTTGACCCTTCTCCCTTGCCGCCTCCCATGCCTGGAATGCCCTCCCTGCCCACATTCGCCTTGCCCCCTCCCTCCGCTCCTTCAAATCCCTCCTCAAGACCCACCTGTTCCTCGCTGCCTTTCCCAATCCCTGCTAGACATTCCCATATACCTACTATCGGCCCACCTCTGCAGACTGCTGCAACCTGACTGTAACCAAGCCAAGCACCTGCATCTGAGTCTTTGCAACTGTTTGAATGTTTGTTTGTCTTCTCCCCTGTCTCTCTCACTGTCCCCTCTCCCTGTCTCCCCCTCCTTGTCTTTTAGATTGTAAGCCACAGGCAGGGACCGCATCTATTTCTATGTTCTGTACAGCACCAGGTCACACGACTGGCGCTATATAAATGATTATAATAATAATAATAATAATAATAATAATAATAATAATTAATAATGGGGTTTCTATTCACCAATCTAAGGATTTCACACATTCTCCAGGAGCTGCTTATATATGTTGATTAGTAATGAGGGGGTCTACAGTGTCATCTGACCTATATGATTCTCAACACCGGCATGTTACCTAAGTGTCAGCGTAAATATCTAGGTTAGCAAACAACTAAAGTGTCCTTTCTCAGATAAAATCCCAATTATTGAAGAATAAAAACTAACCTCAATACTTGAGTGATTAGTCTCTCCACAAAGAGTCCTCCGTGTATAATTCAGTCGCTGAAACATGTTAAGTCAAGGGCGGTAAACTGCCAGCGTGAGGGGAGGAACATATATAGAGCAAGATCTAACACTAACCACAGGGTTTGTATTCACCTATCCAAAGATTTCACACATTCTCCAGGAGTTGCTTGTATATGTTGATTAGTAACCATGGGGTCTACAGTGTCATCTGACCTAATTGATCCCCAATACTGGCAAGCATAGCCATAGTAATCGTTCATAAACTGTAAGCCAGGCAAGTTCATGCATCAAGTCTGTCAACCTGAAATTATTATTAATTAGTACTAAACTTCAAACAGGAATGCTCTAACGGTATTCATAAAAAAACAGAGTCTATTCGTATCCATACTATCCACAGTTAGGATCCAAAAGCTCTCCCTTTGTGCAAGTAGCCTAGGATTAATCAGCGGGGCCAACTTCTCTATTCCCCGAAAGGCAAACTCATTAGTATCTTTAAGGAAACTATTATAGTGATCCACAAGGGGGGCAGATAAGGTGCGTGTCTTTAATCTGCTTCGATATTCTGTGATCCTTATTTTTAATCGTCTACTACTTTTACCGATATAGAGCTTATTACAGGGACATTGTATCGCATATATTACTCCTGAGGAACTGCAGTTTATGAATTCATTTATATCGAATTTTTTTCCCTTTTTGGTCAGTAAACGTATTCTTCTTACAGCTGTAAGCACAGTTTACACACTGACTACAGGGGAAGTGGCCAATTATAGTTTTGCTATCTATTGTCCTCTGTTTCAGATGTGGTAATCGAGTCCTAACAACATGGTCACTTAAGTTTTTTCCTCTCCTATATGCGAAAAGCGGCGGAATATTACAGCTGGCTATATGATCAATCGTGTTCCAGTACTTCAAAATGATGTTCCTGAGTTTGTTGGTACAGTTGTTAAATGTTGTGATGCATACTAACTGCCTTTGATCCATCTGGTCCCTTGGTATAGCAGCTACTCTATCTAGACTGCTCCTAGTGATCCATGAGGGATAGCCTCTTTCTTCAAAGTTCTCACTCATCCCTGCTGTCTCCTTCCTAAAATCTGCTTACAATGTACAATTTCTTTTGATTCTCCTAAATTGGCTGTTTGGGATATTAGAAAGGAGGTGTCGTGGATGGTGACTATTATATAATAAGAAAGAATTCTGGTCAGTGGTTTTAATATACGTCCTGGTCTTGATTTCCTTTCCTTAAAAAATAACCCATACATCTAAAAAGTTGATTTTATGCTCGTTACGTAGGGCATCAGGGGAAATCCCAAGTTTGAGTGGACTCTAGACTCCCAAGAAGGCGTTCCCTCAGGATCTTATGGAGGCTACGTTCTGAGGCTGTGGCCAGTGATCATCAGAGGAAGACAACCATGACCTGGAATGAGTAGGGAGCAACAGGGATTCAGCCAGGGAGCCAGGAAGGATAACAGGGATTCAGAGTGAGGCACAGGCGGCAGGAAGCCTGGTAACGGGCTGCTTGGAAGAGAGTACAAGGCAGGAGGGACCCAAATGTGCAAGGAATGAACCATTAATCAGCAATGGCAACAAGAGAATTCACTGGAAGAGGTTCAGACTCACAGAACAGATTGGGATCACAGACATAGGGAATAAGGTAGATATCCAAGACTACACGGAGGATTAGGATTATACACAAGAGGGAATAAGGGGAATTACAATGGAAAACATTCAGCCCCATGTGGAAAAATAGAAGCAGTATCCAGAAGGGACAAGGAAGGTACTTGAACCACAAGAAGGCTTAGAGCCACATAGACAGAGAAGCAATAAGGACAACTATACAAACTATTCAGAGTCACAGAAAGATTAAAGGAAACATGCAGAGGAAACAGGGAAATACTCCAAGGCACAGGAAGGAAAAGGGACCAGACATACAGGAATTCATTATACAAACGAAGCATGCAATCCACAGGGAGGATTGGGGCGCATACAACAGGGATGAGGGAGATACACAGAACGACAGAGGGGATCGGGGCTAGATACAAGGAGATCATGATACAAGGCATTCAGGATTACAAGGAGGGTTGAGGCAACATATAGGCAGGATGAGGAAGATACTCAGGAGCAACAGGAAGGGTTAGGTGAAAGGACAACCCCCCCTCTCTGGCCTACAGAGCCCAGGGTCAACAACGGCTAAGGACCAGGGGGAAAAGGAGGTAATCAAGGCAAAGGGAGGAATTTCAGGGGGGGGGGGAGGAGGAGAAAGTAGCAAGGGCACAAAACAGAGCAATACAACCTTGAGGAATAGTAAATAGGAACACTGTAATGAGCAGATGCTCCATCAGCTTCCTGCTACTCCCAGCATGCTTTTATCCAAGCTGGTGGAGCCAATCTGGATACCAGATGGGTGGGGCTGAAAGAAGACAACTGGGAAATGCAGCACAAGGGGAGAGAACAAGGCCAAGCCGTGGCGTTGGAAGGAAAGCCGCTACCACCAAACCCCAGGGATTTAGACCCTGACAAAGCCATATTAAACACTACTCTCTTTTTCTTCCAAAAAGCAACTGATGCTTCAGACTTTTAACCATTATAAAAATTTGTCTATTCAAAGTGATTTCACCAATGAAAAGCTCCATGTTGTTGGGGATATTTGCTTATATGTGCTCGTTTTATAAGCACAAAAAGACAAAATGGAATTCACTCATGAATTATTGCAGTTACTCAAGAAAGTAAATCAAGTCTTGAAAAATAATTTATTATGCGTCTTGCACTGTTTGGATGTGATTAATGACTGAAACCTGTGGAAACCAGTAGTGTATCTTGTCTGAGGCTGGTAATGAAGTCTTTTGAGGTAGTAATGAAGTCTTTTGACCAGGAGCGTTGCTAGGGGTGGGCTGACTGGGCTGGAGCCCCAGATCTTTTTCCTGGAGCCCCGGATCGCAGGCAGGCTGTGCAGTATTGAAACGGACTATGCACTAGTTTCAATTTGAAACCGACTAGCACCTAGTCAGTTTCTAAATGGTTACTTACTGCATATGTCTAAGACCAAGTGACTCCCCCAGCTCATCCCTGCTCCAGCAGCACCACTGGTGAGCTGGTGCTGCTTGAGCCTGCACTTTACTGGGAGAAAAGGCAGCTGCATATTGGTCCCTCCTGCAGCTCTGCACATTTCCAGGACTGAAGAGTCTGTGAAAGGATCCTCCAGAGGAACAGAACCCAACTGCTCCGAATCCTGGGCCAGGCAGGCAGGTGCTTAGGTGGGGTAGGCTATTGGGGTGGGGCTGACACTTCCCTCTCCCTCCCCAAACGTAGCCAGTGACCTGGGATGCCCCCTTTGTGATCCGGGGGTGGGGAGGGGGGAGAACAGCAGGGGAGGGAGAGCCCAGAAGAGCCAGATGCCCTCTGCTCTCCCCAGTTCTGACCACCCTTGCTGTTGCTGCCCTCCTCACTGCCGGGTGCTGCCTGCCTTGTGCCCAATATGGGGGGAAAGAAAGGGCAGAGTCAGAAGCCTCAACTCTGCTTCCCTTTTTACCGTTGCCCCAGGCCAGGACTACACTGAGTAACCTCTGTGAGGCTAACTTTCTTATTAGATTGTTAACCCTAATTATTACTCTATGTATATTACTAATATTTTCTAGAGGGGAACTTTATTTATGTTTTGTTTTTCTTATTTAGTGTATTATATGTAAAGACTCTTGTATTTCATTTGCTTTTTGTCCCCCACCCCACCCTTTTAAAAAAAACAAAACAGAAAAATGATTGCGGTGAGCTCCTATTCAGAGATTCTCAAAATCCTTAGCTTAGTTTTCAGGCAAGCAAGTAGAGCGTGAACTGAGCAACTTATAATAATATAACAGAACATTTTTTCTTAAATTGGATTGCCATATATGAACATTTTTAGAGGGCACTTCTGAGAACTACAGGTTGCTGCAGCTCTGCAACCTGTATTTCTCATAAGTGCCCTCTAAAGATTTGCATATATGGCAACATTGAATGAATCCTGCTGCTAAGCATGCTGCTGTTCATCATTGTGGCTGGCTAATTTCGGGAGATATTTGATGTTAATAGGTCATGAAATTTGCAGGCGCCTGGGAACCATTGACGCCCAGAAAACTGAGGCTGGTGACTGGTTCAGGGGTGTAGTGGGGCAAGAACAGTTTAACCCTGCTCCACCATCTGGGGGTATTTTGCTACTCTCATTGCACATCTCTCACAAAAAACTGGAAGTTAGGGAATCTCCAACTTTGCCCTTTTATGTCATTGTTACCTTGGGCACTCTTCGCTGGGGCTTACAGTCTTGGGAGCAGGGTTTCCTATAGTCCTTGCTGGGGCTTACAATCTAAGGTGGGGGTTCCCCTTTATTCATTGCTGGAGCTTACAATCCAAGGGGGTTCCTCTATACTCTTTCCTGGGGCTTACAGGGTCAACCATCTAGCTTTAAAATGGCTTTAAAGATCATGGTATGTGACATTAATAAACTGGACTAACACAGGAGTTGAACAACCCCTTTGTTCATTGCTGGTACCTTTTATGCAAAGAGAGGGATTGGAGCAGGCAGGGGGGTACAATGGCTATGGGGTGGGGGCAGCACAAATTGATTTTGGGGGGCACAAATGAACTGGTTATATATCTAGAAGAATGTTTCCTTCCATGGCATAATGTGCTTAATAGGCGGCCTTTTGGAGTGTCTTGTGTGTTGGATTGTGGCTTGGCCATTTGGAATTTAGTGCTCTGCATGCGCTTTATTACTTGCTTTCTACTTGTAGTTGGAATTGTGGGAAACACCCAGTTTTAAACCATCATTGAGGGTGCAGGGAGCACAGACAGCCTCCATTTTGAAGAAAGCCAAAAGCGCCGTTAAAGTTAATTCACATGCATATGAGTCGAGCAGCGCCCCCCACGCAGTGCCCCAGGCCCGCTGGCAGCAAAGCCTCTGGCGAGAGTACTTTGAGTTGCTTGGGCACAAGTCCCTGACCTTTTTAGGACCTAAAAACGCCCCTGCTTTTGACTATAAACTGTGGACAGAACTATTTCACATGTTTCCATGATTTTTATGTTTTTCTGCAGTCTTTTTCCTCATAACCAATACACATTTTCTCTGTTAAAATTAAATTTAAAAGTCTGAATCACTAGAACTAGCTGTCATTTATCTTGCCCATGAGTCAGTCTACCTTGTTTGTATTTTACACCGCCAAAATATTTTGGATCCTATTCCATCACTTGGATATACAGATATGACTCTCACTGGGACTAGAGAATGACGTGAAATTGTGGTCCCTTCTTTTACCTGAAATCTAGACCCAGATTCTCATCTAATGTAAAGTAGCCTATCCCTGTAGTTTTCAATAAATTTACACCAGATGAGGATCTGGCATATTCATGACTATATTTGATAGATCTTATTTTACTTGAATGGATCTTTGGGAACTTTAGCTGTGTCTAACACATACCCTTCTAAGACTCTGGTAGACAAGCAAGGTTACATAGAATTCCCCCCAACCCTTGCATGCAATACGTACTTGGATTAAGTCAAGTGACCATCTCAAAGGCCACAAAATAAAATTTCAACAGGTCTGGGGTCTACATTTGTGATGATGGGGTACCCCCAGGGTGGTAGTGGGGCACATTGCATGGAGACCAATAGAGAGAGCAGTCCCTAGGGGAGAAGTCAAAAGGTACACTACACTTTGGGGTAGCAAATCCTGTTGAGTGGGGATGGGGGTCTGATACACTGGCCTGTTTATTTTTACCCTTACAGTACCATGTTCTTAAGTGATTCTGATTTTACTTTAATAGCTGGTCCAGAGGGGCTATTAAGCGTTAAAGTAGCAGAACTGAGGTAGAATTTTATTTAGCTCAAACACTATGCACATGTAACATTTTACCTAAAGGTTTTGCATATTATTATTATTATTATTATTTATATAGCGCAAGCAATGTACCTGGCACTTTACAGAAAACAAAATAGACATGGTCCTTGCCTGAGAGCTTACAATTATTACATTATTTTATTTATTTATTTATTGTAAGAATTTTATACCCCGCCCTCCTGCCACAGGCAGCCATGGGCAGCTAACAACATTAATATAAATATAAATATAAAATATCACAAAACAAATTAAAACATCATACAATAGTAATAACAATAATAAAAAAGGGACAAAACCCCACTCCAACCCTCACCAGTCTCCCCACCCCCTACCCCCCCTTACCCCTCTCCCATACCAAACGCCTAACGGAACAGCCAGGTCTTACAGTTCCTACAAAAGGCTGGGAGGTCTGGGGCCAGACAGGCCCCCACTGGGAGGGAGTTCCAAAGGCGCAGCATGGCCACTAAGAATGCCCTATTCTGCATGGCCCCCTGGGAAACCCATGCGACCTCCACATGGTGCCCCCAAGACAACTGCAGGGGCCGGTCTAGAACCTGGGGAGTGAGGCGATCTCACAAATAGGCAGGACCCAGGCCGTGTAAGACTTTCTAGATCAAAATCAACACTTCTGAGCCCGGAAGACTATTGGCAGCCAGTGCAGAGATAGGAGTACTGGTGTAATGTGCTCCCGGCGGCCCAGTCCCACCAAGAGCCGGGCCACTGCATTCTGCACCAGCTGCAGCTTCCGAGGCATCACCATAGGTAACCCCACGTAGCGCACATTACAGTAGTCTAACCAAAAGGTAATAAAACCATGGATGATCGTGGCCAGGTCAGGAACAGAAACCAACAGCCAAAGTCGCCACACCAGATGTAACTGGCGGAAGGCACGGCACTCCTCACCACAGCCTCCACCTGGAAATCCAGGCAGAAATGCGCATCGAGGAGCACCCCTAGGTTTCGTACCTGGGAAGTCAGTGGAGGACAGATCCCATCAACCGAAGGAGCTGTTACTTCCACCAACTTACCCACTAACATCATCTCCGTCTTGTCAGAATTCAGTTACAGTTGGTTAGCTCTCATCCAATCCCCCACAGCTGCCAAACACCAGGTAAGCACCGAGGCAGCTGGGCCTGGATCGGTTGAAAATGAAAGATACAGTTGGGTGTCATCCGCATACTGATGACACCTCACCCCAAACCCTTTTATGGGCCATAGGATATGAGGAGTACAGGCATCAGGCCTAAATTTCCCTTTAATTCTGTAGATTTGTTGCAGCAGTTCGTTAAGCTGGAACAGTTTGCTTGATGTGATTCCTTTAGATTTAACATGCCACTTTAGGAGATAAACTCCAATAGTATACTCACATTTCTTTAAGCATCTTAAAACTCCCTGACGCAGGTCAGTATTCAGCAGCTTGCTTCCAGATCTTTTGAGTAAGAGTAGTTGTGAGGGTGATAGGTGACTGTATAAAAATACTAGTTTTCAAAGAAAGGGTAAATTTGTTAATAGAAAGTAACCTAATAAACGAGACAAAGAAGAAGAAGTAGGTATGCACATTCCTGACCTGACATAGATAGATTTTAGGATTACATAGGTTCGGTGTTACACTCTCATGTAAAAAGAAAAGATTTAAAAAATCTGCAAATTATTTTTTGTTGGTTTTGTCCAGGAAAATCCTTAAAGTGATGGATACTTAAAGATCCTATACAGATCTGGAATAAGGAAGAGTCCCTCTACCCCGGAGATTACATTGGGTACAGCCACACAAGATGCTAACCTGACTTGGGCAGCATTACCCCTGCATCGGGATACAGTGCATTGTATGCCTAGCCTCTGCAAGTTATTCAACCCACCCCATGGGTGGGGTGCACTCCTTTGTGCTCCATTCTCTGAGAAAGGCTGGGAATGCAGCATGTACCAAAAGTGGGTTAAGGCTGCCCAACTCGCAGTAGCACATTGCTGCTCATGGGCCTGGTCCTCATCTGATTCACCCCACGACAAAGTCCACTGCGCATATGCCTGGCGCCTTGGCCCACCCTGGAGTGTGGTGGGATGGCTGACAGCTGGCTACCCTGTTTCCCAACAAGGGACTAGCCATCTGCCCTGCTCTCCATGCTGATCCCAAAGTGCACCTGCGGAAATTGCCTGCCCTGGGTCGCACAGGGGTCAGTCCTGGATGAGCTCGTGTGGCTGCACACATTCTGAAATGACAATGCATTTCAAAGAAGGGGAAGCAACAGCCTACAAGCTGTTGCGTGTTGGTGTTTGACCATTGTCCCAGAACAATACAAAATTCCGATAACATAAATTGTGCCACTTTACTGTTTTTTTAAGGAATATTAAAAACTAAACACAGCTTTCCTATGGTCTTCAGTATCACTTAGTGTCCTGCAGTAGGGATGTGCGAACAGGTTACGGTTTGGGTTCGGCCATTCAGTTCGGTTCGGGGGTTTGGGTCGTTCTCCGAGTTCGGGTTCGGCTCTTCGGTTCGGTCATGTTCAGTTCGGTTCGGGCATTCAGAAAAAGTATTGCAAGAGCGCGTAATCATTCCGGAAACCAGAAATTTGAGTGCGTGCAGAGCTGTGTGGCAAGAGAGTGTGTGTTTGGCTGGGTGGCTGTTCGGTTTGTGTGTTTTGGCTGTTTGTGTTTGGTTTGGCTGTGTTGTTTGGCTGGTTGGTGAGTGTTGGCGTGTGGTGGGTGACTGACAGTGTGTTTTGGTTGGCTTGGCTGCATGTTTTAAAAAAAATAATGAAGAAAGCTGTTATGCTGATGCCACGACTGGGGGCCAACATGGTGCTCTCAGGAGGAGGAGGAAGAGGTCACTGCCCCTGGACCTTTGGTGGTGGTGGCCAGCTCCTCGAATGAGGAGCAAGCAGCAGGCACAGGAGGTGCTGCCAGGTTTGTAAACTTCTTTTTTATTTTGAGGACAAGAAAGGTTCTATCCATTAGAGCGAGCTCACTGGCGTGTGGGTGAGTGCGTGGGTGGTGGGCATCAGTCAGGCACAAACAGTGGGCATCAGCTGGTAGCAACGGATGTTTGCCACAGAGAGAGAGAGGGTACTGTAGTGTATGGGGCTCTTCCAGTAGTCAGACATGAGCACGAGCAGGACCCTCACCCAAACATGTACCATGCTAGCAAGGGTCTCCACTCTCCAGTTGCCATTCCATTCCCTACGCACCCCCAAATAAGGGCAGGATTTGCACATTCCAGCCACCAGGGTCTTTACAGTTTCCATCCATAGTGCCCCAAGGAAGGCAGGGTTTGCACGTGCCAGCCAGGGCCTTTCTAGTTGCAATCCCTAGCATCCCCTAACACCCCATGGAGGGCAGTATTTGCACGTGCCAGTAAGGGTACTTCAAGTTGCCATCACAACTAGCACCCAAAGAAGGGTAGGATTTGCACGTGCCAGCTAGGG
>QEPC01015009.1:810888-838739 GCA_003113815.1 Sphenodon punctatus | reverse complement strand
CGAGCTCTGCACTGGCTGCCGATAGCGTGCCGAGCCAAGTTCAAGGTGTTGGTGGTGATCTATAAAGCCCTACACGGTCTCGGCCCCTCATACCTTAGGGACCGCCTCGCCCTCCGCGCCCCAGAGCGGCTCCTGCGGTCCACCGGGGGTGCCTTCTTGGAGGTCCCCCGTGTTAAGCGGGAGCCCACAATGGAGAGGGCATTCTCCGTAGTGGGGCCGTGGCTTTGGAACTCCCTTCTGGAGGAAGCTCGCCTGGCCCCTAACCTGTTAACATTCCGGCGAAATTGTAAGACCTGGCTGTTCGCCCAGGCCTTTGGGAGGGAGGGTTGGTAGGGAGGGGTGTTTTAGTTCCCCCACCTACCTGGGTTTTTATGCTGTATCTTAGTCCTGTTTTAATGTTTTAATATGTATGATAATTTTAACTGATTTTATTGTTTTTTAATGTTTTGGAAGCCGCCCCGAGCTGCATGGCAGGAGGGGCGGGGTAAAAATTTATGAAATAAATAAATAAATAAATAAACAAACAAACCCCCGGGGTCCCTGTACTTTACTTACCCCCACCCGTAACCCCCACCTCCTGGACCAGACCTGCAACAGTAAGTAAAGTACAGGGGCCTGGGGCTTGGGGGTGGGTAAAGCCAGGCCCTGGCGGGTGAGGGTGGGGATGTTAAGGTTAATGGATCCCCACCTCCACCCTCCAAGGCTGGGTGTGGAGTGGTGGTGGTGGAGGAGGTTTCACTTTCTTCCAATTTAAGTCAATGAGAGCATTTCCCCTTGACTTCAGTGGGAACAGAAGTTCTGAGAACTGGAAACCGAGACAGGCCCAATTCTCAGATCTCTCAGTTTTAACCAAAAGAGACACTTTTGGCCTCTTTCAGTTAAAACCGAAAGTCCCATCCCTACTAGAAACACACTCTTAGCTAAAAGCACCAACTATAAGAAAATACAAACATTCTCAAAATAGCATTATGTAACAGCAATAATACAATAGATAATTTACATTATGACATGTAAAAATTACCAAAACGTTTTGTCCTGTACGCCGGAAGAAGACAAGCACGCATATTGGAATTTAAAGACCGCACTCTTAATTCAAATTTAGTCAATCCACTTCAGGTTATCTGGGGAGGGGGCAATTCCAAGTCCTGGGTCCAGTCAAGGTAACCAACAACAACTATGGGTAGCCTAATGTACACTCAGGTATTGCCATCACTCTATGCTCTACAAATTAGCTCACTCCAACCTGTAGCTGGGGTACAGCTGGGTTGGGAAGTGTATTATAATTAGGGCTACGATTTGTCACAGGGGACACAGATTTAGTGAATTTGTGTTCTCACCATGACTTTTTCAAATTCCCTGTGACTCCCGTGAAATTCAAGTTTTTACCTGAAGAGCTGGCTGTAAGAGAGATCTGAAGATTTGCGGTGCTGAGAACTGCCACGGTGGTTCCAAACACATCCCCTTGGCAAGAAACTAAAGCCGCTGAGCACAACGTGTTCGGCACCGTGGGGTAAAGCCATAGCATCTGCCTTGTGCTCCAAAGCCCTCCTCTTGTGAAGGGCAGAGCTTTGGGCGTGATAACGTGGTGTGCTGTGTGGTGTTGGGTTTGGAGGCAGGGGGCATTGCCATGTTATTATTATTATTATTAACAAACATTTATATAGCGCCAGCAGTGTACATGGCACTTTACAAAGTAATAAAATAGACACGGTCCCTGCCCCTAGGGCTTACAATCTGAGCGACAGGAGCTGGGGGAGAGACATAGGAAGGGGAACAGAGGGAGAGACAAGGGGTCTAACATTCATGAAGATGCGAGGTCTCAAGTGCACGTACTTGGCTTGGTTACGATGAGAATGACAGCAGGCAGGTCCATGTTGCAAGGATAAGGGTAAACCGATCGTAGGTATAGGAATAGTGGCTCAGCAGGATAAAGAGTCAGACAGAGCAGAGCGAAAGAGGTGAGTTTTAAGGAGAGATTTGAAGGTATGAAGGGAGGGGGCAAGGCGGATGTGGACAGGGAGGGAGTTCCAGGCATGGGGGGCAGCAAGTGAGAAGGGACGAAGGCGCTTAGGGGAGCAGGGAAGGCGTGGAAGGGTGAGAGAAGGGACAGAGGAGGAGCGAAGTGCACGGGCTGGAGTATGGAGGGCGATAAGTGCAGAGAGGTAGGGGGGAGCAAGGTTGTGAAGAGCTTTATAGGTGAAGACTAGGAGCTTGTGCAGGATTCGTTCAGGAAGGGGAAGCCAGTGAAGCGAAGAGAGGAGGGGCTGCACATGGTCGAAGCGACTGGCGAGGTAGATGACCCTGGCAGCAGAGTTTTGGACAGAGATGAGGGGAGAAAGGTGAGACCGGGGAAGGCCAGTGAGAAGGAGGTTACAGTAATCGAGGCGAGAGATGACCAGAGCATGAACAAGAGTTTTGGCAGACGAGACAGAGAGAAAAGGGCGAATCTTAGCAATGTTATGGAGGGAGAAGCGACAGGATTTAGCAACAGAGTCAATGTAGGGTTTAAAAGAAAGGGCTGAGTCAAAGATGAAGCCTAGGCTACGGGCTTGGGGGACAGGCAGGATGGTGACTCCATCAATAGTTATTGACAGTGAGGAAGGAGAGGAAGGATGAGGGGGGAAGATAAGGAGTTCAGTTTTAGCCATGTTGAGTTTGAGTTGACGTTGAGACATCCAGGTAGAGATGTCAGAGAGACAGTTGATGAGACGAGCTTGAACAGAGGGAGAGAGAGAGGGAGTAGAGAGATAGAGTTGAGTGTCATCAGCATAGAGGTGGTATTGGAAGCCATGGGAGGCAATGAGTTTGCCTAAGGATGAGGTATAGATCGAGAAGAGGAGAGGGCCAAGAACAGAGCCTTGAGGAACACCAACTGAGAGGGGGAAGGAGGAGGAGGTGGAGTTGGAGAGAGACACATTAAAGGAGCGGTCAGAGAGGTAGGAGGAGAACCAGTTATGGACAGAGCCACAAAAGCCAAGGGAGTGAAGGGAATCCAGCAAGAGTGAGTGGTCAACAGTATCGAAGGCAGCAGAGAGATCAAGGAGGACAAGAATGGAATAGAGACGTTTAGATTTAGCCACCAGAAGATCGTTGGTGATCTTAGCGAGAGCAGTTTCAGTAGAATGAAGGGGGCGGAAGCCAGATTGGAGGGGGTCAAGGGAGGAGTTGGAGGATAGGAAGTCAAGGCAGCGGGAGTAGACAACACGTTCAAGCAGCTTGGAAGCAAAAGGAAGGAGTGAGACAGGACGATAGCTAGAAGGGTCAGAGGGGTCAAGAGTGGACTTTTTGAGAATAGGAGAGACTGTGGCATGTTTGAAGGCAGAAGGGAAAGAGCCAGTAGAGAGGGAGAGGTTGATGATGTGCAGGAAGGAAGGGGCGACAGTGGGAGTAATGGAGGTGAGGAGGCGGGAAGGAATGGGATCAAGGGGGCAAGTGGAAGGGTTGGAGGAGGAGAGCAGAGAGGAGATTTCCTTAAGGGAGGCAGGGGAGAAGGAGGACATGAGAGAAGGAGGGGGAGGAGGGAGATTTAAAAGGCAGCCAGGAGCGGCAGGGAGCAGGAATGTCCCTGTTCCCACAGCCTCCTTCTTCTTGTCTGTGTTAAGGAGATTTTCCAGGCCATTACAATCTAAGCAAGGGGCTTTCTAGGCACTTTGCAGGGGGAGGAGGGGTCCACAGCCTCTTGCTTTTTGTCTTTGTTAGTGGGATTTACCAAATGCTTACAATTTAAGCCAGGGACTTTGCAGGGATGGTGTTCACCTTCATTTTCCCTGGGCTTCATTTCACCTTAAATCTTTGGGTTTACAACCAAAGGGGAATCTTACAATCTAATTCCTGGGTTTACAATCTAAGTGGATGCAACCCTTAATTTTCCCTGGACTGACAATCTAATCCTCAGTTTTACAATCTGGGGTCTTACAATCTAATCCCTGGGCTTACAATTGAAGTGGGGGCTACCCTTCATTTTCCCTGAGCTGACAATCTAATCCCTGGTCTTACAATCAAAGTGGAGGCTACCCTTCATTTCTCCTGGGTTTTCAATCAGGGGGGTGGGGTGTTCCCCTTCATTTCCATGGGTTTACAATCTAAGGGAGTGTCCCTTTTATTTTCCCTGGGCTTAAAATATAAGTGGGGGGGACCCTTCATTTCCCCATAGTTTACAATCTAAGGGGTGGGCTTCATTTTTTTTTTTTACTCATGACTTTTCTGTGACTTTTTATCATATCTGCCATGACCGAGTTATGACTTTTTTAAAAAAAAAAATACCATGACAGAATTGTAGTACTAGTTATAATACTAGTGTCCTTGAAGCAGGTGAGAAGGCCATTGTCCACCTGGGACTGTCCTTGTTTTTGAATGCAGAACTCAAGCCTCAACCCTGGGCTGATGGCTGGAATCTGACTGCAGTTGCTCTTGATTCAGCCATTAAGTCCCATCTCACAGGGAGTTGTCTTCGCCGAATGCTTAAGTATTCCAAATAAACTTTTAACCACTTAATTCGATCCTTGCCTCAGCAAACCGACAACTCGTGCCTGGCTGGTTTTACACACCATCCCCATAATTAACCTACAACTTCCTGCAATGTGTCCCATAAACATTCTTAAGAATGGACCATCCACTGTTAAACTTGGGATACAAGATGCTAAGTTCTCCATGTCTGATGCACTCACCGGCTGATCAAATACAATTTTGACTATTTCTTTATTAATCTGTTTTCTATCCCCATCCGCCCTGCCTGGGGGGTGACACAATCTTCCCTATCATGCTTGTTCAAACAGACAATGTGAGCGGCAGACACCGAAGTGTGGCTACTTATGTGACTTAATTCTAAACCACAGATCTAACCCTTTATCCTTAGGCAAGTTAATGTACCCAAGTGTACTACAAACAACAGGCTGGCAATATGCAGGGTTGAATGGAGTGGTGGCATGAGCTGTTGCTACCGTATGCCCTTCCTGGCTTCCAGATGACTTCGGCCAAGGCACCCCGCCAGAGCCATGTTCCACAGGGGATTTGTCTTGTCAGTCCAGTGGACTATGTTGTGACCTGCTGTTCATCAACTTATGGGACCTTTGCATTGCCAGTCCTATCAAATACACAAGACAACGTGAGTTAACAAATATATGAGCCCTTGCCCCAATCACAGGATCTATTGAACCTAGATTGGAAAGCCTTAGATCGCCACTTCACAAATTTTCTGCACTCAAGCATGTGTTAGGTCCAGGGGGAACACCACACTCGCTGCTCTGTTTCTAAAAAATTTGACCCAAAATCACTGATGGTGGGTAAGGGATGTACCACTGGAGTGCCTAAAGTGTCTGACAGCTACCCAAGCTGAACTGCAAAGTATCTGGCCACAGCTCTAACTGGGCATAAAGCTGGGGCTAGGGCTGAAGCAGCAACTCCTTTTTCCACTCCCCTATTTCATTCCGCCATTTCGGGATTGCCTGCAAATTTCTGCAGCTTTTCCACCAGCATTCCGCAAATTCTGCTGCCATTCCGCTAATTCTGAAACTGTCGGAATAATCTTGAAAACTGTTGGAAGAAAAATTGTTCTGCTACTTTACAGTGTCGATGGAAATTACGGAAGATTGAAACTGTCAGAAAAAAACATTGTTCTGCTATTTTTGCAGCCGGTGAAAGTTGCAGAATGAAAGTAAAGGAAGTAGCGGAATGAACATCTCTATCGCACCATGCCACTCATTGCAGAAGAGCTTTTTTCATTGTCCCCTAGCTGGGACCCTTCAAGTTAGAAGGTGATAAGTGTCCCCTGGTTTTGATCGGTTCTCGATCATTTGAAACAAATTCACAGGGTGCTGCCATACTGGGCAATTGACACCCTGATTCTTCCAAATATTGGAATCCACAACCAACTCACTCTCTTGAAAAACCCTGACAAAAGCTAACTTACAAACTGCTATGACAAGGTGGCTTCAAACATCTAGAAGACCAGTGGGAAAATACCAGTTACCTGGAACACAAATGGTGGGGGGCTAGTGGGGAGCCTTGGGTCCTCATGCTTGTAATGAAATACGTAGCTGTGTTCATCTTTTTGTGTCTGTTGCAGTATGTATGCACTATGAAAAATTGCTGTTTACCAACGATCAGTGTAACACTCTTTAAAAGATGTTCCATGTGCCATTACTTTTAGGGCAGTTTCACACCTGCGGGAAGGGGTTGTTTGGAAGCTGACAGATCAGAGGCACATACAAATTAGTTGCGGCTTTAATGAGGTGCAAATGCCAACAGCGGACTGATTTCTTCTGATATACATCTTTAGAATGCTGATTGACTGACTGGATTTGGTCCCACAGTTAATCGGCATTCTAAAGACGCATATCAGAGGAAATAACCCAGCTGTCAGTATTCGCAACTCCTCAAATATGTGGCTAATTTGTATATGCCTCTGATTTTCCGACTTCCTAAAGACCCATTCCTGCAAGTGTCAAAGTGCCCTTAGAAGCAATGTATTCTGTAGGAATTGTCTTAGAATTCAATTATGTAAAATACCAGATTATGATTTAAAATATTGGCTATTAGTCACAACTATGCTATCACATCCTTTTTTTAACACAACTTAGTAATGCACTCTACGTGGGGCTGCCCAGGGTGATGGTCTGGAAGCTGCAGCTGGTGCATAATGCGGCGGTCCGCCTGCTTATGGGGACGGGCCATAGAGAGCATATTCAACCAGTACTCCAAGCATTGCACTGGCTGTATATTTTCTTCTGGGCCCGATTCAAGGTGCTGTTTTTGACCTTTAAAGCCCTACACAGTCTGTGCACTGCTTATGTGAGGGACTGCCTCATCCCCTGGGTGACCCCTGCGATCATCCAAGAGTGCTCTCCTGGAGGTCCTGCATTATCGGTGGGTCCAGATAGACAGGTGGGTGTTCTCAGCGGCTGCATGATCACTGTGAAATGCCCTCCTGGTGGAGATTCACCACAGCCTGGATCTCCTTGCTTTTCATTGGAACCGCAAAACCTGGCTCTTCCGTCAGGTGTTTGGCAGTGCAGGGAGGGTGGGATGGGTTATATGGGTTTCGTGGGTTGTTGATTTTACACAGATAGGGATGTTTAATATTTGTTGTGGATTTTTATATTCTTATATTTATATTTATATATTATGATGTTTGTGGTTTTATTGTTTTATATAGCTGTCAATATGTGAACCGCCCCGTGTTGCTGTTTGGCGAGAGGGGCAGGGTAAAAATGGATTAAAACAAATAAATAAATATCTTCATGGGCAGACAAATCTATCTCATCAGTTTGCATGTATTATGCCATCTAAATGTTTTAGTGCTTTTACCTAAGGAAGAATTGAGACACTGTCAAAATCCGATAGTTGGTCTTGTCATGTGCGAGCTAAGCAGCATACGCAATATTCACATGTTCTACTGCTCAAACATTTGGGAGACAAGGATTAATGTAGGCTGTTTGGGGTTTGTACTGGCTGTTTACCAATCGATGACTTCGACTGGAAATACCAAAACAATAGTATCCAAACTAGTCCTTCTAGTGCATGTTTCAGATTGAATTTTATAATTGAATTACAGAAGGCAGCTAGGTCATGATCATACCCATGTACTTTGAGGAGTACCCAGGTGCTGTACAGAATCAATTAGTGAATTATTTTGAATTATAATTTCTAATAAGCTTTCAACATAGTGAGACTCAGAAGTTTAATTGCATGGGTATGGTCATGGTGTGTTTAGCATTCCTCATAGTTTGAATTCTGGTTTCTGCCAACGCCTTTTACTCACTAGCCCCAAACTGTTAGTTTTAATTTCTGGGGACCTGAACGGAGAGCAGACTACCTAAGAAAAAATGCTGGGTCAACTTATTTATAATTTGGATACCTGGGAGGTAGTCTGCTGATGTAAAATGTATTGCTTATGAAGTGGTGCCATGTGATTCAGATATTTTCATTGACAAATATGACCTCTAAGGTGTAGCACTACTGCACAGCAGATTGTCTCTGCTTAGAAATTGAATGGACTCATGGGAATTCTCTAGTTTGGCCTTGTTGTGCAAGATGATCTCTTGACATCCGGCATATGTTCCTTTACTTTCCACCTGGTTCTCTTTTTGACTGTCACTTTTTAATATAATTATTCTAATTACCTGCATACTTCCTGAGTGTTCCAGTAAACTAACCCTTCTTTGATGCTTTTTTTTTTTTTGGTGGGGGGGTGAGAACCCAAGGTATATTGAGGGAACTGTGGGTGCAAGATGCTCTCCATTTCCATACCTAATCTGCATTACACTGTCTCACCAAAGGGTTGCACAATGTTATCATTAATAATTGGTTTTGGTAGAACATAGCAGCAAAAATAGCTCTTCTATGAGTAGCTTTGGTTACAGGTGGAAGAGGGTAGGAATGAGAGAAATTACAATCAGCTTTTTGTGCAGATATGCAGACCACTTTGGGCCTATCTTAAAATGCATATTTTGCTATCAGTGGCAGAGGAGATGAGTGCAACAGCTTTGCAGGCATTTAAAGCATCAGTCTGAGTTGAGGTGGGTTTGGGTGTTTTTTTTTAACAATTGTTTAGCAGTTCCAGCCTGTATTTCCTAATCTAATCCTTAGCTTATTTAAATGATGTAGCTTCTATTTCCTTTGAGTGCTGAATTTCAGCAAAACAGATACCTATATTCTGCAAAGTATTACATCAGAGATAACCCTGCTAGGTTCCACTACAGCTAGCTGTGTACTGACTAGGTAAGGACTGCAATTTTGGCCCAAAAACTAGTGCTGCAACTTGATCCTCAGTTTTCCTCAGAATTTACTGAGGACCGGGCTATTCGGCCTCAGTTTGTCAAGTATTGAATTTCTGAGGACTTGACCCCAAAATCTGGTACTCTGCCAAACCTCAGCCAAGTGCAGGGAGGGGGGCAGCGGGTGGAGGAAATGGTGTGCAGGGGCCGGAGGAGGGAGGGAATAGGCCAGCGTGGACCTGGAAAGGGGAGTGGGGGCCTAGGAGGGGCTCAGGGTTGGGGCACTTAAGGGGGGTCAGGGGTAGTCCTGTGACGTGTGGCCTCTTTCCGGGCTGGTAAGTTAAAAGGAAAAAAAAAACTGGGTATGCTCAGAAGGGCCTGAATGCCACCTGAGCATGCTCAGTCCTTGACAAGATGGCACTGGCAGTGTCAGCATGTAGCAGGCATATCACCTCCACTTCTGCACCTGTGCTGTTGAACGCCTTTGGCACAAATCCCTCTTATGCTGACTTCCTTCAATTCAAATTCTGTCTCTCCTCCCTTTCTTCTGCTGTCTCCCTCGCTAGACAGAATTACTATGCCTCCCGCATTGAGCCCTGTTCTCGGGACCCTCGCCGCCTGTTCTCCACCTTTAACTCCCTCCTCAAGCCCTCCTGTCCTCCTCCTCCTCCTTTCTGCTCAGGATCTTGCTTCCTTCTTCACCTCCAAGATAGACCAAATCCGCCTCGACATAGCTTCCTGTTCCTCTCCTCTTCCTACTCCCTGCCCTCTCCCTCCTCCCCCTCCTTCTCTCCTGTCCTACTTCCCTCCCACCTCCCTTGAGGAAATCTCCTCCCTGCTCTTCCCTTCCAACCCTTCCACTTGAGCCTCATAAAACAAACTGGGGTCCCCCGAACCCGTTCGGGCTGAACAGGCCGAACTGAAAGGTCTCAGGTTTGCCTGAACCCCGAACGGACTGAACACCGAACCCCCCGGTGTTCGCACATCCCTATAGGCTTTACCTTTGACTCACCCCTTTCTTTTAAACCTTACATTGACACTGTTGCCAAATCCTGTCGCTTCTCCCTCCATAACATTGCTAAGATTCACCCTTTTCTCTCTGTCTCCTCTGCCAAAACCCTTGTTCATGCCCTGGTCATCTCTCGCCTCAATTACTATAACCTCCTTCTCACTGGCCTCCCCCACTCTCACTTTTCTCCCCTTATCTCCGTCCAAAACTCTGCTGCCAGGGTCATCCACCTTGCCCGTCACTACGACCACGTGCAGCCCCTCCTCTCCTCTCTTCATTGGCTCCCCCTTCCTGAATGAATCCTGCACAAGCTCCTAGTCTTCACCTATAAAGCTCTTCACAACCTTCTCCCCTCTACCTCTCTGCGCTAATTTCCCTCCGTACTCCAGTCTGTGAACTCCACTCCTCCTGTGTCCACTCTCTCCCCCTCCCATGCCTCCCCTGCTCCCCTAACCACCTTTGTCCCTTCTCCCTAGCTGCCCTCAACACCTGAAACTCCCTCCCTGCCCACATCCGCCTCACCCCCTCCCTTCATACCTTCAAATTTCTCCTCAAGACCCACCTCTTCCACTCTGCCCTCCCCGACTTCTTGCTCCCCTCACCTAACTCCTGCTGATACCCTCCATCAAGTACAATCTGTTACCTGAGGACTGTGCACTCATATCCTCACCACATGAACCAACCAGCCATCATTCTCGATGTAACCAAGCCAAGCGCGTGCCCCTGGGACCTCACATCCTCGTGAATGTTACACTCTTTGTCTCTCTGTCTGTTCCCCTTCCTTCCTTCCTTCCTTCCTTCCCCCCCGTCTCTCAGATTGTAAGCCCTAGGGCACTGGACAGGGAAGGTGTCTATTCCATTACTTTGTAAAGTGCCAGGTACGTTGCTGGTGCTATATAAATGCTTGCTAATTATAATAATAATATTCTTGGGTGTGGTCAACTGGTTCTGGGCATGATAAGATGTTCTGGACATGCTCAGAAGAACCGGCTGGTCACATCCAAGATGGCGCCTGCTGCGTGCTGACACGAACAGCCCCATCTTGGAAAGGTCTGAGCTTCCTTAGAGCCATTCAGGAAAGGTGTGAGCATGCTCAGAAAACTCACCTTGAAATAAAAGTAGTCAATGAGTCAAATTTATCTCCAATTGAACTTTATTAATAGCCAGCCTCAAGCAGAAATAAATTCAACAGATTAAGGGGTGCTTAAATCCCAGTAGCTAATAACAAAATTCATAACATGGTCCTAATCTTGAATTTCTCACCTAAAGAAATAGCAGGAGATGTCATAGGTTTTTGGTGTATAGGAAATGCTCTGAATCATACTATGCAGTACATAGATTTAGAGCCTCTAATATAATTTTGTAACACGACTGCATGCTTGTTTGATTCTCCTTGTACTGCTGATAAACTGTTTTGGTTATGTTCAGGGGCGTAGCGTCCATTGAGCGAACCTGGCATAAAGTCGGGGGCTTCTAGGTCCCAGGGGCCACTTCCTTGCCCCACAGGGGCAGCCTCATGCCTAGGCTGGGGTGGGATGGAGGAGGTATGAGTGCAGGGCATCCCCATATCATGGGGGGGTCCCCATCCCTCAACTGACTCTGCATGCTAGTAGTGCAGCAGGAGGACGACACTGGGACACTGATCAGACAGGGAGATAAAGCTGTTTGTAAACAAACTCCTCCCCATATGAGTAATCAGAAGGTTGTTGCCTTGTAAAGAAGGTTCTTCGAGATAGCTCCTAACATTCTCACAACTGGGTTATGCATACTCACCCTATTCAAATAATAGACCACGTGATGGTCTCAAGCACCTCTAGTATAAAAAGCACTCTCCCCCTCAGAATGACAGTTCCTTCCAAACCTTTCTAGGAATATAAGAAAATTCCATGCGGGGCTAGAAGGGTGGGTGTTGTGGGAATGTTAGGAGACATCTCTAAGAACCTTGTTTACAAGGCAGCAACCTTCTGTTCTTCTTCGATTGGCTCCTCACAGGCCCTTTTTACACAGCTCCACCGAGTGGGGGGGAGCGTCTGTGGGTGTACTGGTGCATGGGCAGGCATGCACACGACCGTACATGGATCCCCACTCACCCACCACTCATCCTCACCGATGGAACAACCACCATTTTCCCCGGTTGCTCCATGCATGGGGATGAGAGGAGGGGTGAGTGGAGATGCGTTTTAGGTGGGCGTGTGCACCCCTACTCACCACAGGCACTGCATTGTTCACACGGGGCTCTCCCACCTATGAACATGCAGAAATCTGCGTGTTCATGGGTGAGAGAGGCCTGTGTAAAAAGGGCCACATTCTCACAACTGTCTTACTTATACTATCTTAGGTAGGAATTTAGAATGTAAAGCAATATCTAGTCTATCTTGGAAAATCTGCAAATATGGTTCTGACTTCTGACATTATGGCTGCTATTTCACTAACACTTCTTAATGAAGTTATTGCTAACAGAAAGACTGTCTTTAACCCCCCACCCCATAACTAGTTCATTTGTGCCCCCTATATAATCAATTAATGCTGCCCCGGGGGCGCAAATGAACTGGTTATAGGGTGGGGGCAGCATGAATTGATTATGGGGGCACAACTGAACTGGTTATATATATGTCTCTTTACATGGCATAATGCGCTTAATAGGCTGGCTGCATTTTGGGTATCTCATGTGTTTGATAGCAGTGCCCCCAGGCCTGCCAAGCCGGGCGGCACCCTTAGGCCCACCGGTCGGACACAAAGAGGGGGACTCATCTTGACTTCTTGGCCAGGGGCTCNTGGCTCCCCCTTCCTGAATGAATCCTGCACAAGCTCCTAGTCTTCACCTATAAAGCTCTTCACAACCTTCTCCCCTCTACCTCTCTGCGCTAATTTCCCTCCGTACTCCAGTCTGTGAACTCCACTCCTCCTGTGTCCACTCTCTCCCCCTCCCATGCCTCCCCTGCTCCCCTAACCACCTTTGTCCCTTCTCCCTAGCTGCCCTCAACACCTGAAACTCCCTCCCTGCCCACATCCGCCTCACCCCCTCCCTTCATACCTTCAAATTTCTCCTCAAGACCCACCTCTTCCACTCTGCCCTCCCCGACTTCTTGCTCCCCTCACCTAACTCCTGCTGATACCCTCCATCAAGTACAATCTGTTACCTGAGGACTGTGCACTCATATCCTCACCACATGAACCAACCAGCCATCATTCTCGATGTAACCAAGCCAAGCGCGTGCCCCTGGGACCTCACATCCTCGTGAATGTTACACTCTTTGTCTCTCTGTCTGTTCCCCTTCCTTCCTTCCTTCCTTCCTTCCCCCCCGTCTCTCAGATTGTAAGCCCTAGGGCACTGGACAGGGAAGGTGTCTATTCCATTACTTTGTAAAGTGCCAGGTACGTTGCTGGTGCTATATAAATGCTTGCTAATTATAATAATAATATTCTTGGGTGTGGTCAACTGGTTCTGGGCATGATAAGATGTTCTGGACATGCTCAGAAGAACCGGCTGGTCACATCCAAGATGGCGCCAGCTGCGTGCTGACACGAACAGCCCCATCTTGGAAAGGTCTGAGCTTCCTTAGAGCCATTCAGGAAAGGTGTGAGCATGCTCAGAAAACTCACCTTGAAATAAAAGTAGTCAATGAGTCAAATTTATCTCCAATTGAACTTTATTAATAGCCAGCCTCAAGCAGAAATAAATTCAACAGATTAAGGGGTGCTTAAATCCCAGTAGCTAATAACAAAATTCATAACATGGTCCTAATCTTGAATTTCTCACCTAAAGAAATAGCAGGAGATGTCATAGGTTTTTGGTGTATAGGAAATGCTCTGAATCATACTATGCAGTACATAGATTTAGAGCCTCTAATATAATTTTGTAACACGACTGCATGCTTGTTTGATTCTCCTTGTACTGCTGATAAACTGTTTTGGTTATGTTCAGGGGCGTAGCGTCCATTGAGCGAACCTGGCATAAAGTCGGGGGCTTCTAGGTCCCAGGGGCCACTTCCTTGCCCCACAGGGGCAGCCTCATGCCTAGGCTGGGGTGGGATGGAGGAGGTATGAGTGCAGGGCATCCCCATATCATGGGGGGGTCCCCATCCCTCAACTGACTCTGCATGCTAGTAGTGCAGCAGGAGGACGACACTGGGACACTGATCAGACAGGGAGATAAAGCTGTTTGTAAACAAACTCCTCCCCATATGAGTAATCAGAAGGTTGTTGCCTTGTAAAGAAGGTTCTTCGAGATAGCTCCTAACATTCTCACAACTGGGTTATGCATACTCACCCTATTCAAATAATAGACCACGTGATGGTCTCAAGCACCTCTAGTATAAAAAGCACTCTCCCCCTCAGAATGACAGTTCCTTCCAAACCTTTCTAGGAATATAAGAAAATTCCATGCGGGGCTAGAAGGGTGGGTGTTGTGGGAATGTTAGGAGACATCTCTAAGAACCTTGTTTACAAGGCAGCAACCTTCTGTTCTTCTTCGATTGGCTCCTCACAGGCCCTTTTTACACAGCTCCACCGAGTGGGGGGGAGCGTCTGTGGGTGTACTGGTGCATGGGCAGGCATGCACACGACCGTACATGGATCCCCACTCACCCACCACTCATCCTCACCGATGGAACAACCACCATTTTCCCCGGTTGCTCCATGCATGGGGATGAGAGGAGGGGTGAGTGGAGATGCGTTTTAGGTGGGCGTGTGCACCCCTACTCACCACAGGCACTGCATTGTTCACACGGGGCTCTCCCACCTATGAACATGCAGAAATCTGCGTGTTCATGGGTGAGAGAGGCCTGTGTAAAAAGGGCCACATTCTCACAACTGTCTTACTTATACTATCTTAGGTAGGAATTTAGAATGTAAAGCAATATCTAGTCTATCTTGGAAAATCTGCAAATATGGTTCTGACTTCTGACATTATGGCTGCTATTTCACTAACACTTCTTAATGAAGTTATTGCTAACAGAAAGACTGTCTTTAACCCCCCACCCCATAACTAGTTCATTTGTGCCCCCTATATAATCAATTAATGCTGCCCCGGGGGCGCAAATGAACTGGTTATAGGGTGGGGGCAGCATGAATTGATTATGGGGGCACAACTGAACTGGTTATATATATGTCTCTTTACATGGCATAATGCGCTTAATAGGCTGGCTGCATTTTGGGTATCTCATGTGTTTGATAGCAGTGCCCCCAGGCCTGCCAAGCCGGGCGGCACCCTTAGGCCCACCGGTCGGACACAAAGAGGGGGACTCATCTTGACTTCTTGGCCAGGGGCTCATTCCACCCTAGCTACGCCCCCGGTTATGTTACTCTTCTCACTAGGGGCCCTGACAAACACCAGTGCATGGTGGGGGGGGGGAGAATGTCAACTGAAGGGGGGCCAACAGAAGGTGGGGCCTATAGTCTGTTTGGGGGCATCATGGGGGTGGGCCCAAGTACCACAAGGGTGAGACCTAGCAACTCACTATGTACTGCTTCTATGCCCAGGCAAACAGCTGGGGTGCCCCCTCCCCAAGACCAACAGAGACACAACTCCAAGGATGGCCACCAACTGCTTGGCTGGCTGACCCCAAAACCGCCCTTGAGGACAGCCCCACGCTGGTCCCAAAGGACTACCCAACAGCCACCCACCCAAGCACAGAAAAAGTACACCCTTAGACCCACATGTACTTGTGCCTCTGGGGTTCTGTTGCCGCAAGATATTAAGGGGGCTCTGTGCCATTGCCATATCCAGGACAGAAGTATGAAGGGCTTGCCTACCCTTGAACTCCATTGTGAAGAGGTAGGGAGGTTGAGGTGCGAGTCCTCTGTGCCTCTCTGGAGTAGCCGACACGCTGGAGGATGCTAACATGCATGCAACTGCCGCACCTCCTCTCCCCTCCAAGCAGTCACCCGGACAACCACATGATGGAGAGTTGCGACTACTGGCCTGCTCCATAGAGCTCCAACCAGTGCTTGCTCCTGCTCTGGTTCCAGGCATCAAATTGGAGGTAGGTGGGTGTCCATGTCCCACCCACCCACCTCCGTCCGTGTAATTTTTTTTATTTATTTAAACAAATTTATATCCCGCCCCTCCTGCAATGCAGCCCGGAGCGGCTCACAACATAAAACAATTAAAACAATAAAATACATTAAAATTCAGATAAAAACAATCAAATATTCAATATAAATATTAACAGGGCTAGACAAAACAAATGGGTAGGGGATTAAAAAAAACCCTCCCTACCCTCCCCCAAAGGCCTGGGCAAACAGCCAGGTCTTACAGTTCCGCTGAAATGTTAGAAGGCTTGGGGCCAGGCGAGCTTCCTCCGGAAGGGAGTTCCACAGCCGCGGCCCCACTACCGAGAATGCCCTCTCCATCGTGGCCCCCCGTTTAACACGGGGGACCTCCAAGAGGGCACCCCCGGCAGACCGCAGGAGCCGCCCTGGAGCGCGAAAGGCGAGGCGGTCCCTAAGGTATGAGGGGCCAAGACCGTATAGGACTAGGACCTTGAACTTGGCCCGGTACACTATCGGCAGCCAGTGCAGAGTTCGGAGCACCGGTGTAATGTGCTCCCGGCGACCCGTCCCCGTAAGAAGATGAGCCGCCGCATTCTGCACCAGCTGCAGCCTCCGGGCCACCACCACTACCCCTGCATATTCTGGCTGCGGGGGGGAATGCATAAGCCAAGATATGCGGTTTTTCCGGCAAACACACACAGCGATACAGAGCTGGATTTCCTGCTCTGCATCCCTGTGGGTGTCTGCTGGCAAAGCTGCACAGGGGGGCTTTCAGATCGGCTGATCCCTGTGCATATCCTGGTTTGCACATTCCCCCCCCGCCTCCACAGCCAAAATATGCATTGGGGGGGAGGTTTGAAAGCAGCCTTAGTTTGTTGCAAGTGTGAGTGCTTAGAAAATGTTCCCTCTTAAAAAAATATCTACACAAGCCTTATTTCCTTTATTTCATACATGGAAAACTGACCTGGGTGCCCTCATCCTTTACTTCCTGCTTAGATAGAGATCGCAACAGTCCAGAGGCATTGTTGAAGCTGACTTGGTTAGCAGGTGAATGAGGGGCTTGATAGTAGAGTGCTTGATGTTATGAGGGGCTACACTACTAGAATCAAGGGATTCTGCACTGTGTTGCATTGGACAGCTTAATCTACGCTAGTAGCTGCTGCCCTGGTAGCAAAGTGTTGGATTCTCCTCAACAAAAGCATAGACTGGCTGCTCCACAGCCTAACAGGGGTGAATTAGAGATGTTGCAAAACACCACTTACTCAATAGATCTCCCTCCAGTGGTCTCATGCAAATTCAGAGTTGAAGCTACTGGTGTTAGTGATGAAAATGTCTTCTCTTTTTTTTAGTTTTTACTCTGATAAGTCTGCAGAGCAGAGCATCAAGCGGAGAGCAAGTTGAAATGTACTACTTCTTGTACAGTCAACTGTATTGTTTAGCAACCGTTGCTCCCTCTTTTTATTGTGCAAAGTCAATAAAAGCAAAGCAGTGGGGATTGCATGTACCCAGGGAGGTGTGACAGAACCTTAACTTTTTAGTGTGGATGTTTTATATTTTAAATATCTGCTAGAGGAAAGAGAACTTCAGGCAGCAGCATCATTATTGCTAGAGAATGAATTGAAAATTCTGAATGCAGAGCAGAGGGACTACATTAGAACAACAACATAACATTGCACAGAGTACAGAGCAATAAACAGTGAAGCTGATCCCAAGCCCCGTGTGTGCCTCTGCACATACACCACTGCACAGCTTGCACATGAGCTACAGGTCCCATGCTGGGGGTCCACATGCATACATGCACGCACACCATGTGTGTTCCATGCACCAGTCTACGGAGCTTGGGATAGGCCCCAGTGTGATTATGCAAATCCCCATTCTGTGATTGGTTAATAATGATTTCCAGGCTAGGAGTGCAAGAACTGGTAGACTGCATCATTAGTGAAAAATAATTTGACTGTTCAAAAGGAACATTCAAAGTCAGGCTACTGAGTCACTTGGAATAAACGTACGGTGTTATCATATGTTACTAACTGAAGAATATACCTGTACATGGAAATGGCTGAGTCAACTTTGCCAAACCTTTAATTAAAAAACCTCACAATGAAGCAGATGAGTAAGCATCAAGATTTTCAGTCTAAATGGTTAATGTATGGCATAGTTATGAGTAGAGAAAACAGGGAATTAAAATGGAAAATTTTAGGCAAACTTAACTGTAGGCCATTATTCTCTCTACCTGTCTTATTGTAAGAATTGTACTATGTCTTTTCCTATCAACCAAGACAATAAAATAGGTGTGTGCACCAGGCCCCCATGTCATTTTTGTTTTCATTATTCAAAAATGTAATTTTTTTATCATTATTAATGACAATATCGTTGTTGTTATCGGTATCGTTATTGGTACCGTTTCAAACTAAGATTTTATTTTTGGTATCGTTATTGATTCTTGTCTCCCTTAGATTTAGATATCTATCTAAATCAATCTAAATTTAAGGGAGACGGGAAAGGGAAAAGGAAAACTATCTATTATCTAATCAATTATCTTTATAACTATTCTAATCTAGATGTCTATAATATATATCTAATCTATACTACCTATCTATATATAATGTACAGGGGGGGGAGAAGGGCAGGGAAAGGGAGAAGGTAAAATGTAGGGTATGAGGAAGGAAAGGTATTGATAATACAATGAGGCTTAGGGAAGATTTTTTGTGTGCAAGCACCACAATTCTGTAAACGCCAAGAGACAGGCAGAACTCTCACAAAATGGAGAGAAAAAGTCTGGCCCTCCTATTATAAAAGGTTGCAGTGCCCTCCTCCAGAACCCCCCTGATTGGTTTTGGGAGGCAGCAGGCATTGAGCAATCAGAGAGTGCCATGAGACTGCTGCAGCCTGCTTGCGCTGCTCATTGGCCAGTGATACATCCATCAGATACTGCCGAGCTGCTCGCCCCTCCCAACACAGGCACAGTTCAAGAGTTCAACCCTGTTTAGGGCTCCAAGATGTCTGCTCCCTCCTCCCCATCCGCATTTTCCCTCCAAAACCCAACTGCCACAGCACTAATAATAACGACAATGATAATGACATTGTCATTTTTTTATTGTTGTCGTTATTCTTGGTTGCCATTTTTGTTATCGTTATTCTCTGTTGTCATTTTCATTATTGCAATAACGAAAATGACAATTTCATTATCGTTATGGTAATAACAAAAACAACATACACACCTCTACTGTAAAACACCCACCAGCATGTTGCAAATTGCTTTTTATGTTGAATGTAGTGTTCTGTGTTTGAAGAAACCACTTCCCTTTGTATTATGCTTGGGTTAGATATGAAACAACTTCCCATGCTGGGGGAGAAATTATACCAATGTATCATAAAAAATAAATAACTGAAGACTGGAGGCAGACAGGGAAAACAGAAGTAGTTAAAAACCTATTTTATACAAGCTTAGATAACCTTTTTTGCAAGACCATGGAAATTAAATTATACCTTCAGTCTCTTCCTTTACAAACCATGGTACAGTCACTGATTGCCTAAGGACAAGAGGATCTAGACTCTAGATCTAGACACACAGCGCTAGAGACTAACTGAAGGGTCAGGCCATGATTATCAGAAATCTCCTGAGAAGTCCAGGTTCATGGGATAAGTTTGTGCATTGTCTTAATGTCATTAAAGACAGTGGGTGCTTTTAGATGGATGGTGCTGGGCACACATGCCCAGGTGGTCTATCTGTCTAAAGGCACCCCGCCAGACGTTGAAGCAACCTGCCCTGAAGAAGTCCTGCCGGCGGCATTCCAGAACATCCTGGAGCGCCACTAGTGGAGCATGCTGGCCAAACCTGGGGGACTGGCCTGAAGCCGATCAGCATTCTGTCTGATGTGTGGACCCATGGTACTGCTCCACTTCCAGCCAAACACCGTAGAGATTAGAGCACCAGCCTAGAGCATCAGACGATCGCTTGCAGCTCTATGGTCACAGGCAGACCACAGGCCAGGGAACCCGCCGGCTCCATCTGAACTTGACCCAGGCGGGGCTGGACACGGGTGAATGCTGGGGTGCATTCCTGAAGTAGCTCTGTGGGAGGTGCCTCTGCATCCATCTGAAAACACCCAGTGAGCTGAGCACAGACTCCCAAGACACTCCAGTTTAACAGACTTTCTTGTAAAACAACACTTCTCTCCCCCTCCCCTCCCACCTTTTAACTCTATAGGACCAACTGACAACAGCCATTCTTAACCAGATTCAAGTGCATTTCCTGGCTCCTTCAAAGGGGGACAGTCCATCACACTTGGCGCTGAAACAGATATCTGTCTTGCTATTGGCAGTTAATGCAACAGGTATGTAGATACCCTGTGGTTAAGCAAACAGCTTAAAGTGCCCTCCCAGCTAACAACTTATTGGAGATGGGACAGCCTGTGGGGTGGGGGTGGGGGGCAGCTCTGTTGCAGCAGTGGGTAGTGGTGGTGGGTGATCCCAGGGCAACCTGGGACTGTTGGGGTGTAGGCCAGCTGCCCTGGGCACACGCACCAGCTTCTGGGTGCCTATGTATATGGACCCCAACAGTCCAGGTTACCCTGGGATCATGCGCCACTGCTACTGCCTGACGCTTATAGTCTGCTGCCATCCACAACGGATAGAGGGTTGTTGCCCCCGTACACACAAAGATTAGTTTGTGGGAGACTCAGTTCCAGCAATTAAATTCAATGGGGCAGGGGAGGGCTGGGCCTTGGTAAATATCCCAGTAGAAGTGTGCATCCCAGTAGAAGTGTGATGTACCATGAAAAGGCCAATATTGGCCATTTCAGGATTGGAAACGAAAGGCAAAAAAAACCTTGATGGTTTATTTTGTTGTCATAATGACTTTTCCCATCCCCTCTGCTAGTCATCATATAGATTAAATCACAAGGGCTACTGTTTTGTACCCAGCTGTAGAAAGGCAGGTAAGTCCAGTGTTTGGATTGTTAGTTTGATAATAGGTTCATTTCCTTGTTCTGAAAAGCTACGGGCTGGAAGGCATGTCATTGTGGGCAGGAGTGAACCCCAAAAATCCCCCCCCCTCTTTTTTCCTTTTTTACAAATCAAGCGTTGCCTAAACACACCATACCACCTGTCTGCCTCCTCCCACCATGCCACAGCTTCCTCCCTCGCCCTAGCTGCCATAGCTATCTGGGTAGGTATCTTTCAGAAGGAAGTGATTTGGATACCACAAATCCGTCAGCCATGGTTATCTGCACAGATAGCTATTTCAGCTCCAATCACACTTAGTAGGTTAATGAGGAAACAGAGGCTTCCAAAAATACAGGGAGGGAAGTTTGGCACATTTTTAAAAAATAATTGTTTATTAAAAATCATATATATATATATATATATGATTTTAAACAGATTTTTATCTGTTATGATAAATAACAGAGTTACTGAAGAAGTTGGAAGCTGAAATGTTTACTAAAAGATTTCATTTACCTCTGTTTTGTCAATCACTACTTTGTGTGTGTGTGTGTGTGTGTGTGTGTGTGTGTGTGTAATATATATATATTAAGAAATAATATAATTACATCACACTTTATGGCATAAACTGTAACAATCAACAGCTATTTGTCCATTTATGCTCTAGACACCTGGGCTACTCTCGGAAGTAGATCATTTCCATTGTTTCATTTTGTGTCTCTTTTCTTTTGCCTGACTATTTCTGTTACAATGTGCGCTTTTCTTTAACAGACTATATGTGTTAGAGAGTTGGAGCAAGGCCACCAGGTGCCCACAGATTACTCATAATTGCCAGTTAGGGAGGTAAACAGCTTTTCCATAACTAAAATCTATCCTTACCACATTTTTAATGATTCATGAATGAAAACCAAAAATCTTGCTGTGTGGGGATGGGTTTCCCAGGACTCTACATCTGCATGTTGGAAGGTGTCAGGTATACAGAGAGCCAGTGCTGGATTGGTGCCATTGTGCGGAAATGGGTCCGGGGTCTCAGGGTCTCAGTGTGGTGAAGCAGTCAACTCTAGAAGGTCTGGGACAGGGATCAACACATGGACCAAAGGGTGTGTGGCAGACAGGGAGATGAACGGATGAGGCTGATGGATGGACTCACTGGATGGTCAGACAAAGCAGGACTGATGGACTCACTGGACGGACAGGCAGAGCAGGCAGTAGGACTGAAGGACCAGGTTCCAAGAAGGAAGCTCCCAAGGGTCAGTCTTCCACTGGCCCAGAAGAGGAGTGCAGGGCCAGTCCGAAGTATGTGGAAAGATCAGGAGAATATACTGGAGGCAGGAAATGACTGATACAAGAAGCTACAGACTATAAGACTACTGGCTGACCTTATATACAGGCCAGCAGCCAATCAGGAAGCTGGAGGAATGGAGTGAGAGGGGTATGTGGCTTTATTTGGCGATAGACAAGATCTTCTAGCCGTTACCAGGCCCTGGCCAGAAGAAGTCTGTGGTGCTGCAGAGTTAGCAGCTGCATCAAGGGCCCCAAGGGTGCTGGTTCAAGCCCAGGCTCTTACAAAGCGGAAATTTGTGTGCTGTGCTCGAGAGTGGATAAGTTGCTGTTATTGTTGTTCATGTAGTTTGTATTAGAGGACTGAATAGATGACCTTTTTATTGTTGTAGAAATCCAAAGAAATCTATAATAAATGTTAATTTGAAAGTAACCAACAGTGACATAAGCATGTTTTTATATTACCACCATGCAATACTGAGTTGACAAGGTATCATTTGTCAACGTAGATCAGAAGGGCAGATTCAGGCTCCCAGAAACAAATGGAAAGAGACTCATTGATTTCAATTGTTTCTGGATCAGACCTTCAACTTGTAAATGGACACACAGAAAAATACAGAGACCACTGAGAAGGTAGAAGATTGTTTATGTCTTAGTGACCTGATTTCCTACACATGCACTTTTGTAAATGTGCACCTCGCCTGCCTAAAGCACAGGGCAAGGAAAGACCTGGGATGACTTATAAAAGAATTCAAAACTGAATAGAAATGAAAATTGTCAATAGTACCATGCAAAACCCTACGGACAATTGCATTCAATATTGACACAAAGGGATGTCAATGTTATAAAAATAGCTGAAAGTCCCGCACAGCAGGGCAAGGGAGCATGAGTATAGCACAAGGAAAAAGCTCATGCTCCATTATCACACTAGCACATAGACCAGTCTGTTTCTGCTGTCACCGGGAATCAGTTATCACATGATTAGCTGGGAAATAATTTGGACCAACATTATGGTCACCCTGTTTGGCTTGACTCCATCTCCAGTTAACCAAATTGCTAAACATATGCATTTTTTTCTCTGTGCACAGCAAGGAGCTTGAATATCATCACCATACTCTCAGAATCTGGAATACGGCCAACATTTTGTAGCATCCTTTAAAAGGAAAACAAGAAATAAAACTTGTTATCCTCAGGTTGAGAATGTAGCTTTCATTCAAATTTCACTTTATTAAGAATATTAGTGATATTGCATATTACATATAGTAATACATATACAGAGTAAAAAGTTTAAGAAAACTATTAATTTCAGATTTTAATATTAGAACATAGATATACTAATTTAAATGGATTCAAGTATACAAGAACAGTTTAAATAAAAATACAAGTTTCAAAATCTTTATTTTATCTTCTAAAAGTAATCTTATACTTTGCTGCTTTATTATAATTTTATTGCCAGGATTTCCCCTATGTATGTGATATTTCTAAAACAGAGCAGTCTCATTTTTAGAATTTTTTAAACTCTCTTTTAAAATAAATATTGGGCAGTTTCAAATAATACTAATAAACATCCAGTATTAGCTGTTCAGCTGCAACGTTTAGTAGAGGCTTTGAAAAATGTATTTTTGCAACATGGTTTTCTAGGTGCTAACCATGCATTTTAATGTGTAAGGGGAGAGCAGAGAGCTCCTCTGTTCTTAAGCTACACTATAAGCCTAGAGGCACCAGAACATTGCTGAACTGCTCTTAAAATACAAGGAGAAAAGCTGCAGACAGATTAACAGCTCTTAGATGCACTGGTTTGATGTAATTTCTGGCTGCTTGAATTAATGTTCTGTGACAAGTTCTCCCTTGCAAACCTTTAGAAGCAAACTGTTTCTTTGTTTTCAGTTTTAAGCTTGGCTACAGTCTATGGTAGATTCTGCATTGTTTCTCACATATTGGTTTTTGGACAAAGTCGAATCATCATCTATGAAGGACTAACTGCCCAAAGGGTATAAACCCAATTGCTAGTGGTTTATTCAGCTTTGACACTTCTCAGTGTGATTTTAACTGCCTTTTGTAAAACAAGCAGGCAAGGGAAAGACTCAAGAGACTTTCTTCTATTCATTTCTGTAATAGTTTTCTTGCCACAGGAGGCTTAAGAAGATTTGTACTGCCTGCTTTCTTTTCATTAGCAGGGAGTGCAATGCTGTTGGGTAAGTTAATGTTCTTGACTATAAAAAGAAAAGTGCAGGAATTTGAAAAATATATAGTTTCTCATTAATCCATTTTTAATGTTGTTTTTCTTATTCAGAATGGGATGTAGACAAAATAAAGCAATCTTTTGCAGTTAGAATATTTTCAGCTGTTCTGAGTCAGAGAACTAGAATCTAGTGGTAGTCTGTTGATACAATACTATGCTTCACCGATTTTTGGCAGGAAGATGATAAAATTCTTATTATTAGACTGACATGGAAACCTGATTGAATTTTCAACACAGTCATAGCTCCTGTCATGGAATGTAACAATGTTTAATGATTTCTTTGTATTTATGTATGCAAGAAAAAATGCATCCATGTTTAGGGGTTTACTTTGGACACCACATTTCATGAACCTGTCATTCTTAAATTAGTTTTTGTTGTGCTTCATTATTCTTTCCCTGTGTATTTGCTTGAACCTGAGCACTCTGAGAAGGAAAATTGTTCATATGTATTTTAAAAAGCTATAAGTTTAGTATACTGATTCTTATGTTGCATGATGGAATATTTATTATGATGATCATTATTTCAAAGGTTTTTTTTGGCATTGGGTTATTTTAATGTTGGGGTTATTAGTGTTGTTTTAATGTATTTTATCTCGTTATGTATTTTCAAATGTTGTTAGCCGCCTCGAGATGCTTATAGCAGGAGTGGGTGGCATATACATTTTAATAAATACATAAATAAATAAGAACATAAACAAATTATGCTGAGATCTACAGGTGCTTTAGTGCTGATTTTTGCATGTTACATATAGTTATTGTGTAATGTCTACTGTGTAAATATACAACAACATTCTCATTTTGAATGTTTACCCTATCATCACTATCACAAAATTGTAGGTATCATAACATTCCCATGGACTCTGGAGTATTATTGATAACCTGTGACTATAAATTTAGTCTTATGAACTAATTCTTTCAGAAAGTAAATTTTAGGTTTTATCTTTGAAAATCTGACAAGGTAACACACACACAGTAGATGTATATATTCATTTTTTAATAATTATGTTTGTAAAGGCTTTCAACTTACCTGATTCAACAGTGCAATAAAAGTTTTTCAAACCATTCTGTTCCTGAGTTAATTTGTGCTCAGTGGTACCTTGACTAACCATACAATTACAAAGAACCCAAGGCTGTCAAGGTACGTACTGGTGTCAGAAATATGTCTAATAGTGGGTATTTTCAGATGTTACGTGGTCAATGTCAACCACAGTCAATTCCCTGTGGTGGCTTGGACCACGTAACGTCTGTTGGGGGAACGGATGTTCCCCCCCAGATGTCACCACGGCGGGGAATCACATTCACCACGCGAGCGGCCGAAGTAGCGGGGCCGGAGGCCGTCATGTGGTGAAGGCGATTCCCCACCGTGGTGACCCCCGCCGTCACGTCTGGACGGTGGCCATGACCCGGAATCCCCGCAGGGATTCCGGTCTGTGGCCATAGCGGCCGAGCGCTGCGGCCGCGGTGGCCACCCGTCTCCCCAGAGGGCGGGTGGTGGGGAGCGTGGAGGGGACGGGGCCGTGCGGCCGCACGTTGCGCCACGCAGCCCCGCCCCCTCCCCAATTCCCCACCGGGATCCCCCGGCACGTCTGTTAGGGCGTGACGGGTCATCCCGGCGGGGGATTAATTCATTGATTTTGTGACGGGGCCAATTGGCCCCGTCACGTCTGCAAAACACCCAGAGCTGAGGAGGGGTGCTGTGGGAACACCCATTCATAGAACAGAATGACAGAAGAAAGGAAAGGAAGAGAGCGGGAAGGAATATATTTATATATGTTTTTTATAAAGGAAGGAAAGAGGAATTGCATGTAAAACAACAACAGGTTTCTACAGTGAATTCTCTACCCTGAAATCCGGGTGATTTTAAAAGGCGTCTCTGAATTTATAAAATGTGTCTCCCTTTCCATGAAATGTATATGTCCTGTCCATCTCTCCATTTTAATCATTCCTCAAATGTAGGTGGGGCCTATTCCTTCCAGAAGTACATGCTTACTAGCTAGAAATAGAAGTTTAAGAAGCTTCTGGATATTACCATTCATGATGGGGTGGGGGAGGGGATGGGGATGGGGGCTCTCCCCATGTAGTGTATTTTAAATTGTTTTAAAATTTTATTATTGTTTTAAATGAAATGTTGTTCGCCGCCCCGGGCTGCCCTGTGGGCAGGAGGGGCGGGATATAAATTTTAAATAAATAAATAAATAAATGTGTGTATTTGATAATCCTAATATAATTTCACAAGGTCTAAAAGTAAACTCCTGTTCCCCCTTAATTTAGTGGCTTTTATAATGAATAATAGTCATTCATTCGTTCAAAGAAGATTGCACACTATGCTACTGAATTTATTAATCACGTTGCTCATCAGCTGCATGCTTATTTTTTTCCGTAGATAGCTATTATTGAAAAAAGGTATATTCATTTTTTAAAACTGAATTATTTTATTTTTCATTAAAATTATTTTTAAAAAATAAAAATAAAGTAGCAGCAAAGTATTATTATTATTATTATTATTATTATTATTATTATTATTGTTGTTGTAGTTTCCAAAAAAGCTTTGTAGTATTGGCTTTAGCCTCTGATAGATGTGGTTTGCTTCCTTATTACAGAAATCATGTTACCACAGGCCATAGTCTGTCAGCAATTCTGCATCCAGTTGCCCATGCATGCACTATAGCTTGAAGTTCTGCCAGTAAATGATATCATAAATCTAGAAACAAATTATATTCATTGCTTATGTTGTGTTTAAATTTACATGCATTCACATGGCTATAAATTATTGGCCACAGTTATTAAGTTGGAAGACAATAACTATTGTTGGATGATTTCCTTGTATTCTGTATGTATCATTTTATAGGTGAGAAGCATGACTCATTCGAAACTATAATGTAGCTCAAAGTCCAAAAGAGACCTTTACTCATGCACAACTGTGTAGGAAAGGAAACCAATGTTTGTGTTGTACATGCTCAAACCACTTTTCCCCTGGAAAACAAATTTCATGTCATTTATTTGTTAGAGGAAATGTTTGCATCCCCAGTGAGTTGTATTACATTGCAAGGTATAACAACGTTGCTTTTGAGAAAATCTGTCACTTTTCAAAGTTGTTTTTCTGTAGTTTTATTAACTTTTTTATGTTATAAAAGATTTCTAGCCTGCCTCTCCTGCCCGCAGGGCAGCCCGGGGCGGCAAACAACAAGATCAAAACAGCAAAACAGTAAAACAATTTTAAAAGTTAAAAATTCCTGTATGCAGGGAAAAACATCTCGCCTCATCTCCCCTGCTCCCCTAACCACCTTCATCCCTTCTCCCTTGCTGCCCCCCCATGCCTGGAACTCCCTCCCTGCCCACATCTGCCTTGCCCCCTCCCCCCACACCTTCAAATCCCTCCTCAAAACCCATCTCTTTCTCACCGCCTTTCCCGATGCCTGTTAGAACTTTCCTCTCAATATTTACTAGTGGTGGGACCCCGGGCCCATTACCGGCTACCGGATTTACCGGTTACCGGTTCTAGGAAAACAAGATTCCCGGATTAAATCCGGTATACCGGTACCGGATTTATTTCATTGGTTTCAATGGGGCGCTGTGTCCCCATTGAAACCAATGAAATAAATTAAATTCCCTCCCCCTCCCACGCTCAGGCTGCGCGGGTGGAAGGGGGGACACCCCCCACCCACCC
>QEPC01015009.1:790639-810338 GCA_003113815.1 Sphenodon punctatus | reverse complement strand
CCAGGCTGGGCAGGGTGGGTGGGGGGTGTCCCCCCTTCCACCCGCGCAGCCTGGACTCGGGGAGGGTTTTTTTAAAAAAAACTTTGCTGGGGCTTTAAGTTTTTTTACATTGCAGCCATTTTTAAATGGCTGCAATGCAAAAAAAATCCGGTACCCCGGAATCCGGTTCCCGGTCCGGATTACCGGGTCGAATCCGATAATGCCGGTACGCCCGATACCGGCCTTATCGGATACCGGATTCTACCGGTTTCCCACCCCTAATATTTACTGTCTGCCCTCCTCGCAGACTCCTGCTTAACTGCAACCAAGTCAAGCATGTGCACCTGAGACTTCGCATCCGCTTGAATGTTATTTATCCCTTGTCTCTCTCTATGTCCCCTTTCCTTGTCTCCTCCCTCTGTGTCTATTAGATTGTGAGCCGTAGGCAGGGACCACATCTATCTTATTGTTCTGTAAAGCGCCAGGTACACAGCTGGCGCTATACAAATGCTTATAATAAGAATGTCTCCATGGTTACTTTGTATCTGTTACTTTGTACCTTGTTGATTTCAAAGCAGTTTCTTGCTGCTGTTGTCAATTTTAAGCGGCTGACTTCTGTGTTTCTCTTCAGCCCACTCTGCGCTGTGGCTTCATGTCAAGCCCCTGCCTCTCACTTCAGCCTCTGTGCCCACAGCTCTTCCTTGGTTTGGACAGCCCTCTCTCACCGAGCTGCTCCCTGTTTTACACCCTAGGTGAACTCTTTCTCTCTCTAGCCAGCGGCCTCACATGTCAGCGGCTCTCCCAACTTGTACCAGTGCAGACTCTCCCAACTCTTCCTCCCCTTCCCCGGGGCCTGGGTTTGCCTTCCTCCTTCCACTCTGCTGGCCTTTGTTCACACTTGGCCTGTGTCCTGGGATCACCAAACACACTGTGTGACTCACACAGTTGACCCGAGTAGCTCTCATTAATCCTCAGCCTACTCTCCTTTTAACTCCGACGACTTTACATGCAGCTTGGGTTGTTAAAGTTACCACTCCCCAAACACCAGCTGCCATAGCGCTGCCACTTCATACACTGAATGTACTGCTTTGTTTGGAGTGTAAATGTACGTAACTCATGAAAACTAACATATGCAAATTCTATGCAAATGGTGCCCCTCATTGTCCCTCTTTCTGAGTGATGATGTTCCTCTTTTCAGAGTCCAGGGTTTGAGAGGTATGCATGCAACACACACTACATTATTTTTTCCTGTAAAGTTTGAAGGGACTTCATGGGTCATCTAATCCAACCCTCTGCCCTGTAGCATGATACCCTATGCCTAGGGTTGCCACCTTATGTATATTTTTCCAGGCCACCTATGAAAATACATGCTACAGGGCCTGCATTGGCACATACGGTACCAATGCAGGCCCTGCAACATGTATTCTTCATAAGTGGCCTGGAAAAAAATACATAGGTAGAAACATGTATTTTTCATAAGTGGCCTGGAAAAATATACCTAAGGTGGCAACCCTACTTATGGCTAAAGCATCCCTGACAGATGCTGATATCGTTTTTTCTTAAAAATTTTCAGGAAAGGAGATTTCACAACCTCTCTAAGCAACTTATTTCACTGCTGAACTATTCTAATAATTAGGAGGAAATGTGAATGTTCACATGCACATACATGAATGTGAGTACATGAGGGAGTGGGGTTTACTGACTGGGTGCAGGGGCTATTGGCTGAGGTTGGGGCTTATGTCCCTATTTAGCTCAATTGAAATGAGCATTAGGGATGAGCAAACAGAGCCGAGTTCAGAAATTCGGTTCAGTTCGGTTTGGTTCGGTCGACCAAACTATTCGAGTTCAGTCCGAACGTCCGAACAGAGTTCAGAAATTCAAACCCCATTGAACTGAATGGAATATTATCTTTTAGGGTTGGGCGAACAGAGCTGAGTACGGAAATTCGGTTTGGTTCGAAAATTGAGTTCGGTTTGGAAGTTTAGTTCGGTCGACCGAACCGGTCGAGCTCGGTCCAAACTCCGAACTTCCGAACCGCGTTCGCCCATCCCTAATGGGCATGTGCACCTTCATTCTCACTCCTGTTCAGACAAGGGTACGCATACATATGCATCTGTGTACACACAGACAGATTCAGTCTCTTTGTCACAGGAGGGCGGTTAGAGGGGGGAGATACCAGGAATCCGGGGCCACTCACTCTTCCCCAATCATACGTCTCTGGGGAAAGAACCTACCTCCAGGTACAAGGCAGGCGTGCGGGGTTGAGAATGCCTGTCAGGATAGTGTGTTGGCCCTTTAAATCCACAAGGGATCAGGCCACTATCATCATTGGACGCCAGATAACCTGTGCAGGACTTTTTCCCCTGCTCTGCCACCGACCACACACCCCCCTCACTCACCGCCAATCGGGGGGGGGACAGGGTAAATGGGGTGAGGAAGGTTCTGGGTTCCAGGGGCACAAGGGAGGAAGGAACCAGATTCACGCAACACAGGGGGGGAAACTGACAACCCAGGAAGGGGACATGGGCAGACTTACACCAGCAACGCACACACACTCTCTCGAGGAAAGGGGGCACAGGGAAAGGGGACACACTCACCACTCTGCCATTCGTCAGGCTCCTCAGTCACACAGGAATGCAGGAAAGGGTAATGGGAAGGGTGAAGGGGCAAGGCTTGCTCCAGACAGCAGTCTCTATCTCTCTCTCTGACTCCAAACACATGGGGTCCAGTCTAATGGATCACCGGCGCTGTGTGCCTCACAGCGCTGGCTTTTATGCCTGAGCCACACACCCCCGATGTTCCTGGAGCCACGCTGAGCAGTGAAGTCTACCTGGCCCCACCCCCGTGTTTTGCACAGCGTGTGGGGCCGGTGGATCCCCAGCATCCCGCTGCTGTGGTTGCTGGGCGACCAGGGCATCGGGACTTGTCTTGTCTGTGAGGGGGGGCTGTCCCAGTGCCACAGGAGGCCCCGCGACTCGATGGTTCGGCCTATGCCGCCGCCGCCCGAGGTAAGTCTGAGGAGGGGGGAGAACCCTGACACTCTTATGTTCATGCACACATACTTGGTGGAGAGACTGGGGGGCAGCCCCAGTAGTGGCTGTGCCGAATGAGTGGTGAAATATGGCTGGCTTGAAAAACACACACATCACCTTTACTTGTAGAAGAACTCAGTCTCTCTAAATCTCTGTTAAGTGTTAAGCACTCAAACTCCCACTGAGTTCAGTGGGTGTTCTTAGGATTAAGGAGTGAGTAAGGAATATTGAATTTGAGCCCAAAGTTAGTAAGCACTTAATCAAATATGAGAAAGTTTCTATGGTTTATCTTCAGAAAGCCTTGCTTTTCTGTTTTCTGTGTACACATGAAACTTACATTACCAAATTAGAGTGTTTATAGCACCAGACTCAAGAGTTACCATATATTAGTTTAACCAAGTGACCATAGATACCTCTGCTTCAGATAAATGTCTTCTTATTTTACTTAAACGTAAGTAAAATAATTTAGGTTTATGTCTGCAAGTGACTGCTTAGAGGGGACAGTTTGAAAATGGAATCTTAATATTAAACTTATTTAAAGTACTGCCAGTAAATCCTAATGCCAGGTTTGTAATTTACAGTAAGATTTTCTATTTTAAAATATTATTTCTCCCTTTATGCTTTTATTTATTTATTTTATATATTTTTGTCCCACTCCTCCTGCCTCCGGCAGCTTGGGGTGGTGAACAACAATTAAAATACAATAAAAAGATAAACAGCATAAAACAGCAAATTCAATAAAATCTATCAAAAAGTGTGCACAAAACAACAACCCTCCCCCCACCCAAAACCACCCCTCACCCATCTCCCCCACCAAACACCTGGCAGAAAAGCCATGTTTTGCATTGCCATCGGAAGGCCAGGAGATCCAGGCTGAGATGGATAACCACCGGGAGCAAGTTCCACAGCACCGTGCAGCCACAAAGAAAACCTGCCTGTCGGTCCCCACCCATCTATAGCATGGAATCTCTAGGAGGGCACCCCTGGATGACCACAGGAGCCACCCTGGAACCTAGGGAGTGAGGTGGCCCTTCAGATAGTCAGGGCCCAGACCATTTAGGGCTTTATAGATCAAAACCAGCACCATGAATTGGACCCGGAAGACAATAGGCAACCAGTGCAGAGCTCGGAGCACTGGTGTGATGTGCTCCTGGCGTCCCGTCCCAGTAAGCAGATGGGCTGCTGCATTCTGCACTAGCTGCAGCCTTCGGACCATCACCTTGGGCAGCCTCACGTAGAGCGCATTACAGTAGTCCAGTCTCAAGGTGACAAATGCATGGAGTGTTTATGGCACCAGTGGCATGACAGTGGCACAGTTGTTTATGACAGTGGCAAGATCGGAATCCTAGCTATACAGACAGAGCTGTCTCACCAGATGTAACTGACAGAAGGCACCACTGACCATAGCCGACACCTGAACATCCAGGTGCAGCTGTGAATCCAGGAGCACCCCTGGCTTCATACCTGAGATGATAACATGGGACAGACTCCATCAATGACAGGAGACCCTCCCTCACCGAGGTCACAGGTCCCACCAATGAGCATCACCTCCATCTTATTGGGATTCAGCTTCAGTCTGCTAGAGCTCATCCAGTCTCCTACCACAGCTAGACACTGGGAAAACACCAAGACTGCAGGGCCTGGGTCAGATGAAATAGATGTACAATTGAGTATCATCAGCCTATTGATGACAGTGTACCCTCCATCTGCACACAACCTTCCCCCAGCGTCTGCATATACACATTGAATAAGAGGGGGGGCAGCATAGAACCTTGTGGGACCCCAATCAGGAGACCCCTTGGGGCAGATGAACAATCCTCCAGGACCACCCACTGAGGTCTATTCACTAGAAAGGAACAGAACCACTGCAATACTGTTCCATCACCCCAACAAGATTCTGCAGGTGAGTCACCACCACCTCATGGTTCACTGTGTCGAAAGCATGGAGTCCTGTCACAGGCTTCCCATCCGGCAGACATCGACGCCACCTCCATTAATGCAGAGAGCCCTAGTAGACTGGGCCTCATGCCAGCGTCATGACTACCGCGGCCAGCCTTTCCAAGCCTCCTTACATTATGTTCGTGGAATGTGGCAGGCTGGGCTAGGCATTGTAATGACCCAGATTTTTTGCAATATATTCAAAGATTTTCTGTCATTTTGGTCCAAGAAACCTGGTCCGTAGATCCCTTGGACTTGGAGGGTTACATCTCGAATTCTCTTCAGGCAACACATGTTGAAAATATAACACTCCCTCCCCTCTTGCAAGGATTCGTGGTGAAGTTTGCCTCAATGACCCTTATTATTATGACTTTATACATTCCTCCTTGCAATGCTGGCTCTTTTCGAACTGATATGTGGAATGTCTTGGATGGTTTATTGGAGAAATTGTCAGTCAAGTATCCAGAGGGCCAGATCATTCTAATGGGCGATTTTAATGCCTGTCTGGGTGCAGATAATCAGGCTCTGGCCCCATATTGCGATGGGTTACCTTATGCCCCGGTCAATCTCTTGGGTCCTAGGCAATCCAAAAATAAAGGCATTAACTCTTCAGGGATTAGGATGGCTCAGTTTCTAGTGGCCCGTGAGCTTTATGTGCTGAATGGCTCAGAATTCAGTGACATTGAGGGGGAATATACCTTTGTCGGGCATCACGGACCTAACACAGTAGACTTTTCCCTGGTCTCGGCAGGGGTTCTCCCTCATGTTATGGATTTTGCTGTGGGCCCCGCACTGGTTGGGGATCATCTTCCCCTGGAACTCTCTTTTTTTACCGCTGTAGTGGATTCAGAGGACTTATCTAAGGGAAATAATTTGATGCATACCAGCAGGGAAACCTACTAGACTGTTTGGGTCCTGAGATGGGATGAGGGGCTATCATCTGCTCTGGAGATTTTTGTTTTCCAACCCCAGGTTATTCTCCTGCGAGAGAGGCTGGTTAACTCAGAAAGCTCTTTTGAGGTTCTGGAGCTGTTTGATCATCTAATGTTGAATCTCCAGTCTTATATCAGGGGGTTGGGTCGACCCCCGGTTTTTGGAATGGCCAAAATCCACCAACCTTGGTTTGACAAAGAGTGTCGTCAGGTTAGAATAGAACTTAAAAACATGCTCCGTCAATACAGGAATTCTCAGGCGCCTATCTTACCACTACACTATGTTGATATGAGGGCAAAATACAGGAATTTCATAAATACCAAAAAGAAGGCCTTTTGGGAGGCCCGTTGGGGGTCCCTTCTGCAGGCTGCTAATATTTGAGACACTAGGGGCTTTTGGCACCTGGTTAATATCAATACTGGGAGTAGGAAGGGTACAACAGCCCCGCAGCTTCAAGCACCTGTATGGATGGCCCATTTCAAGGAATTATACAATCCTCCGGGCTGTGAGGTTGATAGTGATGGGGGTTTCCAAGGGGATGTTCTCTCCTTGGGGCTGGATGAGTTGCCTGCCTGGCCGCCGGTCCAGGCAGAAAAGATTGGATCACTGATCCCTTTGGGCCAATCGTGCTCCTGGTTTGGACCTTATAAGGGCCGAATTCCTCAAAACGTACAAAGCATGGTGGCTACCTATGCTGGTTGGTTTGTTCACAGCCATTAATAACACAGGCCAGGTACCTGGGACCTGGGCTATGGCTATGGCTCTAGTTGTCCCTATTTACAAAAGGGCCCTAGAACAGACCCAGAAAACTATAGGCCGATTAGTCTCCTATCGGTAATATCTAAGGTTTATGCAAAATACCTTTTAGGGAGACTGACCGCTTGGATGGTTCAGGATAAGATTATTTCATCTGAACAGCAGGATTTCAGCAGGGCCGCTCAACCACCGAGCATTGCCATATCCTTCAATATCTTGCTGCCAAGTGCAGGGCTCGCAATGGGGCTTTGTATGTAGCCTTCTTGGACCTTAGGGCAGCTTTCAATTCTGTTGACCGAAACGCCCTTTGGGAAAAGTTGCAGAATTTGTCCATTGATAGACGACTGTTGGTTTTGCTCTGTTCCCTACATGTTAACTCTGCTTTGGTTGTTAAAATTGATAGGAAAGGCCACATTACCCCTCCAATTTCTACTTCAAAGGGGGTTCGCCAGGGATGCGTCTTGGCCCCGGCACTTTTCAACTATTTTATAGACGACATTATTCCTGCCATGGCGCAATCTCGCTTTTTTCCACCCAAGCTAGCTGATCGTGCCATTGACTGTCTTTGTTATGCAAACGACATCGCCTTATTATCCCAAACACGGGTAGGGCTTTTGCAACAACTACAGGCTTTTGCAGTTTTTTGCCAGTCTAATCACCTGACCATTAATCATGAAAAATCAAATATTATGGTCTTTTCTACTCGTAAGAAAACTCAGGGTTGCATATCTTTCTTTCCTCCTCCTCACCTAAATGGATCTTTGTGTCTTTTCTCCATGCCTCCATATAACTTAAAGGTGATTTGTAGTAAATCTCTTTTAGAGCTTTATATATTTTACCTAAGCGGCCCGAGGTTTCGCTTCTATTAAACAGTAATTTTTCTAATTTGTATGGCTCTCTACTAAAGCTCTCTACATTCTGGGCTGTAGTTGCTAGTCCTTTTAGTGGTAAATATTGGAAATGATTCACCTTTCCCTGTAGCATTTTTTCTAACCTATCTGGGGTTTTTCTAACCTATCCTGGCAAAAGCATGTCAATAATGCTTTGTGATTGGCTCAAGCCTCTGCTCAGTCAATAACCAGACTTTTTCCCAAGCAGGGCAGGATGACCGTTCTTCCAGCGCTACAGGTCCATACTACCAAAGTAAGGTCCCAACTCTTATATGGGGCTGAGTTATGGGCTCCTATCCAATTTAGTCTGGTGGATAGGTTTCAATCTAGGTTCCTTCAGAAATTATTAGGCGCCCCATGAGGCACCCCTATGGTGGCTATTCGGGCTGAACTGTGCCAGAAACTGTGGTCCGNTGAAACTGTGGCTCAAAATGCAATCAGGGCAGGGCTCACTCTTGCTGAGGGCTATGACAGAGGACCCTTTTTTGGATCCTTGGTCCCGGAAAGTGGAAACCCAACTGACTGAGATGGGTATTTCCCCGGAATATCTTATACACAAGCTGCCTGATGCCCATAGGAAGGAGGTGCTTTCTAGGCTAGGGGATATAGGCTGCCAACTAGAGCTTGGTAAAATTAGGCTAACACTGCATATCAGAGATTACCTGATCTATGTCCCACATTTGGGGCAGGTTGCTTTCCATCTGACTGCTCCAATCTCCGGTAGAGCGAAACAGCTCCTTTTAGTGCTCGATTTAATGCCTTCCCATCCCAGATCTTTGAGGGTAGGATCCAGGGTGTACCCTATATAGACAGACTATGTCCTTTTGATAATTTAGGATTAGAGACAGTAGGGCACATAGTCTTGCATTGTCACTTGTATGATGGCCCACGCCAAGAGTTTTTAGAATCCACCATTGGGAAATTTCCGGGCAGAGCAGATCATGTACTATTGGCAGTGCTACTTGATAGCTCGGACCTAGCAATTACCCAAAATGTAGCTTCTTTTTTGTTGAGGGCTGTCTATCTTAGAAGCCAGTTTTTAAAATTTGCTCCATTAACTGTATAAACATACTCTGGATTTCAACTGTGTTGTTACTGCTGTATGTGGGTGTTAGCAATTGTTGGCATGATAGCAACAATTGCTTCTGTATACTGTTTATTTTATTTTGCTGTAATTTGCAATGGTCCATGACCACGCAATAAAATGCATTTGATTTGATTCTGTGTCGAAAGCCGCTGGCAGGTCGAAGAGAACCAGCAGGGTCTAGCGTCTCTTATCTAGCTCTATCTGCAGATGTTCAACCAAGGCCACAAGCCCCAGTCTCTGTTCCATAACACGGACAAAAGCCCTACTGCGAGGGATCCAGAAAACTGATGCAGTCCAGTTGCGCCTGCAATTGACGGGTCACCACCCACTCATTAACCTTCCCTAAAAATGGTAGGCTAGAGACAGGCTGATAGCTGGCCAAAGAATCAATGTCAAGAGAGATGGTTTCTTGAGAAGAGGTTGTACCACTGCCTCTTTAAGAAAGTCTGGCAGCCTCCCCTCCCCAAGAGATGCATTGATTACCCCCACCAGCAACGGCCCCACCATTTCCCTGCCAGCTTTCACCATCCAGGTTGGGCATGGGTCACATGTTGGGGTCTGAACAGATCCCAGCACATCGCCCGCATCAGCAGGTGTCACCAAGTGAAATTGATCCCACAAACATGGACCAGGCAGGGCATTCCTAACCTCTGGCTCTGCCACTGCACCCGAAAAGGTAGAGTCGAAGTCATGTTCAATGCGACCTCATAGTGAGACTTAAACATTGTCTCACAGCCCTGGACAGTACCAAAGACAATGCAAAGCATAATAAACAAAAATCATCATCATGACTTTATCTGCAGATGGTATGGCTTCACTTGGGATGCTGACTCAGATTTTGGGAACCTCTGCTTTAGGGCTAAAGGAAATTCCCTTCCCACCCTCCAACTCATTCGATTTTTGGAGTTTAATGCATACTATTGTTCCTTTTGAGTATGGTAAAGCGAGAGACACTTTTTTATCATATCAACAATTACTTTCTTCACTCTGCTAAAATACTTGTTTTTTGGTCTTATTAATATTAAGAAATTGATGAATGTTAAGGGGGAGAGGAAGGGGTAGCAAGAACTGAGTTATTTTCTGAGATATTAGTCTCTTATAGGATAAGATGTAGATTGTTATGAAGTGGGTAGGATACAGATGTGTGATTGTGGTTAAGGTTTAAATTTGGTGGAATGGTTTGTACAATTGAAAATACTCAGTAAAGAAAGTTTGAATTAAAGTGTTTAATAGAAGTGAGGGGATGAAGGAAGTAGTACAGATTCCTTTCTCTTTTTCTTTTTTATCTGTCTCTTTTTAAATGTGATAGTTCCCTGGAGGAGAATGGGTGGTTTATATTTATTGGAATGAGACTTTGAAAGTAAAGAGATTACTTCTCTTTATGGGTCTCCATGGTGCTGCCCTGTGGAGATGTGAACTCCACAAAGACGAAGGAACCCTTTGAATTGGAAGGGTGATTATCCTTGCTCCTGGAAAGAGTTGGCTCAAAAGGGAGTTGTCTCAAAGGTGTTGGTTTGAGACAGCCCAGTATTTTCTTTCCAAAGAATCAGACACTCGGATTCAACCTTCAAATACTTTACTGAATATGAGAAATTAAATGAAGATCCACAGAGCAAAATAAACGATGAAGCAAATTAGCGAGTGCATGAATTACTCTATTTGCAATAAAGTCAAAAGCTCAAATACAACCCTAAGAGTAATTGATAGCAAAAGATCCTTGTTCTAAGAGAAAGAACTGGTGACTGGAAATAGTCTCAGAGAGAGAGAGAGAAACAGGAAGATGATTAAATAGAATTCTGAGAAGTTCAAGGGGAGAGAGAGGTGAGGGGGGAGGAAACAGACGTGCGGCTGTTGAGACCAACTGCATGCATGGCCCGGGTACAGCCGGGAGTACAATAAACGTGTGGGTAGCTGGCCCTGCCCCCCATTATGATGGGCAGCCATGGCAGATAACAAGGTACAGCTATTATATGGCTGTCACCCATGGCTGCACAGACATGCTAGCCCACTTTGGTCTGCTCTGGACCTGGTTGGGCGGGCCTTAGCTCAGGCTGTCACCTCAGAGATCATCTGGAGGTCACAGGCTGGGCAAGCTGCCAACACCACATGGAGCAATCTTAGGCCAACCTCTGGTGGCACATGTTTACACATGCTGCTGGATCCTGGGCCAGAGCAGGCCAAAGCTGGCCCAAATCATGGTTGTTTTTACCAACGGAAAGAGAGAGATAGATTTGACTTGAACTGGCCAACCTCAAAGACAGGACTGAAGAAGAAAAAAGAAATATCTACCAAGAGCTGGGACTGAGACCACTTTCAGACATCTCCCCCTGCCCCCCGGTCTGGCGGCCAGGATATGCGCGGGGCTCGACTGGTCTGAAAGCCCGCCCCCCCCCCCCCAATGTGGCTTTGCCGGTAGACTCGACTTCCCGCTCAATATCCCTGTGCGTGTCTACCAGCAAACCTGCGCGAGGGGGTCTTTCAGACCTGCCGATCCACGCGCATATCCTGGCTGCGCATTCCCTCCCGCAGCCAGAATGTGCACGGGGGGGGTGGGGTGGGGATGTCTGAAAGTGGTCTCTATCTCTGTAGAACTGTGTGCAGGTGGAGATGTTTTTAGAAGTGATATAAATAAATCACTGATTTTGGGTTGGGTCTTTATGGACCCTAACAGTACATTAAAACTCAGTTCCATCCCAGGAAACTAATATCACTCTGTGATTTTTCATCCACAGCAAACAGGGACATAGGTCTTGCCATGTATGGGGTATCTGGGCATGTGGATGGTATGTGTGCCAGTGATATGCACTGGTGTGATAATATGTGTGAGAGAGCATGTATTTGTGGGGTTTTTGAGAACATATGTTGGTTTAAATTAAATGTTCCAAAACAGATGCATGCTTTTAAACGTCTTTGTTGATGCAAATGAGTTTTGTGGGTCCAAATTCTCCTTGAATCTAATTTCCCTCACCCCCCTGTGTCTAGGGTGCTTTTACCTCACCCTTTGTAACTTGCAGTTGACTTCTAAAAGCAAGTTAATACTGCTATTCTAAAAGCTGCAGATAAATCAAAAGCAAATGTTGCTAGTTAGGCTCTTGACATAAGTCAGGTCCTAAACTAATATGTTGAGAGCAAAAATTACTACGCTACAAAGGTGAGAGCTGTACAGGAATAATTGACCTCCCCTCCTGCCATTTGATAATTTAATAAATTATCTCTATCCTGTGAGATTTTCTTTTATAGTTCCTAGTACTTACTAATCTAATGATTTCCTTGTACCAAATCTTCAATTTTGTAGTAAGCTTAGTGAGAAAGCAGTGGTATGTGAACTCTGGATCCGACCAGGCCTTGGACCTGGGTTACTGCCTGACAAAAAACCCTGTGAGGTCTGAAAGCTTGCGTACCTCCACCAACTGTAGTTGGTTCAAGAAAAGATATCACGTTACTACTTTGTCTCTATTGCCTGTATTTGTTAGTGATTTTTTTACTGGTAGTTCTTAAGAATAAAAGGTCTTTGCTGACTTTGCCAGCACTGCTATGGTTCTGTGTCTCTTTGATCCTTAGAAACTGGCTTGGCAACATCTGCAGCCATGCAGACTCCATTATCCTGGGCTCCTCCTTTTTCCAGTCCCGAAGTCTTTCTAGCTCTCTCTGTGATCAAGTCCTTTGGTTTCTCCTGCCTCCTCCTGTCACAGGATTCGGGTGCAGAACAGGAGTCAAGGGCTACTGTTGCACTTTCTCCTACTATCCTGTTGAGATGCTGTGACAGATACACAGCACAGATGGATTGTTTGTTTATTTTATTTTATCTTATTTTATTGATTTAAATATATGCCTTGCCTTTTCTCTAAGGCTCAGGATCCATTTACTGATGCTTCTTATGCCTAAGCCCCCAATTCTTTTGTTTCCAGCACCCACCACAATAAGAAAGACCCCATCAGAGTACTTTGCTTGTGCCTTTTTAGAAGTGGGTGAAGAGTGGCTAAAGTTAAAGTAAAACTCATTTATTTATTTCATTTTTAACCATTTGATGCCAAGGAAAACATACTCTCTAAGTTCTGTCAAGTCATTAATTGGTTAATTGGTAAACTACATGCTTAAATATCTTTGTCAAGAGATACAAATATGTACACAAATACTACATCCAAATTTGACAGCTAACAATGGTTGGTCTCTCCAGATAGATAGGAACTTCAGTTGAATTCAAAGTGACATTACCTCAAGGTGAGACTACATTTCTAATTTTATCCTGTATCGCCATGGCCATCCCTCCGGAGTTTAATAGAAGGAGTTAGAAAGATTTTTATTGCTGCTAACTTTGCCAAAGATTCCACTTACCAATTTCTTCTCCTGTTCAGACCTTTTTTGACTTGTGGCAAGATTTATTTGGTTTTGACATGTGGTTTATGGGGGGATTTCCTTTTAAAAAAGCTCATATAAACCAATCAGAGTACAACAGGTTAGTAGAACTGTCGCTGTTTTTTAACCAGGTCAAAGATCAATGGTATTTGTTAGGGGTGGGAATTCCGGTTCTCCCGAGAACAGTTATTGCCAGTATTTGGGTGTATCGGATTAATCAGATAAATCTGATATTTACCTGTACCAGCATACCGGATCTTTAACAGTGGGCGCTTTACCGGGTTTTTTTACATTTTGGCCATTGAGATAAACGGATGCAATATTAAAAAAATGGTAAAACACCCAATGTTAAAGATCTGGTATGCCGATACCAGTAAATCCGGTACTGGGGAGATCCAATACCGGTAAATCTGGTATTCTCCCCGGTGTCCCACCCCTAGTATTTGTAAAGCTTCCATAGAGTTAATCTGGTTGATGTTTTGTCCTCCTTCACTAATTTTCCATGCTTTTTATTCCTGCTGATATTGCAAGGTCCATTTGTAAATTTTGTCCATCTCTTGACCTTTAGAAATTATTTTTAGCATAAATGGTTCCATACAATTTTTAAAACCTTTCCAGTCCCTTTTTGTCAGTTTAATTTTTAATTAGTTACTTATGCCATCTCTTTTTCAGAGACTAATGTTCATGCAGCACCAGCACGATGCAGCTGCTGCATAAATTCTAACATCATAAAGAACCTGTTTATTTTTTCTTCATTTGTGTTTATCAGTATTCTGTGTTGAAACCAAGTAATTCTAATCAAGCGGTTTATAAGTGAGAGTGACTAATAAAACATTTCACAAGTCTTTTGGCTTTTACCATTCAGATCATTAGAAAATTGCTTGAATTTTCTTGAGCACTTTCAATTGATATTGGCTTCTTAACATATAAAATAGATGTTTTCCCAGTCTTTGATATGGCATAAAGCTCATTCATTAAAAATCAATTGTTTACTCTTTCTCTACCAATCCATTCACTCCTGTAATAGGAAAATATACTTTTCTCTGCATAGGCTATATTGTGATTGTAGTATCTTAGCAACAGAAATTTCTCTTACGATGAAACTTGTTGTTCAAAGAATCTGTGTCAAAATTCCTTTGAATAGTCTTGATTCTTCATGCAGTTCTTGAAACTTAATCAGTCTCCTTTTTGTCAGTGCAATTTTCTAACAAAAGCTTTGGATTAAGTTAATTCCTAATTCCAGTGCTGTCCAAAATGTGAACATTTTACTTATTTAAACCATATCATGAATATACCAGCAGAGTGTATTTCTCTAATGTTCTTGATAATAAACATCCAGAAGATGCCTTCTATAAACTTTTTTGTAGTTGTACTGTTACTGAGTAAGAGCTTGTATAGCTGGCTATCATTGAGGAAGATGATGAGTAACAAAAAAACCCAACACGTTTTATGTGTCATGTCATCATCACAGAGCCCTGCTCACTTACAATTTGTGTGAGTTGGCTACAGACACAGTTAGCTCTAAATATGCTGATGTAAAGAGCAGTACACTGAGTAGGACAAATAGAAGTCATTTAGCCCACATTTATGCATATCCGTGGCCGTGAGCAACATGGATTAGCAGTGGCCATTCCTCCAGCCCATAAATCCATGGAGCAACTATAGACGGTCAGTGCCAAGTCTTGTCAATGGGCTGGGGATGATTTTGTCATCATCACACTTGCACTCAGGGCATCTTCATGAAATGCATTTCCCTGCCCTTTACAAAGATTTCCTGAAGTTCACCTTAAAGCAGTAGTTCCCAAATTGGCAGGGCCAGCCCATCCACTGGACTACTGTGGGCAGTGGCCTTCTGAGGATGGCACACTGCTTTTGGGGTGCAGATATGGCATTGGGGAAATAGGGCTCCTTGCTCCAAGAATGTATTGTGTGGATGTCTCCCTTCTTAAAGTGTTCCAAATAATGAGCTGGTGGTTTTAAATGCCATAGCGCACAAGCATTGCCATTTATGGAGTTGGGGTTGGGTCACTGGGAATGACTGTTATGTGCATGACCCTATGGCCAGCACATATGTGTTAGTGTGGCAGCATGGTGCCACAAAATGACCACCTGAACTGGAGCTGAGTCACAAGATGGCCACCACACAGGAAGTTGGAGTGTTTGGGGTGGGGCCAGCGCTATAAGAAGGAAGCCAGTCCCAAGAAGAAGGGCAGTCTGCTCTTGTCTACCAAGGAGAGCACATCTTGGTGTTGATTCCTGATCAGATGGAGAGGTAACCTGGAGAACCGAAGAGAACCTGTGGGTGTGAGTTGTGAAAGAGCTAGCCTGGGACCATGGGTTTTTGCTAGGCTCTCCCATATGAACTGGCCAGAGCTTTGGTACCTGATCTTGGGACTTTGTAAATAATCAGCCTTTTATGCAAATACCCTTACGTGACAACCTCCTTGGGCACTGATCCGGCAAACACTCACCCGCAGTGGGGCCCTGTCACAATTAGGTCATCCCCAACTCTCTCCTCTTTCCCTCATAACGACAGTGCCAGTGCATGTAAGGACTTCACAGGGCAAGATGGTGGATTGAAGCTCAATCTAATCCCACAACCTGACTTTCACCATGTTTGGGAAGTTGATCTTGGGTACATGGATAAGATTTTATTTGGGCAATTGCCTGTGATGGCATTAGGTTTCACTTGTGTATTTGATGGCATGCAGAGGCATTTGATCTTGGACAATTAGTGGCATTAAGTGGCATTTGACTTCCCTTTGACATTTGATGGCATTAGGTGGCATTTCATCGTGGGCAACAGATAGCATCTGACGACATTCGATTTCTCTTTAGCATTTGGAATGTGAATTAGTGGTGGAAGGTGGGCAGAGCTTGTGATTGCAAGTGATTCAGGGAAAGGCAGAGAGCTGGATCTTTGTGTTGCCAGTTGGTGATTCTGCAAATAGAAAAAATGGCATAAGTAACTTGATGTATTAGAACTGTGGGACACCCTAAGAAATTAAACTGGCAGCATATTTTAAGAAAAATAAAGGGAAATATTTTTTTCACTGTATTTATAATGGAACTTGTTGCCAGAGGATGTTGCAGTGGCAAATTTCATGACTGGGCTGTCTTGACTAAAAGGAGTGGATCATTTCCTAGAGGATGGGTCAGTTAATGGCAACTAGAAAAAATTGGTTAGGAAATGAGACCTCTAGCTGTGAGGGGATGGGAGAGAATAGCAGGAAATAGATTGTGCCATTATGATCTGTTGAATATTTCTCTAAATATACCAAAATTGACTGCTGTTGGAGACAGGATGGTGGGCTAGATGGACCATTGGACTGACCCAGAATGGCACTTCTTGTGTTCTTATTCATTACATTATTATGATGATTTTTACTATATTTATTTTGAATTTTATATGCTACTTAGGATGGGCAAACAGAACAGAGTTCGAAAATTCGGTTCGGTTTGGTTTGAAAGTCGAGTTCGGAAATTCGGTTCGGTTTGACATTTGAGTTCGGTTCGGAAGTTCGGTTCGGTCGACTGAACAGACCAAGTTCAGTGAAATTCCAAACTTCCGAACCAAGTTCGGCCATTCAAAAGCAGGTTTTTTGGTGTGTGTTGCCACTAGGAATGGGCCAACAGAACGGAGTTCAGAAGTTTGGTTCGGTTTGGTTTGAAATTTGAATTCGGTTTGGAAGTTTGGTTCGGTTGACCGAATAGACCGAGTTCAGTTGACCGAACAGACCGAGTTCGGTCCGAACTCCGAACTTCCGAACCGCGTTTGCCCATCCCTAATGCTACTCTTCTCCCAAAAGGACTCAGAGCAACTTATAAGAAGTAAAAAAACCAGTTTACAAATGGCATTTTCTTTCACCTTCCATAATCTTATCAAATATCACATGTTAATGATTTGAGTTAAAAAATATACCTGTACATGTACCTCCATATACTAAAGCAAGAGAGTAAGATAACTCTGAGGGCTATGGGGAAGGCAGTGGGGAGCAGAGGGAGCAAAATTTATTTTGTTCAGAGCAGCAGAATAGATATTCTGGAAACTGATGCCATGATTCATGATCTGTAGTTGGTCCACAAGACTGAACATAGCTACAGCACGTGATCTTAGGTCCCTGTAAGCACCATGTCAGTCTCTGGGGTTGAGGGTTAGAGGGTACAGGATGACCATAATGTATGTGTGTTGACCACAGGGAAACCACACACACACACACAATATCTCCCAAATTTTGAGGGGCAAAAGAGGGACAAGCCCCACTCCGTCAACCAATAAGCACCACTCCTCGGCAAATAATCTCTACCCTTGCACAAACTAACATACACACAGCTAGGGATGGTTCAGATTTGGTTTTGGATACTATAGAAGTAAATAGGAAAATTTCCCATTAACTTCAATGAGAAATTGGTCCAACTCCCCCACCCCCATCCCTCGGGACCGTATTCCTCCACCCCACCCACCACACCCCAAGGCCCTGGCATGTACTGGCCTTGGAGGATTTGATTGAAGCTCCACTGGCCCACCGCTGCTGTGGGTGGGTGGGGCTCATGGCATACTTCCTTGCTGTAGTGTACTACCAAGCTCCCTGCTTGGCAGTGCACATGTGCAAAATGTCACTGGGACTGTTTTGCACATGCACAAACGGCCACCACCCTTAACCAAAATGGCGATGGCCAAAATGACACTGTGCCATTTTGGTTAAGGGCAGCTGGGGCTGCATTGCACATGCAGAAAATGGCCGTTGTCGCTAACCAAAATGGCAGTGATGTCATTTTGGCCACAGCTAGTTTGGTTAATGGTGATGGCTATTTTGTGCATGTACAAAACAGCCCCAGTGGGTATTTTGCACATGCGTGCTGCTGAGGAGGGAGCTTGGTAGTGTTTTGCGGTGAGGGGGACTGCCACGAGGCCCACGCACACACAGCAGTGATGATCCAGTGGAGGTTCAGTCAACTCCTCCAAGACTGGTAAGTACATGCCATGGTCCTGGGGGGTGGGGGTGAGGATCTGTAACTCTGGGTCTGCAAGACTTGCATGGATGAAATGTAGGTCAGTGCGGATTAGTCAGTAGCAGCCCGTTTCAGGCAGTTACAGATTAATCCAACCCCTCATTATTCATACCTAGCATTCACATCCCTCCCAACATTCTAAGTGCATACAGAGGGACAGAAGTTCTCCTGTTTCTCATTCCACTCATTTTTTGTCATTCCATCATCTCTTCATTGTCTTCTTAAGTGCTTTGCCTGGGGAGGCAACCATAAAGGAGGTGCCTGAGGATTGACTAGTCTTTTTTTCTCTTTCTTCTGAAAGAGGGACAGTGGGATTCATCACCCAGTGAGGGACATTCCTGAATAGGTATTGTTGGGAGGTATACCCACACACACCTGAAAATTGATTTGTGCAGCCTGATCACCCTGTAATGAACATGCACCAAGTTTTGGCCATATACAATTTGTGTATACCTGCCCACAAGACATTTTGAGTGTTGGCCGATGGTCCAAAAAATTGGAAATGCTGTCCCAAGTGTATGCACAATAGGATGGCTAAATTGGTCTAATCAAAAGTGCATGATCTATGTTTCTGTCTTATCCAGTTGTGATTAATGGGTTAGTTTTAGATCATCATTCCTTGCTTATCTTTTTCTTTTTCAATTATGGGGATTTATGCATGTAAGCAAACCTCTAAATCTACATGTAAATTGCAACTGCAGGAATGCACATTTCAGGCAACAATCTGGCTACTGGTGTGTCACTTTATACAAATCAAATAAATACTTGAAGCCATTATGTGTGATGCTGAGAAACTCAGAGATTCACATGTTGGTGTATGTTTTTTCCTCTTTTTTTGGCTCCTACGTATTTGATGCATAATGGTAATATGATATTGACATTCTCCTGTACTACGCCTAGAAAAAAAAATTGTTTTCCAGACTCTTTTTGCCTTGTTTCTTGCTCATATAGCTCAGTGTTCATCAAACCATTATTGGGACTACTTAATTCAAGCTTTCAGAGGTTTTTTTTCTCCATAATTGTTAGGAGATGTAATTAATGTTTTGTCCTTTGAACCATGGCTTAATAATGTATTTCTTATTTCCTGTTGTTAACATATGGAATAAATATTTTTTACTGGAGTTCTGGATGAATTTTGATCTAAGCACATATCAAGGTTTTTCTGCATGCTTCTGTGTGTAACACAAATAATATGGTAACCTGTGCAGTACATCTGCACTGGCTAGAGCTGGCCAAACTACTTTACTGGTGATAACTGAGATACAGAAGAGACATAATTGCTTTGCACTAAAATCCAGTCTTTAACCTTCCCATTTTAGGGAAGGTTGTTGTGCGGGTGGTGGCTTAGCAGATGTTGGAGCATCTGGACCGCACCAGTTTTCTTGATCCCTCGCAGTCCGGCTTTAGTTCGGATTATGGCACTGAGACTGCATTAGTGGCTGTGGTCAACGACCTTCACCGGGAACTGGACCAGGGTTGTTCGACCATGCTAATCCTATTAGATCTATCAGCTGCATTTGATACCGTTATCATTTATTTATTTATTTATTTTACGGATTTATATCCCGCCCCCACCTGCAATGCAGCTCGGGGCGGCTAACAACACAATAAAATATTAAAATTCACTTAAAATACAAATATAAAAACATCATCTAAACATATCACATAAAACAGGGCTAGAAAATAAATAAATAAATGGGCGGGGGATTAAAATC
>QEPC01015009.1:766664-780172 GCA_003113815.1 Sphenodon punctatus | reverse complement strand
CTAACTAACTAACTAACTAACTAACTGCTATTAACTATTCTAAAACCTATTGAACTAAGTGGAATATCCTGACAATTAATTACAAAGACCTTGTCCTACAAACACGCTGTATCTCTATCTATCTCTATAACTAAGCTAACTACTATGTATATCTATCTAGTAGGGGTGGGAAGTTCGGATCTCCCAATATCCGATACTGCTGGTATTTGGCAGTATCGGGGATATCGGATAGATCCGAGAATTCCCCCTACCGGTGCCGGATTGTTACCGGATTTTTTTAACATTGCAGCCATTTCAATGGCCACAATGTAAAAAAAACCACAACAACCCAAGAACCATGCACTTTCCCTTTCTCTCCCCCTCCCAGGCTGCACGGGTGGAAGGGCGGACACCCCCCAGTCCACCCACCCTGCCCAGCATGGTTTTTAAAATTTATTTTAAAACCGGACCTGTGGACGAGTCCAGGCCGCTGCCACACCACTGGCTACCCGGCAGCAGCCAGGGGGGCTATTGCTGAAGGTGGAGGCAGCTCTCCTCCGGGAGCCCTCCCGACTGGGGCAGCACTCTGCGGCGCGGGTCTGGCGGCGGCTTCAGCGCTGGCTTCACTTCAGCGCTTCACTAGGCCTTTCGGGGAACTTCCAGGTTTCCCCGGAAGGCCTAGTGAAGTGCTGAAGTGAAGCCAGCGCGGAAGCCAGACCCGCGCCACACTGCTGCCGCCACTGCTGCCACCGCTGCTGCCACCTGCAGCCCAGGTAAAAGGCAGATGGGGGGGTTAACCCAGAGTACTGCCCCAGTTGGCAGGGGTCCCAGAGGAGAGCTGCCTCCACCTTCAGCAATAGCCGCCCTGCTGCCATCAGGCAGCCGGCGGTGCGGCGGCAGCCTGGACTAGGGATGGGCGAACTGAACAGAGTTCGGAAATTCAGTTCAGTTTGGTTCAGTTTGAAATTCGAGTTTGGAAATTCGGTTCGGTACAGTTCAGTTTGAAATTCAAGTTCGGTTCAGAAGTTCAGTTCGGGCGACCGAACAGACTGAGTTCGGTCGAATTCCGAACTTCCGAACCAAGTTCAGCCATTCAAACCCAGGTTTTTTGGTGTGTGTTGCCACTAGGGATGGGTGAACAGAATGGAGTTCGGAAATTCGGTTCTGTTCTGTTCGGTTTTAAATTCGAGTTCAGTTCGGAAGTTCGGTTCAGTCAACCGAACAGACCGAGTTCGGTCTGAACTCCAAACTTCCGAACCGCGTTCGCCCATCCCTAACCCGGACTCGCCCGCAGGTCCGGTTTAAAAAAATCCAGGCTGGGCAGGGTGGGGTGTGTGTGTGCCCCCTTCTACCTGCACAGCCTGGGAGGGGGAGGTTTGGGGGGGTTAATTGATTTGAATGGGGACGCTTCCCCATTGAAATCAATGGAAAAAAACAGGTACCGGTAAACCGGTTTTACCGGTAAAACTGATTTTTTTTTGACACCAGTAAAACCGATACCTGGCTTTTTTAGCTTGGTCCCACCCCTACTATCTAGTAACTGACTATCTAATAACTGGTGTCTAATGATTTTACATTAATCTTTGTATTCTATACCACTTTGAGTTTAAATTGGCTCATGTCCTATGTTACGAACACTAAAGATCCGCAAAATCTTTCTACTGTAATGGAGTCTCTGAATACTCCTTCAGAAAAGGTCTCCTGAGCACGTCTGAAGGCCGCACACCCTGCTTCTTAAATACTTGGGTGGGGTGGGGTCTAGTGACAGTTGTCTTCTGCACCTGTGCAGATGCACAGGGTGTTTTTAAATGAGACAACTCCACACATGCCCCCTCTGCCCCCCATCTATGTGGAAAACCGCTCGTTTGAAGTTGGTGCGTGAGACCACCCAGTCCCCACATGGAGCACTCGTGAAAAATCCAGTGGCCTGTGCAGGGACTGCATGGCCAGTATATGGACAGGGCAGCCATGTGGACATAGTCACTCATACAAAGGTCTCCCCATGCATTTCCCGTGCATTGACACCCTGCTCCTGCCCCATACACTGACTCCCCCGCCCTGCTGCTTTTGTGTAAAAACACCCACAGACGTTTCCTTTAATTCATTTGCTGACGTGGAAAGCATTTGGGTTACACCCTACTTCATTCTACCATGTAATGATTGGTTCTTACATATTTATCACTGATTTTCAACTAACAGAGTTGGTACTTTCAGCTCAGACATAGAAACTCATGCTTTTACCTCCAGCAGTGCTAGGTTTATTTTAGTTCCCTCCATGTGGCACCCAGGAAGGGATGGCAGAAATTTTATGATGCTAGATCTGTGCACTAAATCTTATAATGCTTACAAGATTTGTGCATATTACAAACATACTTTGTTCATACTGGCCTTCTCATCAGGATCATGCCTTTCAGCTTGTAGAAATAATGCTATTATGCAATTCAAGGAAAATGATAAACAATAAAGCTTAAATGTAGCAAGGACTACTTGCAGATTCAGGGCTTAATATGTGTGTATCAGCCCTGACAATTAAGTTCAAGGAGGGGGAGGGGGCTGAGCCCTGGAAAATATTCCTGCGGGGGAGGGGGTGCACCCAGAAATGTGGAAGTCAGGGAAAAGACCTGGTATTGCCATTTCAGGATTAGAAATGAAAGCCAGAAGAACCCCGGATGTTTTATTTGGCTTTCATTAATTATTTCTGTGCCTTGTCCTCTGTACTGGCCATCATATATAGATTCAATCACAAGAACTCCTGTTTTATATTCAGCAATAGAGAGGCAGCTTAGTCTAGTGATTGGATTAGTAGCTGGAGACTAGGGTCCATTTTTAGGGATGTAGATTTCAGTTTTGGAAATATAATTCCGAAACCGAAATTTTTGATTTTGGAATTCTGAACTAATTTGGATTCTGAAACCGGAATTTCCGAAATAATTCAAAAAATTTAAGGATTCAGAATTATTTCAGAATTGTCTTCAGAGGGACCCTTGCTGCAGCCTTTTGAGTGGGAAAAACATGGTAAGCAAGTTCTGGGAGAGGAGGGATGGGGGAAGTAGAGAGCACTGAACTCGCATAGCACTCTGTGATTGCTTAGGCAGCAGCCTCTCAGATCCAATCACTAGGACTGAGGGAGGTCACCACAAAGCTTTATATTGTCACAGCCAGGCTTTTTGCTCTTGTTCTTGGTTAGTCTCTGACTTGTCAGGTGGCACTTTCAGAACGTCTATAGCAAATTACCCTAAGCCTCAGTGTTTCCTGATCCCTTCCTCAAACCTTCACACCTCAACACCCATCCACACACAGGTGTCGTCATTGAAATACTAGGACCATCATTCCACTCCCAAGGGCCATCATTCCAGTGCTGCTGGAACTGTCATTCCAGTCCCATGAGTCATCATTCCAGCTCTGGGGTCATCATCCCACACCTCGGAGCCATCATTCATGAGCTAATGGAACTGTCATTCCAGTGCTGGGACTGCATAATAACTTTGTCTGGATCTGACTGATAGTTTCTGCGTGAAATGTGCCTTCATTCACAGTTCAACACTTTTTGTCATTTTGCCCTGTCTCCTACCCATGTATGTTCTCACTATTTCTGTGATTCATTCTATTTCCTTCCAAAAGCAGCTTCTTGTTGTAGATGCAGCTGGCTTGCATTTGTTCAGAACCTATGCATGTCTACTGGGAGGCATAAGTAGACCTCATTATTTCCCATGAGCATTTGTATGATTCCCATTGATTCAAATGGTCATTCATGTCAATTGTTTAAGTACATCCTCTTAAAAAAAAAGTCTCTCCCTGTTCCTAAGTAAAACTAAAAACAAACAAACATTTACCAACCTTGCACCTCTTCTGCAGTGTTCCTCTTCCTCTTCACCAGACATGAATAAGCCCAGCTCCACCACCTCCTTAGAAGTTCCACTTCCTGCAGCTTAAGCCTCCTCCATATCCATTGCTTTGCTCGCTATAGCCTTTCTCTTCCTCGTCCCCACTCCTTCCATAACCACTACCTCCCACACACAAGCAAAGTACCCACAAAGCACACACAAGCAAACTACCACACACAAGCAAAGAACACCTCACAAGCAAACACAACAGTCAATCTTATCACGCACATACAGCACAAAACCACAGCCCCCTCTCTCACACTCTCACAATCAGCCATCACACACAGTCCAGAGGAATTTCTGTTTCTGCGCAGACCAAACTAGAATCGAAACTTCCGTTTCCGGTCAACATCGGAATCAGAACTTCCATTTCCGGTGAAATTTCCGATTCCAAATTCCAAAACTCTGAAATAGTACAATTCTGAAAAAATTCCAAAATAGGTCCCTCTTGCACAACCCTATCCATTTCCATGTTCTGTCGTGCTCTGGGGTAGGGGGCATGGGTTATGAGGTAGGGGTGTGGTTTGCGAGGCAGGTTTGGGAATCAGCAATTCATTTTTTGGTATAAATTAAGCACTGATTGCAATTAGAACTATGCAAGCTTAAGTGGAAGCAGGTTTTTTTGTTTTTATTGTTGTAAGTTTCTCTAGTTTGCCATCCTAACTAGCACCCTCCCAACTCCATTCCTTTTGTAACCATGTACAAATGGAGAGTGTCCAGTACAGAATAGTCATCTTGTTCTGCATGCATGTTGAGATGTTAATACTTCTCAGTGACCCCCACTGTGCAATGTAACACTATCAGTTATTTGGTGTATAGGAACTTAATAAAATTCATAAATCTTGATTTTATAACCATTAAGAACTCTAAAACTCAAGTAACCAGAATTTTGTTTGGACATCCTGAAAACATGTCACTTTCACTCAGAATAGGATTTTCTGATTATTTTCAATCTAAAATTATTTACTGGGGGGTGGGGGGAGGACCTCAATTTTTAGCTGTTGTCAAAGTAGAAATTTTATTCATTGATCATTGAAATCTTTATTGTGCTGGCCACAGCCCATGACAAAACCATATAATATGCATAGCATAAACACACATCGGATTAAAAATGAAATAATAAAACACCCAACATACACAAACATTCCATAGGATGAACAAAACAACTCCCAAGGGAGATCCCCAAATATACAATCATAAACATATCTCAACTACCCAATGACCCCTAGAAAAGTCAACAACGAAACAAAATTTTATTTTCTATAGATGAGTTAGTGTGTCCCAACAAGGAAAAAAATGTTTCAGTCTGCATCATATATGTGTCGGCATTCTGAAATTATTACTTCAAAGTGGCTAATTAATAATGATACTAACAAATGAAGATTTTATAAAGATCTTAAATACCTTAAGAACACATATCAAATTGATTTTGAATAGGAATAGTGCTCTTGGTTTCAGAAATTTCACCTATAAGTCGAGATGATGCTGTACAATAAAATGTCTGGTACTTGTCAACATTCAGATGATATAAAATATGGATTTACTAAGCTGTCATGTGCAGCATATACTAACTATATATCATATACTTTGTTCAGTTAAGACCTAAATATTTGTCTCATATAATATACTGTAATAGGTCTTGCATGAAAATTATTTTACAGACAACCATTTTTCTCTGTCCTTCAGGTGTCAGCACAGACTGATATATCATTATATCTATTAAAAGTGACACTAGAAAATCTTGAGTAACCATGTACTTACTCTGCATATATAATTAAAATATACATGACTCCCATCTTACTAGAGTTGACGCTGAGTAATTTCAGACGTGACGGACATTTCGGTCCACCACGCTGAACCCTGGACCGGGATCCGTCTGGGATCCCGTCCGTGATCTGACCGGCTGTCCTTTAGACGTGCTGGCCTGATCTCTGAGAGGAATCGGGAAGGGGGTGGGGCTGTGCAGCGTGATGTGTGGCTGCTCAGCCCCACCCCCACGCTCCCTCGGCCGCTCACCCATGTGGAGATGGGCGGGTGTAGTGGCCAATGGGGCAACTGCACCCGACCCTATCCCATGGTTGGGGCCTGATTCCGGGATGGGGCTGGCAAGCAGACGTGCATCACGGCCATTGCTAGCCCCATCCCAAATCGTGGCCAACCTAACCACTGTTCAGAAGGTGAGGCCGGCCTCACCTCCAGAACTGTGGTTCACTTTGAGCCCCGACAGGAATTCACCATGGTGAACATCTGCGGGGCTCAAACAGATGTTCACGGGATCATGGACACCACTCTGAATCCACTGTGATTCAGGGTGGTTGTGTGTGATCCCGTAACGTCTGAAATTACCCCCTCAGGCCGCTTTAAGAATAAAAATGCCATCTTTCATTTTACAGATTATATTAGTTTGAATGGAAACAGTTGGCCCTTGAGTTTTAATCTATGTCCCCTGCTTGTTATAAATGGAATGTATATAGCCCAACCAACAAACTAACATAAATTAAAGTATCTTGCTTTCGCAAGAAGCTAAAGGACAATAAATGAACAAAGAAAAATAAATTGAAGGAATTTTAGGCCCCCATTCCAAACTGAATCCAAGCATCGACCTCAAGGTTCCTTGAAAAACCCCTCAAATAGGGTTGTGCAGAAGGCATATTATTTGTTTTTGTCTTCTTTTTAGTTTCAAAAACCTGTTCATTTACAGGGGTTTTCATAAAGAACTCTACCATTTTCATTTAATTTTTTCTTTGATTTTAGAAAAAATATTTTTTTAAAAAAAATCTCGTGCACGCATAAATGGCCACTGGGGCGGTTCTGCACATGTATGGTCTTTTTTCGAAATGTCACTGATGCTGCCAGCACCATTTTGGAAAAGGGCTACGCATAAGAATGGCCCCAGTGATTTTTTTTAGTAGTAGTAGTAATAATAAAAATGAAAACAAATTAAATCAAACACATGTTGTTTGCTTATTCATTTGTTTTCATTACCTTAGTTACAAAAATAAATGGAGCTACATTCATTTTCAGAATTAAACAATACGAAATTGCACACTGAAAAGGTGCCTTGTGGAAACAGGTGCACCTTGTCATCCCTAAATAACTCAAGTTTCAACCAGCAAACGTTATTATGATCTCTCTCTCACACACACACACACACACACACACACACACACACACACACACACACACACACACACACACACACACACACCCTTGTTCTGGTAGTTTGGGCTGTATTGCCCTTTTTACCCATTTTCTAGCTCTGCCTACCTGGCATGGATCACTCCTCCAGATACACCATTGCAAGAGCCATGTAAAAACCAGCCAAACATGTGTCCTCAATCCCTTTTACTCTTTTGTACCAATTCTAACCCAGACCCCTGAGGGTGATCCAAGTGGTTTTTTGTCACCTGTGGCACTGGCTGATGCCTATTCAAGAGTCTGAACTGTAGGCATCAGCTGATTCCATAGCATGCTCCCCCCCCGCCCAAATCTCAGCCTGATTACTAGGGGTGGGACACCGGGGAGAATACTGGATACCAGATTTACCGGCATCGGATCTTCCCAGTATCGGATTTACCGGGATCGGCATACCGTTTTTTTTAACATTGGCTGATTTACTGGCTTTTTTACATTGCGACCATTTATTTCAATGGCCTTGATGTAAAAGAACCAGTAAAGTGTCCAACTTTAAAAAGCCAGTATGCCGATACCGGTGATTATCGGATTCATCCGATACACCCGATTATCAGGGCTGGGGGGTGGGATGTGCAGCCAGAGTATGTGTAGGGATTAGCCAGCCTGAAACCCCCCCCCCCCCCCCCGTGTAGCTTTATTGTCAGAGTCACGCAGGGATGCAGAGCAGGAAATCGAGCTCTGCATACATGGGCATATCTGGTTTTGCATTCCCCCCGCGGCCAGAATATGCACGGGGGGGGTGGGGTGGGGTGGATGTCTGAAAGTGGCCAGAGAGAAAGGAAGGGGGATACAAGGGAGAGGTGAACATCAGGAGAGACCAGGATACATTAATGAGTCTGAGGAAATGCAGGTGCACGTGTTTAACTTAGTTACAGGGAGGGAAGAGGATACAATTTCACTTGTGGCGAGCCAGGGAATGCCTGACAGAAGAGGTAGGTTTTCAGGAGGGATTTGAAAGTTAGGAGAGAGGGAGCAGAATGAATGTATCCAGGGAGGGGGGTTTCAGGCAAAGGTGGCAGCAAGAGAGATGGGGAGAAGACGTTTAGAGGACATGGGGAGTTGCAAACAGGGTGGGGGCAGAGGAGGAGCGAAGCTCCTGGGCAGGAATGTGACGGGATACAAGAGCAGAGAGATATGGGTGAATGAGGCCATGAAGAGCTTTGAAGGTGAATACCAGGAGCTTGTTCTGAATGAGTTTCCATAGAGGGAGCCAGTGTAGGACGGAGAGCAGGGGCTGAATGTGATCAAAGTGACAGGCAAGGTAGATAACTTTAGCAGCAGAGCGTTGAATCTATGGTGACTCTGTGGTGTGACCACACCTTGAATAATGTGTGCATTCCTGGTTGCCCCATCTCAAAAAAGATATAGTAGAACTGGAAAAGGTACAGAACACAGTGACAAAAATGATCAAGGGTATGGAAGGGCTTCCATACGAGGAAATACTTGATAGGGTAGGATTCTTCAGCTTGAAGAGGGGAAATGATAGAAATTTATAAAGTATATAATCAGATGTGGATTTTTTTAAGTAAATAGGGAGTTGTTGTGGAATATGTAAATAGGGAGTTGTTATTTACCTCTTCAAATAGTACTAGAACTATGGGGCACTTCATGAAACTAACCAGGAGCAGTTAAAGAAAACAATAAAAGAAAGATTTTTATTTTTATTTTTTACACAATGAACAATTTATTTCTCAAATGTTGCTGCCAGAAGATGTGGTCAAGGGTAGTACATAGCTGGGTTTAAAAAAAATAAATTGGGTAAGTTCTTAGAGAATAGGTCTATTAATGGTTATTATATTAGTCAAGTGGGTTGAGGGACATAACGTCTGACTCTCAGGAGCTGGGAGTGGAACACTCCATCATGACCAGTTGGGTACTTTTTCTGGCGTGACCGAGAATGGCTACTGTTGGAGACAGGATGCTGGACTCAATGGACCAATATTTATAATATAAATGCTATTAATAATGATATTGATATTTAAAATACTATTATATTATAACATAAATATATTATAATATATATAATTATGTTTCAGTATAAGTATATATTTATACATATTATAAATATTTATAAATATATATAATATCTCCCTAGCTGCCCACCCTCCCACACCTGGAACTCCCTCCCTGGCCACATCCACCTCACTCCCTCCCTTCGTACCTTCAAATCCCTCCTCAAGACCCATCTCTTCCACTCTGCCCTCCCCGACTCCTTGCTCCCCTCGCCTAACTCCTGCTGATATACCCTCCATCCACTACAATCTGTTCCCTCAGGACTGTGTACTCCTATCCTCACCACATGGACCAGCCACCCATCATTCTTGATGTAACCAAGCCAAGCACGTGCACCTGGGACCTCACATCTTCATGAATGTTACATCCCTGGTCTCTCCCTCTGTTCCTCTCCTTTCGTCTCCCCTCTCCCCCGTCTCTCAGATTGTAAGCCCTAGGGCAGGGACCGTGTCTATTCCATTTCTTTGCAAAGTGCCAGGTACATTGCTGGCGCTATATAAATGCTTGCGAATAATAATAATAATAATAATAATTAATAATAATAAATGTATTATAATATAATATGCATGGTATTAATATTAATTATAATAATAATTAATACAAAATTATATAGTGGCATAATAATATTTTCTGTTTTATTCTCTACCCCTTTCCGAAAAATTTCTAACATTTTGCTAGCCTTTTTGACCACTGCTACAGTGAACCAAGGATTTCAATGTATTGTCCACAATGACTCCAGGATCATTTTCCTGAGTGGTAACCCCTAATTTAGGATGCAGCATTATGTAGGCATAGTTTGGATTATTTTTTCCTGTGTGCATCGCTTTCACTTGCCAACATTGGCCACAATCCCCAAACTCCTGCGCATGGAGGCATCCCCGCAATAGGCACTCACTTGCATACTGTGTGGTGCACATAGGACATGCCCCACTGAGTTTCATCTGCCATTTAGTTGTCCAGTCTCGGAGTCTTTCAAGATTCTCCTGTAATTCCTCATAGTCCACCCCAGTCATAACTATGAAATTTCCTAAGGAGGTGGTGGACTCTGCTTTGCTGGAGATTTTCAAACAGAGGTCTTTTTTACATGGCCCCCACAGAGTGGGGAGTCCATGGGCATACGGACGCGCACAGAGCAACCACCGTTTCTCCAGTTGCTCCAAGAGTGGGAGGTGCGTGGGGATGCACGTTAGGTGAGTGTCCGTATGCACCACCACTCACTGCCTGTGCCGCATCCTTCACACGGGCCTCTCCCATTCATGAACATACAGATTTGTGCATGTTCATGAGTGGGAGAGCCCTGTGTAAAAAGGGCCTGAAACTAGGCAGTCATCCATCAGGTATGCTGTAGCTGTGGATTTCCTACACTGAACAGGTGGTTGGTCTTCTGGTGTAACTCCCAACTCTATGATTCTATTATTCTAACTATCTTGAATAATGTTGTGTCATCTGCAGATTTGATCACCTCACTCTTTTCCAGGTCACTAATTAATATATTAAATAACACCAATCCCAGTACAAATTACCTGGGGCACCCCGCTACTTACTTCCCTGAATCATTGTGAAAACTGATCATTTAATACTACCCTTTCTTTCCCATCCATTATCCAGTTACCAATCCACAATAAGTCACTGCCTCCTATCCCATGACTACTTGGTTTCCTCAGGAGTCTCTTATGAGGAACCTTATCAAACTACACTTGCTTTCCTGTTTTCCATGAGTTTTCAGACAGAATTGCTAGTGGATCTGAGACTTCCTCAGCTAATTCCTTCAGGATCCTTGGATGCAGTTCTTCAGTCCCCACCTGTTTAAATTTTTTCAACGTAGTCAGGTATTCTCTGATACGTTTTTTGTTAAACCTGACCTGCATTCCCTCCCTCTTGTTGTCCATTTCTTCTTTGTTAGGCAACTGGTCACAACTTACCTTTTTGGAAAAGACTGAGGCAGTGCAGCTATTGAACAATTTGGCTTTCTAGGCATTCTGTTAAAACCACACCTTTCCGAATGAGCTGTGAAGCCACAATGTCTTTAGTCCCCAGCCCTAAACGCACTTGTGCATAAGCAAGTCTCATGAATGCTCATGTGCAAGTGTGTTTAGGATGGTCACAACCCCAAACCTCCTGCATGTAGGTTTCTATGCAGCACAATGTCCCTGCAATAGGTGCACATGCAGTTTGTGTGCCTACTATGCATCATGCATGGGGCATGGGATTGACCCCATAGTCTTCGACTTGTGTTTAACTTACTGGTAAATTCCTCCTTATTGTTTCTGACATCCCTTTTTCTACTTGAAACTGGTTATGTTGCCAGTTTTCATGCTCAGGAGTTGATGGCCCCATATTCTCTGTTTCATGTGTCATGTGCAAAGGAACAAGAAAAGAACCACAGCTTCATATGAAAAGAGGAGGATAAATTAACACTATTTGCTTCCCTCCAGAATAATCAAGTCAAGTCAGAATTTAATAATTGATTTGACCAAATGTCTTATCAAAATATGGTTTTACAAAGAAATTACATAACAATATAAGTTACAAAACAATAACATTCCACCAGTACTAAGAATCAACAAATGGTCATGGGTCGAGTACAAATATATAAATGACCCTACTTATATATATATATATACCAACATAGGCTAAAATTTAATAAAATAAACAAACTTAAACAGTACTTCCTGTGGGCAAGTCCACTTTCCATTAAATAAATTTTCTTCTTTCAATTTCCATTCTATGTGCAAGTATTGCAACTTTCCCCGTAATTTGTTTGTTAGTATTAGCTAGTAAGAAAAAAATACGAAGTTCGGGATCCCAATGGTTCATACCCTCAAACCAGGTCCCAAAGATATCATTCCGCAATTTACCAAACAAAGGGCAGACTAAAAGATAATGTGGGAGATCTTCTACCAATAGTTGACCACAAGGGCAGAACCGCAAATCTGCCGGAATGCCAACTGCAAATCTGCCCTACATAACCTTTGTTTGCATCATATTGAATCTTAGTGTGGTAAAAGCTCTTCTAGTTCTAAAGTTAACTATATCTGAGAGATATGACTCATACTCAACTTTCATCTTAAACAAAGGATACTAGGGAGCTATTTTTTGGTTATTTAAGGCCTCCCTTTCTGTCTGCAAGGCTACATTCACTAGTCTAGATTTAACCATAGACTTGGCTTGTAGCCTGGAGCATTGCGCTAGGCTGAATGTTGTAAACCCAGTCTGTGCCAAAAATTTGTACACACACTTCTTCCAATTATAGTCAGCAAATTGATTTGTTTGTTCTTACCAAGCATAGTCTTGGCAGCCTACCACCTTCCGTGTCTTGTAGTTGGAGCCAATAACCTAATCTTATTTTAGTAGCAACCAGGAGCGTACCCGTTTCCGCTCTCAAAAGAATAGAAGGGATACCCCTTGGGGCGCCCAAAATTGCTCTGAGTATCTTGTTTTGAGCAAGTTCCAGCTGGTCTCCTGGCGCCAAACCCCAAATCTCAGCACCATATAGCAGCTGCGGAAGTAATTTCTCTTGAAGTAGCTTAAGCATGGGGGCTGTTCTTTTCCCTCCAGAGGTTCTCCAAAATTTTAATATCCCATTAATGGAACAAATAGCTTTTAATTTCATGTCTTCCAAATGGGTTCTCCAACTTCCCAGATGTGTGAACCAGATTCCTAGGTATTTATATTTTGCCACCTGCTCTAGTGGGCTATAGTTCAGTTTCCAGGAATACTGTTTGGATTTCTTAGAAAAAACTAGAATTTTGGTTTTAGTTTGATTGATAGTTAAATGATTTACCTTGCAATAGTGGTTGAGCGCTATCAATTGACGGTTCATTCCTACTCTAGATGATGAGAGGATAACTGGGAAGGACTGGGAAGGAGGGTGGGGTGTGGGCTCCCTGGCCAAGGCCCTGGGAATCCTCCCCACCTGCATTCACTCTGCTGCATCCACTCTGCTGTCCCTCCCCCTTGCAGGTAACCATCTTGTAGAAAGGGGAGCTGCCCTTGAGGGCAGTGTCCTCTGGGCGGCTGCCGAAGGATGTCGCCAAAGGACAAAGTGCCGTTGGTGGGCCATTAGCGGGCGGAGGCGGCGGAGGTGGATACCAGGGATATTATCATTCTTGCAGAGCACCCCTGCCCTGTGACAGAGGTTGGGACATTGCCCTGCCCCCCTCCCCCTACATGGGAGGGAGTGGGGGGTGACGATACTGATTGACTGACAGAGGAGTGGAGTGGGGTCCTGTGTTTTCTGGTGTGGGGAATTTTAATATCGGAGGGGTGGAATTTTGGGGGTTGGGGTGTGGTGTTGGGGGTTGCTGACCTCCCTCTGGTGGTAGGAGAGGGAGGTTAGGGGGTGGTGTGGAGAGGAACCCCTGGTGTGAGCAGGGGTGATACTCCAGGGGGAAGGGTTGCCCGCAAGTGGCAGAGGTGGGTAGGGGGGTTAGGGGG
>QEPC01015009.1:743362-755450 GCA_003113815.1 Sphenodon punctatus | reverse complement strand
CACTAGCCCTCCACTCCTCTTCCAGGGAAACCAGGAGTCCTGGCTCCCACCCACCCATCCGGGTGGGAGCCAGGACTCCTGAGTTCCCTGGAGCATCCCCCTGCTCTAACCCACTAGCCCCCCACTCCTTTCCCAGGGAACCCAGGAGTTCTGGCTCCCATCCCCCTGCTCTAACCCACTAGCCCCCCACTCCTCTCCCAGGGAACCCAGGAGTTTTGGCTCCCACCCACCCATCCCCCTGCTCTGCACAGCCATGGGACACTGGGCAGTTCATACTAGGGTGTCTGTATGCAGCGCCCTGGTATGGACTTTCCCCCTGCCCAGCCCCTGCAATGGAATAGTGCCCCCTGCGGCACTATTCCATTGCAGGGTCCCTTTATGTGGAATGGACAGCGCTTCTAGCCTCCCTTTTGTCCCTGAAAGGCTTCCTTAGGAAGCCTTTCCAGGGGCGGTGAGGTGTGTGTGTGTGAATCACTCGTTGAGTCACCTTCTAGGTTGCTGCTCTAAACCAGGTTCTTTGAGATGGCTCCAACATTAACTGCGGCATGCACGGCTGCTTTTTTTTTTTTTAAAGCACACAGTGCTGTTGGGGCCAACCAGCCAGCCAGGGGAGTCCTGGGGCCAGGGGGGGCATTGCCCCTCCCTCCCTAGGTGGTCCACTGCCCCTGTAATATAGAACTTAACATTGTGCATGTAAATTTAGAATTTTTGCTAATGTGCATTACTTTGCATTTTAGCGTTGAGATGCTGAGGTCAGGTTGACTGCCCTGATGCACTGGGGCTGTGATTCTAGGCCACAGGGGTGTGACACTGAGTGTAAACAAATGGATATGGAGGCTTCCTGGCTCTGAATCTGTTTTGGAGATTTACCCCCACGTCCACCTGCTTGCAGCTCTGTCTGGGTTTGCTTGAGATGGACCCAGTAGTTTCCCTGGCCTGCGATCCCCACCCCCACCACACCGCACCAATTCATAGAGTTGTAGGTGATTGATCAATGCTCTAGGCTAGCACCCACAACTCTATTGTGTTTCCCAGGACAACGGCCCTCTGGTAGTGGAGCTGAAGCACTGCTCTACTCCCCCACAGGGAAGGCAGGTGAAGGGCTGTCAACTTGGCAGGGAGTGCTGGGTTAGGGGAGGATTACTGGGGGAGTCGGGGGGAAATCCCAGGTGTGTCTGCATGGGTGGGATCTGTGTGGAATCACCCCCCAATTGGGTTGCAGTGTGCTTCCTCCCTGAGTGCACTGACATGCCTTTCTGTAGGATGCAATAGGCAAAACTCTTTCCCTCTATTGTAGCCTTGAGCTGTGCCTTTGTAACCCTGTTAAGATGGAATACTTTCTTCAAGTCATCCCAAATGGCAGGTGGTTGGGAAAGCTGGGAGAAGAAGTCCCCTGCTTGGGAGAGTTTTGCCTGGGAAGCAGGAATTGGGTGAGAAATTTGCTTTAGCTCTTCCACAGGTGAGGAGATAGCAGTGCAAAATCACCGAACTAATGTAGGGTTCCTTCCCTCCCAGCATGTGCCACAGAGCCTCCTTCCCCTGGCACTTGCTCCTCCTAGGTAGTGTCAGGGCTGTCTGGGGTGCATGGTGCTTGCCCGGACTCAAAACACCCCCACCCTTTGGCTCGTTGCAGACTGAGGCCGCTTTTAGACAAGTGCGCGGTTTCCAAAATCCCGCAAGACAGGATCAGACGAGACGCTGTCACAAGTCACACGTACGGGAGGGGGACGCACATTCTTTTCAAGCTGTGAATGACCTACCTCGATCAGACTCCCGGTCAGTTCGCGCCTTGAAAAGAATGCGCGTCCCCTTCCCGTGCGCGTGACTTGTGGCAGTGTCTCGTCTGATCCCCTCTCCCAGGATTTTGGAAACCACGTGCAAGCGCACCGTGCGCTCGTCTAAAAGTGGCCTGAGATCAAAACTGGCTTACAGCTTCTGGCAGCTAGTGGGGTTTCAGTTTGTAGTAGAGCTCTTTGTCCCGAGAGACCCTCACCTTTAGCCAGGGCAGCCCTTCCCCCTCCCACCCGAGGGAGGCACTCCCTGTGGTCTGGGGGGTAGCCCCTCCAGTGCTCCCTGGTCCATCCCTGCACTGACCACTAGCACGGGCCCTCGCCCCCTAAAAATGTATTGTTCCGCCATCACTGGCCATATGTCTTCAAACCCAACACAGTGGGTGCCTTTAGATGGACCAGCCAGTCTGGGGGTGAAGCGAGCTGGCACAGGCAGCAGAATTGCTGTCCATCTAAAGACCTCCACTGTGTCGGGTTTGGAGACACATGGCTACTGCAACTTTATTGCCGATGAAACCTGGTATGAGGTGTTTTTTTTACAGAAACTCATGGGCTATCTGTTGGCAACTCTTGGATTATACTTAGAGGGAACAAATTTAATCACATACCTCTGTAATAAACGCATATTACAGCAAAAGATTACCAGTGGCTATTCCAACTCTAATGATGCTTTGTTTTCATGATGCAATCAATGTACATACATGGGAAAAGAAAACCACGTTTGTGGAAAGCTCTCTCTCCTTTTTGTTGGAAAGGGATACGACAATGCTCTGTCATGAGTTTGCTCATGATTTTCTAAGTTTCCTTTTAAAAAAATAACATTGTCTTTGAAAACATGACTGGTGATTCATCAGCAAATAAAATCTCAGACACGTGTGCTCAAGTTGCACGTGGTTTGTGCGTGCATCACGTTCCTCATACCAGGTATGCATATGGGCTGCGCACGCATACAGTGTGCAGGGTGTAGGATTGGGTCCTGTAAGAATAGTTGGACAGTGAAATAAGTTGCCAGGTTATAGAGCCCAAAAGATTGGAAGTTTTAAGGAAAAGGTTGGATAAATATTTGGTGGGGATGGTTTCTTTTTTGTTGTCTTCAATTGACTTCTCAAGCTTTTATTACAGAGATAACTGACGGAATTTGTTCCCTCTTGGTATAATCCAAGGGCTGCTGACAGAAAGCCCATGGGTCCCATATAGTCTGTATGGCAATTTTTCTTGGCTTAGGACTTTTGATAAAATTATGATAATTCCAACTTTCATTTTTAAAAACCTACATCTTAGTCCTTATGGTTGCAAGAAAATGTTTAAGTGGAATATGACCTAAAGGCTCAAAACTCAGAAAGCAAATTAAAAGTACCCCAATTTTATTAATTGTAATATTTCATTATTTTTATTATATTAAAATTAATATTTTAATCATAAGTTTTATTATCCTGACTCATATCTTTCAAATATCTGAGGCCATCCTACCTGACTGGGCAGCAGCAGCTGGGAACCACTGCACTCACAGCCCATGGTGCTTAGGCATAAGTGACTTCCGCAGGCAACAGCCTTGGTTCAAAGGATTAATCCCTTGCTAACTCATTGTTTTTACTAGAGTAATAATCATGTAACACTCAGGGTGAAAACAAATGAAAGTAGGCCAAAATAGCTCACATTAGCCCCCGATTCACCTGCTCATCTGTTAGGTTGTCATCGGATGTTCACCCATTTCCAGCACAGGGTGGATGGCCAACTACTACCTGACACGTCATCCAGAGAAGGTGACTGATGCAGCACGGGCTAAGGCCAGCACTACTGAGCTAATCCGGGCTAATGTGTGCCCTCCCTTGATTAAGTCCTGCACAGCACCTGCATGTGGTGAAGTCCATCAGCACCATGGACAAGGCCACAATGTCAACAAGGATCAGGTCAGGAGCAGAAGCCACCAGCCACCTGTCAGATGATGTTACAGGCTGGGAATGAGCAGACCACCCACCCACACCCTGGCCTCCTGTCAGCTGATGGCATAGACTGGGAGAAGCTGCCACCAGCAGAGAAGGAAGGAGGGACCGAAGGAGAACACCTTTGCCAAGGGGTGGTGAGTTCCAGAGATGAGTCCAGCCCCATTTATTTTATTTATTTAAAACTTATATCATGCCCCTCCTGCCCAAAGGCAGCTCGGGGCGGCGAAGAACACAAAAAAATTAACAATAAAACATTTTAAAATAAATCAACAAATTTTAAAACAAATCCTAAAAACTCACCCTCCCTCCCAAACCCTAACCCCCTACCCCCCCCCCTCGCCAAAAGCCTGGCAGAACAACCAGGTCTTACACAAACATTGAAATGACAGGAGGGTGGGGGCCAACTGAGCATCCTCCGGGAGTGAATTCCCCAGCACAGGGGCAGCCACTGAAAAAGATCACACATCAGTGGCCACCCGTCTCGCTCGGGGAACCTCCAAAAAGGCCCCCATGGACGATCTCAGGGGTCGCACAGGCACATGGGGAGTGAGGCAATCCTGAAGATAGGCAGGGCCCAGGCCATGAAGGGCTTTAAAGATCAAAACTAGCAACTTGAACCTAGCCTGTTGCTTTATAGGCAGCCAGGGCAGAGTCCGGAGCACAGGTGTCATGTGCTCCATGCGGCCCGCCCCAGAAAGGAGACGGGCCATGGCATTCTTCACCAGCTGCAGCCTCCAGACCAGCTTCTTGGGCAGCCCCATGTAGAGCGTGTTGCAATAATCCAGACTTGAAGTGATGAAGGCATGGATGAGAGTGGCGAGGTCAGAGTCTGAGAGATACGTCCGAAGCTTCCAGACAAGATGTAACTGCCAAAATGAACTCCCCACCACGGCCACAACCTGAGATTCCAGGCTGAGCTGTGAATCGAGGAGCAAACCCAGATTCCGTACCTGCGGGACCATGGGAGGGTGAACCCCCCACAAGAGGAGATTCAACCACTCCCAGGCCCCCCAGGACCTCACCCACCAACATCACCTCCATCTTGTTAGGATTCAGCTACAGATGGCCATACCTCATCCAAGCCCCCACAGCCGACAGGCACTGGGAAAATAGAGAGACTGCATGGCCTGCGTCGATGGAAATGGAGAGGTAGAGCTGAGTGTCATCAGCATACTGATGACACAGCATGTCCTGAAACCCTCTCACGATCTCCCCTAATGACTGCATATAGATGTTAAACAAGAGGGGGGAAAGAATGGCACGCTGCAGGACTCCACATGTGAGGTCCCGGGGGGGAGACGTACACTCCCCCAAGACCACCCGGTTAGTTCTCCTGGCCAGGAAGGAAAAAACCCAGTCAATGACCGTCCCACCAATCCCAGCATGGTCCTGCTGCGAGTCACCAACACCTCATGATTGACTGTGTCGAACGCAACCGAAAGGTCTAGCAGGACCAGTAAGGTCTGACAACCCTGGTCCAATGCCAGATGGAGATCGTCAACCAAGGCCACCAATACTGTCTCCATACCATACCCAGGCCGAAACACGAACTGAGAGGGGTCAAGGAAACCAGTGTGGTCCAGATGTTCTTGGAGNCATCAAGAGATGGTTTCTTGAGCAGGGGGCTAACCACAGCCTCCTTCAGGCATTCAGGCACCCTGCCCTCCCGAAGGGAGGCACTAACCACCCCAGCCAACAACTGCCGTAACGTCTCCTGGCTGGCTTTTACCAGCCAGGACGGGTAAGAATCTTGTTCACAAGTAGTGGCACAAACAGATCCCAACAAGGACTCCACATCGGCAGGTGATACATGAAGTCCCCTCCCTCCTTTCCTCCCACCCCGTGCTGCAGTGGAAACTGCACACTCAGGCAAGGGGTACTGGCCCACGGGACACTCTCCAGGTACAGCTCTGCCCAGGCAGAGTCACTAGTTTCCCTGTAACCTGGACACCAGCCAGAGGGAGTGAAGCAGAGATGACAGCGCCTTGGGCTGGAGATGACACCATGTACAGCCCCCAGATGGGATCACTCTGACCTGTAGTCTAGGAGTGATCTGGTGGTGGTGGTCACTTTTCACAGGTCCAATTCCTTAGTATACTTCCAATGTGGGCCCAATTCACCATTCTCCATCAGCATGACAGTATTGAGTGAGAGAGAATGAGGACATCTCTCTGGGTCAGGTTCCAAAAACAGTGTTAGGGATGCATGACTTCTCTATTCTAATCTGCATGCATTGGAGGAAGACTGCAAAATGCTGGGCTCAGGAAAGTAGTTTATGGAGAATGGAAAAACATATAAATAAATATGCTAAAAGTACTCTTTTCATATCAAAATAATTTAAAGAGGCCAGCCATTAAACATAGGGAAAAAAACCCAAATCATATTATATTTCTCACATTTCCTGAATATCCTTGTGCATACATATTTTCCAGGCAAGGCAATTGCACGCATATGCAAACATAGACACCACTGATACACCTGTATTTTTGTATTTTGTAAGTGTGCGCCAGTGTGCTTATCTGTCTAATCCACCTGTCCATTGCACTGTGAGAAAAAGGTTTAACCATTTTAAAGAGCCAAATAAAACAAGACATCGTTAAGGCTACATTATACTTTCAGGAGCTCCTGTGCATACATTTATGAGCCCTGGGAATAGGGCCAGATTAGCCTTAATTGCATCTTACTTAACTTGCCCATTTTAATGGCTTATTTTTTTTCCGTCTGCCTTCCTGCTACATACTGGCATACTGTATCACATTGCTATTCAGATGACCCTTTTTTTTTTTAAAACCTAACTCTCTTGAAGATATTGAATTTTCCTCTTTTTTTTTTGCTTGGAAAGATAGGTGATCAGATTTATTTTTTCCCATCACATGAAATACAATTCAAAGTTGTTCTGACTTTATTAAAATCAGCAAAATAAATATTGATTAAAATGCAAGGCAAAATCCTATTTCCTTATCGCAAAAAAGAGTTAATAAGATTTTAGCTCTTGGGTGAAATTAATGTTTTTTTCCAAAAAACGCAGATTGTACCACTACATCAATTCATTCCACAGGTGCTGCTACAGGAAATCAGCTAGAACACTGTGCCCACCCTGTAGGTGGACAGACTTATTTTTTATTTGTTTATTTAATTTTTTCTCTGGCCCTTCCCTTGAAAAGGTTCAGGTGCCCGAGTCATGCCATTGAATCCACATGTACTTTGATTCCCAAACATTCCTTCTCTTTGCATCATCACAATCGCACCACAATGGTGCACATTTAAACTAGGACTTAATTTTTGGTAATCTCGCAAATCTCGCAAATCTCATTGAGAATGGGCCTCTCAATGAGATTTTTGAGACTAAGAATGAGTCGAGAATCAGCTATTCTTGACATCATTCTCAAGAGATCCTTGAAAAAATGAAAACACCATCTTGGAAAAGGGCTGTGTATATGCACATTGGCCATGGCAGCCATTTTGCACATAAACAGAGCATTTCTTAAATTTTTTGAGAATCTCACAAGATCTCAAACTGTTTACGAGATCTTGAGATCTCACTGACAGTTCTCAGTTCTCGTGAGAATCAAAACGATCATAATTTCAGCCTTATTTTAAACTTATGTTTTACTATTGACAAATAATTCCATTTAAGTCAATGAAACAGTGCCAGCATTTAAGTCAACATGATGAAAGAGAATAAATTTGGACTAAAATTTGTGGGGGATGCTGTCTCACACAAGCCTTCCCCCTCCTGCCCCAATATCCCAAGAACTGGGGGAGGAAGAAATCTGTGGGGGATGCATCTCCCATGTCCCTTGCTATAATCACTCCCATGTGAGCACTCTCTTCCTATTGAGTGGAAGAGTGGGAGGGGAAGTGGGAGGAGGGAGATGATAGAACATATTAACATAAATAGTCTTTGCTAAAAATGCTTATTTCATAGTGAGTGAATCAGAAAGTTTAACAGGCAGGCTATGACAAAGCAAACAGAAGCCTAACAACAATTTAAGTAGTCCATTACACTGTTAGTATCCTTCCACTCTGCTGTAGAGTTTCTTAGTTAGCCAAAAACAAAAAACATTAATGTATATTAGCCACTGGCAGTAATTTCCATAGTCCTGTGTGTGTAATAGAAACATTCCTCTTGGCAAAAATTTTTATAATTAGCTGTCTCCCTTCTGCCAAACATACTAAGTACATCAATCAGTTGTACACCTTCCTGTGCAGCTAAACATATTTGGTGTCTCCTGACATTTCACTGCTTTGAATGAGATGTTCTTTTGAACGTACAATTATGAAAGTACAATGTGGGGTGGATGGAAGAGATATAAAATGTGTTAGAGATTTATAGAAAAATGTGTTCCTTGCTTCTTATAAATCTGAAACTCCATACCACCAGTGTGTTTAATTAGCTTTTAGTTTGTTCCAAATTTTTAAGTCATTGGAATATTTTATTCACATGTAGCAGATTATTGTATGATAAATATACTTAACTGGTTAAAGATGCTGGCCATGCACAGCATGCTAAGAAAAGGGATATACAGGTTTTTAAATAAAAACCCTACTACAAGAGGGTTTGAACTTTCAACCTTCTTGGCATATGGTTGACTTTTTGAGGGCAGCCACATGAACTGCGGAGGGCCAATCCCTGTGTGGCTCCATGGTGGGCAAGTGCAGTTGCCACACTGCAGGACCAGCACATGGAGCTGGGTAGAAAGTTGGCCCTCCAATGGGGCAGCCGGGCAGATGGGCCACTGTCCAATCTCCCATCATGGCCAGGCCAAGGCAACGGCCACATAAACAAGCGTCTGGCCCTGCGCCGCCTCCCTCCCCAGGTCCAACCAAAATCCTGCCCCTGGCCATGATGTGGCTGCATATGACAGTGCTTGCCGCTCAAAACCCCACTATGGAGCTTTCCGTACAGCAGAGCAGAAGGGGCCCTGGCACACAGGCTACCACACTGTGGGCAACCTTACTCCATTTGGGGTAAGACTGCTTTGTAACATGTCCCTGGCCTTTTTGTGAGGACACATTGCATAACAGCCAGCTGCTTACCGCATCATGCAGCAGGGGGAACATCTGGTGTCCACCAACCACATGATGCACTGCATTGTGTGATCCGACTGCCCAGAGTGTGTGTAAGCTGCCAAAGGCATGGTACCCTGTCAAAGACATCTCGTGTGGCTGCATCCTTTGTTGATTAGACAATCCAGTTTGAAATGAACAGCAATAGACATTTGTGGGTGTCGATTTAACCACCGGAGGGAGCCCATATTCCATAAATGCAATAGACACATGGTGAGAATTGCAAGGAAAATGTAATTTTAAAATGTTGTATAGCTTTAGATTGCAATATATATATTTCAGCTCATAATCATGTCTTTGTGCAGGCAAAACTTTGAAAAGTCAGATTTAATCTATTTAATATTTTTGTGCTTTTTCAAAATAACGTGTGGAAAAGAAGGAGAAGCTGTGGAAGCCTGAAAAACAAGGATTTACCTACTTTTAGGATAGAGCTTTCTGCCACATTAGAGTGCTTATTGAAATGATTTCTTGGCATGTAATATTAGAGTGAATAAATCAGAACACCACAAAATGAATATAGTTTCCATGCTTGGTATTATTATGGTAATAACCTCTATTTGTATTTATTTTTAATATCCTAGATTTCCCATCAAGTTTGGTCTTTCATAGATAGTAATGATAATGCTCTTTTTTCTGATTTGGCTGGAGTTATTGCTACTGTGCCTCTCCATAATAACAGTGCTCTGACTTTTTCGATAGGATCCCCAGTTAATTAAGGTTCAGATGTCTAGAAAAAGTTATTGGTGTACTGCTGTTTGTCATCATCATATAATAACCACTGAAGCATTAAGGCTTTCACACACACACACACACACACACACACACACACCGCTCCACTTCCCCCCTTGTGGATTGATTTGATTTGTCATTCACCATTTCTGCAGCCTGTGTACTCAAACCAATTTGTGATAACATGACCAGAAAGCTAAATTCAGTGCAGAGTTCATGCTGACATTGTTATTCCATATAAGAGACCCCGGTGGGGACAGATAATGCCATAATTCAGATAACGTGATGAAATGAGATCTCGTATCACGAAGGCTTTGTTGGATGGGGAAATGTAAACATTTCCTCCTTTAATATAAATTAGATGATGTGGTGTCATATTGAGGTAGGATTTGTGTTTTTTCAGATAACTGAGCGAAGCTGAGAATTAGGGAGCCAGTTTGTACTGAGAAATGGTGTTCATTCTGCACAGAGTGTAAGCATGTCTCATGATTCAGATTGACTTTGGCAGGTAGCTTTGATTTCAAATGTTTGGACTAGGTCAGAAGAAAAACATGCAATGCTCTATATTTATCTGAGTAGATACTTTGATAGTAAATATCATGAATCCCAAAGAGTGTTTAGCTCTCTCTATATAAACTAAAATTATGTATTACCTAGACCATAAAAATTATTATTGCAGATCATGGGATATCCTAGAATAACCCTTGATTTTCGCTCAAGGCAGGCCACGGACAAAATAAAATATAGTATACTCAGAAATGTGAGATTCAGAGGTTCATGTGCTAAAGATTTCAACCAACTAGTATTAGATCAGCTATTGCACACACTCCTCTAATCACTGACTGCCCCCATTAATAATATAAATTTAATATTCCATATAAAATTATGTTGAGCTCTTGTTCCCTTGAAGTGAACTGTGGTTTTGCCACTAATTTCAATGCAGCCACAATTTTTTGTTCAATCATAGAGTTTATTTTCACCTCTCTGAGTACATACTTTTAAAAAATACTAGTGGGATTTATTTTTGTATGTGTCCATTGCAGAAGTGGAAGAACCTATTCCCTTCTGCTTTTGTAATTGGCATGGAGATGTCTCAGGAAAACCTAAGCTTATATTAACTATAGTTTAGCAATTCAAAATCCATGAAAAAAAGATAGTATTTGCTATTTAATGAAATGAGGGGAGTAAACAGGAATATTACTCTTGAAAAAGAGTAGTGAATTACAATCAGAACAAGTTCATTTCAGTCATGATCATTCTAGATGGCAAAATCCTTGGAGCCTTTATTCTTAGAGAATTTATTCTGACATGCCTGAGGCAAGCCATTTACTCCATTCTCCTTAGGATTCTGCAATTATGCACCATGCTAAACTACCCAAAACTTAAAACAACAGATTTCAGAGTGGGGGAGCAGTGGATACAATAAATGTGGATAACTAGCTGCCAGTTTAAAAATCAAATTGCTATTTATGAAAAAGGTTTGGTTACTTTCCATATAAACAAATGTGTCTATTTAAAGCCAATCTTGTATTAAATGGACACACGGTGATTTCAGACGTTACGGGTGGCCGGTTCACCACAGTGGATTCCCGGTGGGGGTGAACAAAACAACCACCCCCTGGGGCGAATAAAAGCCCCGAACAGACGTGACAGGACCAGGACCACAGCCGGGAATTGGGCCGCCAGATCACGGCCCGGGGCAGCGCAACAGACGTGACGCCGATTCCCAGACGTGGTCAAAACACCCAGAACCCACCGGGCAGGGGCGGGACACAGACATGGCCGCCTGGGGGCAAACGAAGCCAAAAGGCAACGCCCACACAAGGGAAATGGGAAGGGTGGGGGGAGAGGGAGAAGAGTCGCACAGGTACCACGCACACCAGGCACACAGTCAGCGGAGGCACAGCGGAACACACAGCACGCCCGGGCACACACACACGCACACACAAGGGAAAGGAAGGGAAGAGGGGCACGGGTGACCAGACAACACACAAGGCACAACGGGAGCAAGGGGGGAGGGACCAGGACAGGGAGGAGGGGGGGGGAACCCCAGATATTCAGGCTGACCAGGGGTGGGGCCCGGAGGGAGCCCGGGGCCACAGGCAGGGGCAGCAACACCCTGGGAAGCAGGTGACGCCTTGGCAAGGAAGGCACAACAGGGAGGGAGCAGCCAGTGGAGACGCTCCCCCCCAGACAGGGCCGGGAGCCCACATGGGGGTAAGACACCGGGGGGCCGGGAGGAACACCGGGACTCACAGGCCACTTCTGGGGGCCACCGCGGGCCCTGGGGACGGGTGCCCCGCTCAGTGAACCAGGTGAGGACAATGGATCAAGCCCCGGCAGTGCCCCAGCATGGACATGTGGTGGGTGATCAGGTAGTAGGCCTTGAAGGGGTCCTTCAGGGACAGCCCCAACTGCACATCCATCCAGGACCACACCCCCATCAGGGCCGACAGCTCCGCCACGGAAGGCTCCGCCACACAGCAGGCAGCAGAAGTGGACCAAGGAAGCTGTCCCAGCTCCAGCAGCCGGTGGTACACTGCCCCACGGGTG
>QEPC01015009.1:671600-692618 GCA_003113815.1 Sphenodon punctatus | reverse complement strand
ACCCCCCCCCAAAAACCATATAAAACCAAATAAAAAACTAAAAAAAATATTAAAAACAAAAAAACCACCCCATAACAAAACATTTCCCGAACCCGAACCAAACGGCCGAACTGAATGGCCGAACCCGAACCCAGCGAACTAACCGAACGGATGAAATGAACAGAAGAACCGCACGCAGCCGAACCGAATGGCCGAACCCGAACTGTGATCTGTTCGTCCATCCCTAACCAGCCTTACTATCTAAGTTGACAGTTTTCTGCAGTAAGGATCCTGGGGGGAGGGATGAGGGGACGAGGGTGGGATAAGGAAGAGGTGATGGGGAGGGGGGAGTCCATTTCTTGCAGCTGGGTCCATCCCAGCCTATCTACACACCTGTTTGCATGTGTAAAGTATTAATTTCTGTCCCCTGATCACCTAACTCTGCTTCCAACACATTATTTCCTTTTTCATCCAAGTCAGCTATGGTATAAGTGAGCACAGCTCCATTTCAGACAATAGTCAAACACATGTTTCTCCAGCTGAGCTTAAATCTCCATTTAAAGAATCAGTGTGCAATGCACTATTTTTCAGTAATTCTCAGGAATACTTTTATTTGGTAACCTTTTCAAGATCCTATTTATTTACAGGGCTTGTTTGACATACGCGTGTTCCAGTGACACAGACAGTGTATCTTCTGATGTCATTCTCATTGGTTATAGCATGATGACCTCAAAATAAAACTTTGATTTCAGAATGAAAACATCCAGATCTCACACTTATTCTCCCTACATGCCACTCTACCTTTCACATAGGATTTTTAGTTGAGCGATGGCAATAGACACCAGCACACTAATGTTCCAAAATGGTTTTATAGTTGACTTGGGTAGTATATTCCATGAGCTGTTGCAAATATCAGTTACAGGTCTGTCAGCTGCAATAAAGAATCACAGAAATGTCCTTATATATTTCTGATAATGAAGAAGCCAGATTATTTTCGGACTACTTAAAAACTTTCCTTGCCTTGTGCATCATTAATGTATTTATTCTAGCGAAGGAATTGTAATAAGTTTTTTTTAAAAAAAAGAATAGGGTTGGTGGGGATTTTTTGTTTAGGAACAGTATGTACTGTGTGAAGAATGCCTGCTAATTTTGATAAATTTAGTGAGATTTTTGGTTGTCTGTAACATTATCTAGCAAAGGTTCAATCTGACACATTTTCTTCCTTTTGACTCTTGATAGACTCCTCCCAACACATATCACTTTTAGCAAAGAATTAGAAAAAATGCATTCCAATATATTTTTTGCCCATTAAATTAAAATGATAGAATGATCATATCAGCATCTCTTTTCCTGATCCTTGGCCAGCTGTGTGTCTCAGATGGTTGCAGCCAGCTGCCAGCTCCACACCCCCTCCAGCTGCCTCTAGACCTGTGCTAAACCGATGAGGAGTATAGAGTTAGGAGTCTTTTTTCCATAGCAGAGAAAAAACCAGGAGGAACTAGGAAAAGGACTGTTTTGTAGATGAGATATGCAGTCCCAGAGCACTGGCCAAGAACACACTTTCCAGGATAGATTTTCAAACTTTGAACTACCTTAGCCAAAACAAGGCTATTGTTAGTTATATGTTTAGATTCATACAGGCATTTTTCTTCCTTATATTTATATCTCATTGGAAGATGAGGGTCAAGATATGTGTTTGCTGGGTCAGCTGAAATGCAAGTCAGTGAGGCTGATCCCATGACCTGTGGAGCACTGCATGGAGCACACACGGGCGTGCACACAAACCACACACAACCCAAGCACAGGGCCCATGGTGCCCATGCAAACCATATGGTTGCATCTGCGGTGCATGGGGTTGGCCTCTTTGATGGTCATCATCATCTTGCAAGAAAAGCCATACATTTTCTTTGAGCACCAGATTGGCAGTTTTCCTTAAAGGATGCATTAAAAAACTCCACCACCAAAGTATCTGGTATTTTGTCACTTTAGCCTTCACAAATCAGGAAACACAAGCAACACTTGTGTCACGAAATTCAGTAAGCAAATTCAGGGTATATTTGTATTTGAGAAGTAGGTGGTGGTTTCAATGTAATCGAGAGGAACTGAATGCATGTGTATGTTGGGTGGTTACATGTAAAAACTACAATGGAGAGTACTGTAGAGCAGAAAAATCTTATAATATGGTTTAGTATTATGATGTAGCAACGAAAGTAAGTTTAGTTTGTGAATGTCAGTATTGCTTAAGCTGGTAATTGTACTATGTATTAAGTACATTGTTAGGGAATAAATTTGAACAGGTTTAGGTCTAAGTTAATGGACTCTGTGCGTGGGAAAGCATGATGAATATCAGGGGTGACTAGTGGAGGAGGGGTGGTGGACCTCCTCTGCCTCTCCCCTATCTCTCATTCCTCTACCCTCTGTTCAACTCACAGCTGAACTGGCGAATGCTACATTGCTCTGCCAGTGTATACTCAAGCCATCTCAACTGTGATTAAGAGAGGGGGGGATGAAGGGAGAGGCAGGACCATGTATTGCTTTTACTGTGCAAGCTCGCGGGGCAGCTCCCTGACCCACTATAGGGGTTTCTGTACAGTAAAGGGCGGCAAGGGGAAGGGTTGGAGGTGAGAGCAGGGGAGCTCCCTATAATTCTAAATTCAGGGACCTTCCGCTAATCAGAACTACCTCTGGGAGGTGATCCATACCGCTAGGTGGCCAATAGAAGCATAGCGGAGGGGAGTGAGGTGTGATGTCTTCCTGGCTGTTGCTGAGAGCAACACCTCCTCTCCCCAGAGAACCAAGATGGCTGCTGGACAAGGACAAGGATCGCTGGTAGGTCCTCCTTCCTGTCTTCCCCCCTCCATTTCTCTCCCCCTCCCCCATTCCTCTGCCCCCCCCATTTTAACTTCTCCCTTCCTCGTTGCCTTCTCCTAACCCACCCCTAGTGCAGAAATGAGTACACCAGTATTTATTTTCAGGTATTTTTGAGTAGTCAAGGATCAGGCTCATATTTCTGGAAGCTTCTCAGTAATGTGATGAATACTCAGTATTTGGTACTTGGTATTTGGTACTGAGTACACAGCACTCAGCATGCTGGTGCTACTGTGGTATTGTCTGTTGATTGTTTACCACATCTGAACCAATCGCAGTATAAGAGAGCACAGTCATCCTTTTTCGAGATAGCACATGCAATACCCAGGGTTGTAGGAGGTAAACATTTCTCAATCAAGACATTACTGACTACTGAATACTTTGTGTCAATTTCTCAGGTTCTCAGTACTCGGTAAAACCAAGTTGAATACCACAATGCTCAGCTGAAACAGAGTAAAACTGAATACCAAGTTTCACTCCTACCCACCCCTCATTTCTACTCTTCCTCCCTCCTCTCTGCTTCTTAACCCTACACCCACATTTCTATTTCTCCCTGCCTCCCTCTACACAGCTCCTTTTTGTCCCTCCCTCCCTGCCTTCCTCCACATCCCCTTTCTACCCCTCCCAGTCCTTCCTGTCATACATACATCCACCTGCAATTTTAACCTCCCTCCTCCTCCCTTCCTACCATACAACCCCCATATTTTCTCCTCCCTCTCTTCCTCCACGCCCCACACATATTATAACACTCTGTTTTTGCTTATCTCTCTCCCGGGCTTCCCTTCCTGCCTTCCATCCACCACCACCACCCCTGTTTTTATTCCTACCTGGGTCCATCCATGCCACCTCCTTGGTTTCTACCCCTTCCCTTCTCCCTGCTCTCCCCTGCCTGAACGTATGCTTGCTTATTTATTTATTTATTTATTTATTTCCATGATTCCATGATTTAATAAGCCCGCCCTCTCCTGCCTACGGCAGCCCAAAGCAATAAAAATAAACAAACACTCATAAAACATTTAAAACAAAATATAAAAATATATAAATATATAATATCACAAACACTGGGGTCAACACCTCCTCCCCCCCATCCCAACCCACCCAGTACCCATCCCCCCCACCAATGTTCTAGGAGTATGCAGAAGGCACCCCTTTTGTTTCATTTTAGTTTTTGTTGGATGAAAACAATTTGTTCTCAATGGTTTTTGTGGAAAACCATTTGTTTTCATTTTCCCCACCCCATTTAAAATGGCCACTGAGCATGTGCGGAATGGCTTCCTTTTTCCAAAATGGAGGCAACACTTCCAGCATCATTTTTGAATAATGAACACATGCATGAATTGTCTGGCGGCCATTTTTTGCATTGAAAGTGATTTATTTATTTTTTTAGTTAAAATGACCACCAGGGCCCTTCTGTGCATGCACACCCTTTTCTTAAATAGCGCTGGCAGCATCGCTGCCATTTTGAAAAAGGGCATGCATGTGTATAATGCCCCCAGTGGTCATTTTGCACATGCACAGTTTTAAAGGCCGTGACCCTCCTGGGGCTTGACCTTTCTGCCACCCGAGTTCCACCGACCAGCAGGCCAGGTACTGGTGAGGTTGCAGCTCATCTGCATACTTTCCCAGTTGCTTTGGCTGTCATTGCTTGAGAACGCTGTAACCCTCCTGAGGCTTGGCCTTTCTGCCTCTCGAGTTCCACCAAACAGTGGGCCAGGGACTGTTGAGGTTACAGCTCATCTGCATACTCATCACTTGAGGATGTCGGAACCCTCCTGAGGCTTGGCCTTTCTGTTGCCCAAGTTCCACCAACCAGCAGGCCATAAGATCACTTTTAAACAGGATACTTCAGCAACTAGAAGTGTGCAGCAGGGGCTCATGTCATTTTTGTTTTCATAAATATCAAGTTTTAGTTTTAGTTTTTGTTTTCTATTAGTTTCAATGGAAAACACATTTTCAGCTGTAACCTTTTTTGTTTTTCATTATATTTGGCAGAAACATGGAGGGATTGTACCTCCAATCAAAGGAATTAAGTTTACAAACTCCAAAAAGATTGTAAAAAGGAATACAATTTTATAAGCAGTTGAATTATATTATTTTTAAAAAATCTTCATATACATTCTTAGCTGTAACTTTTTTGCCTCACATTTAATGTATATGAAACTTAACAAGTTTACACCCCTTCCCATATTTAATATCTCTGCCAACTTTCAGAAGGATTGGATAAAGGGTCCTGGTGGTATAAGCAATTAACCAATAAATGTATGTCTGAGTGTAACATCTTTGTAGTCCAACCAGTGTACATGAAATTTGGCAGAGATCTATATTGCACATTCACGGTACTCTCTGCCAAATATCAGAAATATGTGATAAAGGGTCCCAATTTTATATGCCTGCACAGTATATGCAAAGAATTTGCTCCGTATGCCAGGGATTCTCTTACATGTCACTGTGGTTTGTGATCGGTTTGTGATGCCAGTTGGCCAGCAGAAATGTCAACCCAATATCCTCATTTTGTGCTGTGACCATTCCAACTTCTGTCCTCCACTTTGAACTGGGAAGTCAGAAGAATCTGTTTAGGAAAGAGTCAATAGAGATTCTCTTATGTCCTCTGTCACAGTGCTGCAGGATGTGATTGTGATGATAATTGGCCATCCTGGATGTGTAAACTATGTCTCCTGATTGCTGGGATGCTATCCCAAAGTCCCAGTTATGTCCCTTCTATGTCCACCCAAGGGCTGCCCTCTATGCCCACCTCAAAGCCACTACTGATGGTCCTATAAAGCTGGAAGCATGCAGTGAATGTGTCTGTCAGTTTTTTGGGTTGCTCCACATCCTCCCTCCTACAGCCTCCCTCCCTCCGCCATTCCATGTGCCTGTCTCTGACTGGCATTGCATGTGCTCCTATTTATGTAAATAATTGTCTTCAAGGGGACAACTTCAATTGCTTATAAAATTGATTCCCTTGATCAAATTGTCCTGTAGTTTGGAAGAGATAACAGGGAATGTATGTGATACATTCCTGCCAAATGTCCTGTAAACAGGATGGACTATACAAATGTTACAGCTGGAAATGTATTTTCAAGTTAATGTCATATACCATCAGGACCCGTTATCCAAATTGGCAGGAGCGTTAAGCTTGTGGAGGGACATAATATTCATAGGTTTCATGCAAATTCGATGGAAGATAAAGAAGTTGTATCCATGAATGTGTATGGAGCTTTTCTTAAAACCACAACATTCAATTGCGTCTAAAATCGATTTCCTTTATCTACCCATTTCAGAAATTGGTAACTTAGGCCCTTTTTACACAGACACTCTAACACCCATAAAATGGGTGTTACGTTTTATTATACATGTTGCAGGGCACCACTGCAGCCAATCACCATGGGCCCTGTGCACACATGAAGCCTCCACCCAGTTCCTCTGGGTGGAGATGGGTGTTGGCTGGTGGGTGGGGAGCATTTCCCTGGGTGGAGATGGGTGGGGGCGTCTGTGTAAATGCCAATTTCGGTGGGTGTTGGTGAGTGTTTGCTCCCGGCCAACATCCATCTCCACCCACACCCACCCACGGAGAAACGGATGCCACTGCCTCACTCTCATCCTCAGTGACTTCAACATTCACAATGGTGTCCCTTCCCAGCCCTCCATCTCCCATTTCCTCTCACTAGTCTCCTCCTTCAATCTCCACCTTTGGACCAACTCCCTCACCCATATGCACGGCCATTTTCTTGACCTCGTCTTCTCTGGAACTGCTCTCCTTTGATCCTCATCCCATCTCTGACCACTTCCTTGCTTCTTTCAACGTCTCCCACTGTCCCCCCTTCTCTTCCCCATCTCCACGCCCCTTCTGTGACCAGCAGGCCATTAACCACCTGAACTTTGCCTCCTCTCTCTCCCTTCTTTTCCCCTCAGTCTTCTCCTCCTCCTCCCCAACTCTGCCATCTCGTCTTTCAATGCCTCTCTCTCCTCTACCCGTGACTTCCTTGCCCCTCTCTCCTCCCACCCCACCTGCTCCCAGAACCCCCATCCTTGGCTCACCCTCAGTATCTGCCACCTCTGCTTCAGCACCCATGCTGCTGAATGCATCTGACACAAATCCCACTCTCATGCTGACTTTCTTCACTTCAAATTCTCTCCTCCCTTACTTCTGCTATCTCCCTCACTAGACACCATTACTACGTCTCCTGAACTGAGTCATGTTCTCAGAGACTCTTGCTGCCTGTTCTCCACCTTTGACTCCCTCCGCAAGCCCCCCTATCTTCCTCCTCCCTCTTCCCTTTCTTCTCAGGATCTTGCATTCTTCTTCACCTCCAAGATAGACAAGATCCGCCTCAACATCGCTTCCCACTCCTCTCCTCTTCCTACTACCTCCCCTCTCCCTCATCCTTCTCTCCTGTCCTCCTTCCCTCTCACCTCCCTTGAGGAAATCTCCTCCCTGCTCTCCTCCTCCAACCCTTCCATTTGCCCCCTTCACCCCATTCCCTCCCGCTTCCTAACCTGCATTGCTTCCACTGTCGCCCCTTCCCTCCTGCACATCATCAACCTCTCCCTCTCTACTGGCACCTTCCCCTCCAGATTCAGGCATGCCACGGTCCCTCCTATCCTCAAAAAGTGCACTCTTGATACCTCTGACCCTTCTAGCTACCGGCCTGTCTCATTCCTTCCTTTTGCTTCCAAACTTCTTGAACATGTCGTCTACTCCCACTGCCTCGACTTCCTCTCTGCCATCTTCTCGCTTGACACCCCCCCCGAATCTGGCTTTCACCTCCTTCACTCTATTGAAACTGCTCTCACTAACATCACCAACGATCTTCTTGTGGCTAAATCTAATCGCCTCTACTCCATTTTTGTCCTCCTTGACCTCTCTGCTGCCTTAGATACTGTTGACCACTCACTCTTGCTGGACTCAATACGCTCCCTTGGCTTCCGTGACTCCATCCTCGACTGGGTCTCCTCCTACCGCTCTGTCCGCTCCTTCAATGTGTTTCTTGCCAACTCCACCTGCCTTCCCCTCTTGGTTGGTGTTCCCCAAGGCTCTGTCCTTGGCCCTCTCCTCTTCTCTATCTACACCCTGTCCCTAGGCAAACTCATTGCCTCCTATTGCTTCCAATATCACCTCTACGCTGATGCACTCAACTCTATCTCTCTACTCCCTATCTCTTTCTCCATCTATTCAAGCTCGCCTCATGAGCTGTCTCTCTGATATCTCTATCTGGATGTCTCAACATCAACTCAAACTCATCCTGGCTAAAACTGAAAAAACAACAACTCATCCTTCCTCTCCCTCCTCCCTGTCGATCTATATCAATGGGGTCACCATCCTTCCCGTGCCCAAAGCCCATAGCTTAGGCTTCATCTTTGACTCACCCATTTCTTTTTAACCCTACATCCACTCTGTTGCTAAATCCTGTCGCTTCTCCCTCCATAACATTGCTAAGATTCGCCCTTTTCTCTCCATCTCCTCTGCCAAAATCCTTGTTCACACCATGGTCAACTCTTGCCTCGATTACTGTAACCTCCTTCTCACTGGCCTTCCCTGATCTCCCCTTTCTCCCCTTATCTCCATCCAAAACTCTGCTGCCAGGGTCATCCACCTCGCCGGTCGCTTTGACCACGTGTAGCCCCTCCTCTCCTCTTTTCACTGACTTCCCCTTCCTGAAGAAATCCTGCATAAGCTCCTAGTCTTCACTTATAAAGCTCTTCACAACCTTGCTCCCCTCTACCTCTCTGTGCTAATTTCCCTCCATACTCCTATCCATAAACTCCGTTCCTCCTCTGTCCCCTCTCTCACCCTCCCACGCGTCCCCTGCTCCCCTAACCACCGTTGTCTCTTCCGCCTAGCTGCCCCCCATGCCTGGAACTCTCTCCCTGCCCACATCTGCCTCGCCCCCTCCCTTCATACCTTCGAAAACCTTCTCAAGATCCACCTCTTCCACTCTGCCCTCCCTGACTCCTTACTCCCCTCACCTAACTCCTGCTGATGCCCTCCATCCAATACAATCTGTTACTTGAGGTCTGTGTAGTCATATCCTCACCACATGGACCAGTCAGCCATCATTCTTGATGTAGCCAAGCCAAGCATGTACATCGGAGACCTCGCATCTTCGTGAATGTTACACTCTGTTTCTCTCCCTCTGTTCCCCTTCCTTCATCTCCTCCCCCTCACCCCCCCCGTCTCTCAGATTGTAAGCCCTAGGGCAGAGACCATGTGTATTCCATTATTTTGTAAAGCGCCAGGTACATTTCTGGTGCTATATAAATGCTTCCTAATAATAATAATAATAATTAATAATAAAATATGTATTTAAATGAATGAAAGCAAAGAACAATTGTTTGCTTATTAATTCATTTTTGTACCCTTAGGGCCCTTTTAGATGAGCAGGTCAATCTAGCAGATTGAAAAATCTGTTCCTAAAAAAGTCATGGGGGAGCGTTTACATGCACCGGAAGTCACCAGGCACTATTGAAAACAGCAGCACCTGGCAGCTCACGTATTATTTTTATAACCGCTTTTTTTCTCTCTCCCTTCCCACTCTTCTGTTGCTTCCCATCTCTTCCCCATTGTTCTTTGACTCTCTCTCCTCCTTGCAACTCCATTATTTTGGAGATTCCCTCTTGCTCAGTCTGAGTATGGAACTAGGTGTTTGCCAACTGTGGTATTTCTAACGCTGATGTTTTTGTTTGGTTTGTTTTATAAAAATCAGAAAATGGTTACTAAAATAAAAATATTACTGAATATTGTAACAAGCATTTACCTGTGCTGTGAAGCTCTTGTGCTAAATGTGAAGACTGAATGTAGTCAACACTTAAAAAGAGAGATGTTGACACTCAAAAGAAGTTTTACTAGGCCACCATGTGCTTCCGTGATAAGGCCTCAAGATGAGCTTTCCAAAGACAGATCTCTCTATCTACACAGAGTTCCACTGACCCCAATACATGTGGAAAATGGGCAGGTTTTACAAATTGCAAGACATGATTTCAGGGTGTTGTGTTTCTCTGCTAGTCTAAAGCATGAAATGCTTTAGATGTTGATGAGCTGCATTCTTCACCCTACTTGTGATGATTTTGTGATATCAGCTGTTGCAGGAGATACACAGAAAATTGTCAGGTACGCAAAAGATTTTTAGCTAGCTTATTTTGAAGTATATTTACATATTTACTATTTTAGTGTACCCTATACATTTCATTGGAACAAGTGTGCTGAGTTGCCAATGACAGCTTGACAGAGGAGTTCAAGCATTGGCTCTTCTTTCTTTCACCTTGTTCCAAATCACTTGATTGAGAGGACGGATGACTGAGAGGCAGGCTGGCTGGGGGATACTTGAGAATTTCTTAAGGTTCAGCCTAGGAAATGAGCCCATAGAAAAGAGCCACTGTTTTAAATAGCTATGTGTAGAGTGGAACAGTTGCTCTCTTGTCCTGAGCTCATGGTGGGGAAACTGAAGCACTTCTGCTTGGTGCACTTCAGCACAGGGCACCTCTGCTCAGGACATAACACACATAATAAATAATTCATGAAACCCCAAAACCTATTTTGTTGATGATGTGTGTTGAGATGATGTGCTTTCAACTGACACTTAGCAATACCATATGACTAAGGAAGAATCTTTAAAGTTCGTAACAGATATTATTCTATCTGGCACTGCACCTCATCCCTGTAGAAATACCCAAACCCGATCACACTGGTAAGATAGTCTTTACATTAAATGATGGAATAATCTCTTTTCGTTGCCTTAATCTTTCTGTCAATGCCTTTGTATAATGCTGATTTCTACACTGTTATGCAGAACACAATTGAATTAAAACTAACTTGTTGGCACTGGAGAGTTTAGATCCAGTCTCTCAAACTGCTTATGTGAGTATCTGCTTCTTAATAAAGATCTGGTGTTTATTCTTCTAGAGAAGAATCTGGTTTTTAGTGTTTGAGGAGATGGAACAATGGCCCTTTTCAAACAGACACGCCCCCCCCCNCCCTCCCCATTCCTCTGCCCCCCCCATTTTAACTTCTCCCTTCCTCGTTGCCTTCTCCTAACCCACCCCTAGTGCAGAAATGAGTACACCAGTATTTATTTTCAGGTATTTTTGAGTAGTCAAGGATCAGGCTCATATTTCTGGAAGCTTCTCAGTAATGTGATGAATACTCAGTATTTGGTACTTGGTATTTGGTACTGAGTACACAGCACTCAGCATGCTGGTGCTACTGTGGTATTGTCTGTTGATTGTTTACCACATCTGAACCAATCGCAGTATAAGAGAGCACAGTCATCCTTTTTCGAGATAGCACATGCAATACCCAGGGTTGTTAGGAGGTAAACATTTCTCAATCAAGACATTACTGACTACTGAATACTTTGTGTCAATTTCTCAGGTTCTCAGTACTCGGTAAAACCAAGTTGAATACCACAATGCTCAGCTGAAACAGAGTAAAACTGAATACCAAGTTTCACTCCTACCCACCCCTCATTTCTACTCTTCCTCCCTCCTCTCTGCTTCTTAACCCTACACCCACATTTCTATTTCTCCCTGCCTCCCTCTACACAGCTCCTTTTTGTCCCTCCCTCCCTGCCTTCCTCCACATCCCCTTTCTACCCCTCCCAGTCCTTCCTGTCATACATACATCCACCTGCAATTTTAACCTCCCTCCTCCTCCCTTCCTACCATACAACCCCCATATTTTCTCCTCCCTCTCTTCCTCCACGCCCCACACATATTATAACACTCTGTTTTTGCTTATCTCTCTCCCAGGCTTCCCTTCCTGCCTTCCATCCACCACCCCCACCCCTGTTTTTATTCCTACCTGGGTCCATCCATGCCACCTCCTTGGTTTCTACCCCTTCCCTTCTCCCTGCTCTCCCCTGCCTGAACGTATGCTTGCTTATTTATTTATTTATTTATTTATTTATTTCCATGATTCCATGATTTAATAAGCCCGCCCTCTCCTGCCTACGGCAGCCCAAAGCAATAAAAATAAACAAACACTCATAAAACATTTAAAACAAAATATAAAAATATATAAATATATAATATCACAAACACTGGGGTCAACACCTCCTCCCCCCCATCCCAACCCACCCAGTACCCATCCCCCCCACCAATGTTCTAGGAGTATGCAGAAGGCACCCCTTTTGTTTCATTTTAGTTTTTGTTGGATGAAAACAATTTGTTCTCAATGGTTTTTGTGGAAAACCATTTGTTTTCATTTTCCCCACCCCATTTAAAATGGCCACTGAGCATGTGCGGAATGGCTTCCTTTTTCCAAAATGGAGGCAACACTTCCAGCATCATTTTTGAAAAATGAACACATGCATGAATTGTCTGGCGGCCATTTTTTGCATTGAAAGTGATTTATTTATTTTTTTAGTTAAAATGACCACCAGGGCCCTTCTGTGCATGCACACCCTTTTCTAAAATAGTGCTGGCAGCATCGCTGCCATTTTGAAAAAGGGCATGCATGTGTATAATGCCCCCAGTGGTCATTTTGCACATGCACAGTTTTAAAGGCCGTGACCCTCCTGGGGCTTGACCTTTCTGCCACCCGAGTTCCACCGACCAGCAGGCCAGGTACTGGTGAGGTTGCAGCTCATCTGCATACTTTCCCAGTTGCTTTGGCTGTCATTGCTTGAGAACGCTGTAACCCTCCTGAGGCTTGGCCTTTCTGCCTCTCGAGTTCCACCAAACAGTGGGCCAGGGACTGTTGAGGTTACAGCTCATCTGCATACTCATCACTTGAGGATGTCGGAACCCTCCTGAGGCTTGGCCTTTCTGTTGCCCAAGTTCCACCAACCAGCAGGCCATAAGATCACTTTTAAACAGGATACTTCAGCAACTAGAAGTGTGCAGCAGGGGCTCATGTCATTTTTGTTTTCATAAATATCAAGTTTTAGTTTTAGTTTTTGTTTTCTATTAGTTTCAATGGAAAACACATTTTCAGCTGTAACCTTTTTTGTTTTTCATTATATTTGGCAGAAACATGGAGGGATTGTACCTCCAATCAAAGGAATTAAGTTTACAAACTCCAAAAAGATTGTAAAAAGGAATACAATTTTATAAGCAGTTGAATTATATTATTTTTAAAAAATCTTCATATACATTCTTAGCTGTAACTTTTTTGCCTCACATTTAATGTATATGAAACTTAACAAGTTTACACCCCTTCCCATATTTAATATCTCTGCCAACTTTCAGAAGGATTGGATAAAGGGTCCTGGTGGTATAAGCAATTAACCAATAAATGTATGTCTGAGTGTAACATCTTTGTAGTCCAACCAGTGTACATGAAATTTGGCAGAGATCTATATTGCACATTCACGGTACTCTCTGCCAAATATCAGAAATATGTGATAAAGGGTCCCAATTTTATATGCCTGCACAGTATATGCAAAGAATTTGCTCCGTATGCCAGGGATTCTCTTACATGTCACTGTGGTTTGTGATCGGTTTGTGATGCCAGTTGGCCAGCAGAAATGTCAACCCAATATCCTCATTTTGTGCTGTGACCATTCCAACTTCTGTCCTCCACTTTGAACTGGGAAGTCAGAAGTATCTGTTTAGGAAAGAGTCAATAGAGATTCTCTTATGTCCTCTGTCACAGTGCTGCAGGATGTGATTGTGATGATAATTGGCCATCCTGGATGTGTAAACTATGTCTCCTGATTGCTGGGATGCTATCCCAAAGTCCCAGTTATGTCCCTTCTATGTCCACCCAAGGGCTGCCCTCTATGCCCACCTCAAAGCCACTACTGATGGTCCTATAAAGCTGGAAGCATGCAGTGAATGTGTCTGTCAGTTTTTTGGGTTGCTCCACATCCTCCCTCCTACAGCCTCCCTCCCTCCGCCATTCCATGTGCCTGTCTCTGACTGGCATTGCATGTGCTCCTATTTATGTAAATAATTGTCTTCAAGGGGACAACTTCAATTGCTTATAAAATTGATTCCCTTGATCAAATTGTCCTGTAGTTTGGAAGAGATAACAGGGAATGTATGTGATACATTCCTGCCAAATGTCCTGTAAACAGGATGGACTATACAAATGTTACAGCTGGAAATGTATTTTCAAGTTAATGTCATATACCATCAGGACCCGTTATCCAAATTGGCAGGAGCGTTAAGCTTGTGGAGGGACATAATATTCATAGGTTTCATGCAAATTCGATGGAAGATAAAGAAGTTGTATCCATGAATGTGTATGGAGCTTTTCTTAAAACCACAACATTCAATTGCGTCTAAAATCGATTTCCTTTATCTACCCATTTCAGAAATTGGTAACTTAGGCCCTTTTTACACAGACACTCTAACACCCATAAAATGGGTGTTACGTTTTATTATACATGTTGCAGGGCACCACTGCAGCCAATCACCATGGGCCCTGTGCACACATGAAGCCTCCACCCAGTTCCTCTGGGTGGAGATGGGTGTTGGCTGGTGGGTGGGGAGCATTTCCCTGGGTGGAGATGGGTGGGGGCGTCTGTGTAAATGCCAATTTCGGTGGGTGTTGGTGAGTGTTTGCTCCCGGCCAACATCCATCTCCACCCACACCCACCCACGGAGAAACGGATGCCACTGCCTCACTCTCATCCTCAGTGACTTCAACATTCACAATGGTGTCCCTTCCCAGCCCTCCATCTCCCATTTCCTCTCACTAGTCTCCTCCTTCAATCTCCACCTTTGGACCAACTCCCTCACCCATATGCACGGCAATTTTCTTGACCTCGTCTTCTCTGGAACTGCTCTCCTTTGATCCTCATCCCATCTCTGACCACTTCCTTGCTTCTTTCAACGTCTCCCACTGTCCCCCCTTCTCTTCCCCATCTCCACGCCCCTTCTGTGACCAGCAGGCCATTAACCACCTGAACTTTGCCTCCTCTCTCTCCCTTCTTTTCCCCTCAGTCTTCTCCTCCTCCTCCCCAACTCTGCCATCTCGTCTTTCAATGCCTCTCTCTCCTCTACCCGTGACTTCCTTGCCCCTCTCTCCTCCCACCCCACCTGCTCCCAGAACCCCCATCCTTGGCTCACCCTCAGTATCGGCCACCTCTGCTTCAGCACCCATGCTGCTGAATGCATCTGACACAAATCCCACTCTCATGCTGACTTTCTTCACTTCAAATTCTCTCCTCCCTTACTTCTGCTATCTCCCTCACTAGACACCATTACTACGTCTCCTGAACTGAGTCATGTTCTCAGAGACTCTTGCTGCCTGTTCTCCACCTTTGACTCCCTCCGCAAGCCCCCCTATCTTCCTCCTCCCTCTTCCCTTTCTTCTCAGGATCTTGCATTCTTCTTCACCTCCAAGATAGACAAGATCCGCCTCAACATCGCTTCCCACTCCTCTCCTCTTCCTACTACCTCCCCTCTCCCTCATCCTTCTCTCCTGTCCTCCTTCCCTCTCACCTCCCTTGAGGAAATCTCCTCCCTGCTCTCCTCCTCCAACCCTTCCATTTGCCCCCTTCACCCCATTCCCTCCCGCTTCCTAACCTGCATTGCTTCCACTGTCGCCCCTTCCCTCCTGCACATCATCAACCTCTCCCTCTCTACTGGCACCTTCCCCTCCAGATTCAGGCATGCCACGGTCCCTCCTATCCTCAAAAAGTGCACTCTTGATACCTCTGACCCTTCTAGCTACCGGCCTGTCTCATTCCTTCCTTTTGCTTCCAAACTTCTTGAACATGTCGTCTACTCCCACTGCCTCGACTTCCTCTCTGCCATCTTCTCGCTTGACACCCCCCCCGAATCTGGCTTTCACCTCCTTCACTCTACTGAAACTGCTCTCACTAACATCACCAACGATCTTCTTGTGGCTAAATCTAATCGCCTCTACTCCATTTTTGTCCTCCTTGACCTCTCTGCTGCCTTAGATACTGTTGACCACTCACTCTTGCTGGACTCAATACGCTCCCTTGGCTTCCGTGACTCCATCCTCGACTGGGTCTCCTCCTACCTCTCTGTCCGCTCCTTCAATGTGTTTCTTGCCAACTCCACCTGCCTTCCCCTCTTGGTTGGTGTTCCCCAAGGCTCTGTCCTTGGCCCTCTCCTCTTCTCTATCTACACCCTGTCCCTAGGCAAACTCATTGCCTCCTATTGCTTCCAATATCACCTCTACGCTGATGCACTCAACTCTATCTCTCTACTCCCTATCTCTTTCTCCATCTATTCAAGCTCGCCTCATGAGCTGTCTCTCTGATATCTCTATCTGGATGTCTCAACATCAACTCAAACTCATCCTGGCTAAAACTGAAAAAACAACAACTCATCCTTCCTCTCCCTCCTCCCTGTCGATCTATATCAATGGGGTCACCATCCTTCCCGTGCCNGGGTGGGTTATTTACCTTCTGGAGGGTCCCGTGTCAATGTGCAGCCTCTTCCCATCTGGTAACTTTGAAAGAAAAAAAAAAGTAGAAAGTGTTCGCAAATCGCCCTTTCCAAAGATGGTGCTGTTGTGCTGATGCTGTCAGTGCCATCTTTGAAGAGGGTTGAGCATGCTCAGAATGGGTCACTGAGGCTTTTCTGGGCATGCTCAGTTGTGGTTTTTTACTTTCAAAGTTACCAGCCAGGAAGAGGCCATGCATCAGTGCGGGACCCCTCCAGAAGGTAAGTCACCCACCCCACCTCTGAACCCCTGCTAGGCTTCCGCTCCCTTCCCTGGCCCCTGCTGGCCTATTCCCTTCCCAGCCAGCGCGGGTCAGGGAAGGGGGAGCAGTGACTTAGCGGTGCTCTCTGTCCCCCTACTCTGCACTCAGCCAAGGATTTTCTGAGTTCCAAAGTTTCAGGGCCCTTCCTCAAAACTTCATATCTTGGGAAATCAAGGCTGAATGTACTGGTCCTTGGTGTTAACCAAAGGAAACCAAGGATTGAGTTTCACCACTACATTTAAGATGAGATACGCTGCTGGTTTCCAAGACCCTGAAGGTATAGGCCCTGGCTGCCTCCTTCAAGACCTGCTCCTGGAATCTTGCTCTGATGACTCTCTGTGCTCAGGTAGCACCTGTTTGGGGTCCCACCATTGCCTTATCAGCAGGTGATTCGGTCTTTGCTATGGTGAACGGCCCTTAGTGTGGAACTCTGCCTGCAGATATTCATCTCAGTTCCTCCCTCCTCATCTTCAAAAAGCACCTTTATTCTTCAGTTGCTTTTAAAGGATTCACTGCTGGTTCCCTCAGTGAAATTTTTCTTTCCCCTTTTTTGCTGCTTTTAACTGGATTATAAATGGATTTTAAGTTGTTTTATTATACTTTATTGTATTTTGTGAAGAGCTCCAAGTGCAATTCAGCAGGGAAAGCACTATATAAATAAAATGATGATTATTATAAATGAAACTGAAGATGAGGCAGTGAAATGTGACCCTAGAGAAAGCAGCCTGTGTCATATTATAGTAGAGCCTTGACCTTGTGTGTGTGATAATGCTGGGCTTTGCTTACCAATTCCTCTGCTAAATTCAGCCACTTACCTTTTTTTTTCTCCTACAACAAATTTGATTTGTTTGAGGAACCTAACAGTGGCCTTATTTTCAAAGTTACTAAGTACCTATTGTCTTCTCTGGACAGGTAGGTTGCTCACCACTTTTGAAAAATTAGTCTGGTCGGGTGTATTTTTAAAATAATGTTGCTTATTGCTAAAGATTAAATTTTTCTTAATGATCCATGCTGAGGAAGGAGATCCACCTATGTCTTCAACTCAAAGTTTAATGTCACTAATGAATAATTTGTCATGCACAAAAATTTGCGACTTGTCTTACACAAAGAATCCTTTCCCTTCATTTTAATACTGCTTACAGTGCGTCATAATGAATCCATATCCCTGTTGTTGGCATTTGAAATGCTGCATTAAAATGCATACTTTTTTGTTTTTTTCTAATAGCACCATATTTGTGTTAGTAATAATTTTCTATTGATTAGCTAGGCTACTGTTTAATTATGCTTATTAAAGACAATGTTTTCTACCCATGCACCATATAAAATAGAATGATTCCTGAGTTCAATGGGACTTTTCACAGCACATAAATCATACATGGTTCTGAGTCTAAGCAGACAGAGAAAGCGTTGTAGGGGGTGGGAGGAAGTATTGCAATATATTTTATTGGAGAAATGAGAATACGATCAGCAAGAAAACTGATAAAAAAGGAGTCATGGATTGAAAATAATAGGGCCATATGCAACAAGATTATTGGGTTGACTGTGACTTGGTTTTAGTATATCATGATAATAGATTGATCAAATAATAAGTTATATTTCAGTTCACAGTTGAAAATTTATACACTTTGGCTGTTGGATATATGATTGGATATATAGGGTAATCTCAGATGTTACAAGACCACGGTCAACCACAATGAATCCCCTATGGTGGCCGTTTGTCCCGTAATGTCTAAAAGATTCCCGCCAGATGTTCACCATGGTGAATGCCTGGCGGGAATCAAAATAACCACAATTCTGGAGGTGAAGCCGGCCTCACCTCCAGAATCATGGTTAGATTGGCCACGATCCAGGATGGGGCTGGCAATGGTCATGGTGAACGTCTGGCCGCTAGCCCCGCCCAGGAATCCAGGCCCAACCATGGGACGGGATTGGGCGCAGCGGCTGGATTGGCCGCTGCACCTTCCCATATCCTGGAGAGCGGCCGGCCGGGGCTGTGTAGCCGCACGTCGCACCGTGCAGCCCCACGTCGCACCGTGCAGCCTCTCCCCCTCCCCAATTCCTGGTGAGAATCAGGCCGGCACATCTAAAGGACGGCCGGCCTGATTCCTGACTGGGATCTGAAAGGATCCCAGTGTGTGATTCAGTGTGGTGGGCCTCTGGGCCCGTCACATCTGAAATTACCCATAGTAAAGCATATTTGTCTGTTGTGTACTTGTAAAGTTGATTAGGATTTTAAGGTGCATGGTAGGATCTGTAGGACAACATATATAATAAATAATCCATGAAATCCAAAACCCAGTTTTGTTGATGATGTGCTTTGAGATGATGTGTCTTGAACTGGCACTTAGCAATACCATATGACTGAGGAAGAATCTTTGAAGTTCGTAATAGATATTATTCTATCTGGCACTGCACCTCATCCCTGTAGAAATACCCAATCCTGATCAGACTGGTAAAATAGACTTTAAATTAAATGATGGGATAATCTCTTTCTGTTACCTTAATCTTTCTACCAACAACTTTTTTGTAATGCTGATTTCTGCATTGTTATGCAGAACACAAGTGTATTAAAACTAAATTCTTGGGATATTTCCCCCCCAATGCCTACTAAAATAAAGAAGATATAAAATATATCTTGCTTTTTATGTAACTCATGCTGGCTGATATTACTGCTTTTTAATGACATGATTTACAAGCTGCCCATAGAATATGATGGTGCCCAAAATTCAAGCTCCCCCCCCCGCGCCTTCTGAAAAGGTTCTATTTCCGCAAGGCATCATTTGCCTCAAGTACTTAACAGATGGATAACATTTTCTTGCTACAGTAAAAGCATCAAACCAGGAAGGAACAACTATTGTACTGTATTTTCAATTAATTTTACTTAGCATCTTCCTGTAGCTCATAGAATCTTGAGAATTTGCTGTTTCAATTTTTGTTTTTTATCAATAATCAAACTTTTTAGCCTTCTCAGCCATGCCTTGAAATGGCAACGCGAGAAGGAATACTAATCTTTGTTTCAGGACTCCATAACAATCTAGTTTCAGTTCAGATTCTGCTGTTTACTATAATCTTCTGGGAAAAGTAGAAAAAACTGGAAGATTCTGAACCATAAATAATGGTCATGTTGTTATCATCTTGGGGGATGGGTTAGGGAGAAGGATTTCCCATCATCACTGCAACCTTTCTGGACGTGAATAGTTTAGTTGTGCTTATTTACTTCCCTAAGCTCAGGAACTCTTTGTTCCAAACATCCAGTGATTGATATGGCCATGATGTCCTCTTGTATCCACCAGGTAACAGAAGATGCAGCGTTGGAAGGTACAATCTGGTGAAGCAAGCTGAGGTTGGGGAAAGATGTCGTTTTAAATGGCCACAGTTTATAGAGATAAAGATTTATTAGAAAAGAGACAGTGAAGATTTGGGGGAGATCCCTTTGGTAGCAGCTACTAGTTAGAGGCTTAGCATGAGAAACTAAAGGGAAACACAGTGAAGTCTGACAAAGAGAGTTTGAGGGGAATTCTTATCATAAATCCCATAGAGGATTTAGTTTCAGCTTGATATTAATGCATTGTGTTTTGTTTGTTTTGTGATTACATTGTTTTCTGTGTATTGACTAAAAACATTTGTTCCCACAATAGTTGCAAACAAAAGGTTTCTTTCCCATATACATTTCAAATTGCAACTACAAATAACTTGTTGATTCCCCCTGCCATGTCTACAAAATTAAAGATATAAAATATATCTCGATTTTCATGTCATTCCTGCTGGCTGATATTAATGCTTTCAGATAAACACTACACACCCATATGGTATTTTGTGGGTGGAAAAGCTTTGGGGCTAGCTTGAGAATCATACCCTTTTCTTGGATTTGGCTGAGTCAGATTTTGTTTTAGCGTGAGGCTCTGTTTGAGGTTTGACAGGCCTAGCTGCACGAGGGGCCAGTCTTTATCATCCTGCATTTCCCTGTTTTTTTCCCTCTGAAATGGCAAAAAAAATGTTAGTTAAAAATATTTAAACGGATGGGGCAGGTACTGGGACTCTGGGCATGGGGTGGTGAGCATGATTGCAGGGATTGTGGCACGTTTGTATACAGAACCAACAGCACAAGAAAATAAGACAAATAGTGTTTCGGAATGGGCGAACAGATCGCGGTTCAGGTTCGGCCGTTCGGTTCGGCTGTGTTTGGTTCGTCCGTTCTGTTCGTCTGTTCGGTTTGACTGCGTTCGGTTCGTCCGTTCGGTTCGTCTGTGTTTGGTTAGTTCGCCGGGTTTGGGTTCGGCCGTTCTGTTTGGCTGTTCTGTTCGGCCGTTCTGTTTGGCCATTCTGTTTGGCCGTTCGGCCATTCGGTTTGGCCGTTTGGGAAATGTTATGGGTGTTTTTTTTGTTTTTTATTTGGTTTTTTGGTTTTTATATGTTTTTTTTTTAATCTAATATTATATATATCTATCTACACTAAATCTAACTGCTATTAACTATTCTAAATGCTATGAACTAAATGGATTACCTAATAAGTACACAGACCTACTCCTACAAACACTAAAACTAA
>QEPC01015009.1:654565-671420 GCA_003113815.1 Sphenodon punctatus | reverse complement strand
GCTGTTCAGGAACAGTGACTAGCTCAGAAGGTGTTGGGAAGGGGGGAGGCAGATAGTTTCATTTCTTGCAAGCCTCTCCACCCCTGGTGCCTGGAAGTCTGCTCCTCAGTGACTAGTACTACCCCTCCCTGTCACCTTACAGTGAACCCTTTTTTGCCACCTGAACTCACCCGAATGCAATCCGAACTGACCGAACTGTTCGGCCATTTTGCCATTCAGTGTTCTGTTCTGTTCGGTATGTTCGGGTTCGGGTTCGTGTTCACGTTCGGTCATCCGAACAGGCTGAGTTCGGGCCGAACTCTGAACTTCCGAACCGCGTTCGCCCATCCCTAATAGTGTTGACTATTTGAACTACCATGAGAACCACACTGATGGTGAGAATAGCCAGGTGTAAGCTGATACACTTTTAGAGTGCCCATCAAGGTGATGAAGCTACTTTGAGCATGGTGAGCTGCTAAAAGGATGACCATGACTAACCCTTGTTCCATGGGCGCGCATGCACAAGATCTCTCTAGGACAGATTAGCTGATCTCACAGCTGGACAGCTTATTGGTGTGCAAAAGCCCATGCAACACATCCAAGAAGAGGCATGGGAATGATAGAGCACAGGCATTGATCAAATGTGGCCTGGTACAGACCCCAGCGGGATAGGCGACTGGCCTTGAAATATGGATCTGGAAGGAACTGGGTCTGCAGTCTGGGCGCAAGGGCCACCCAGGCAGGCCATAGCAGGCTGAAGCAGACAGGTGTGTCTGTTTCTGTGCCAACCCAGCCTGACATGGGGGATTGCCATTGCCACCATGTCAGGAGTGGGACACCAGCTGCATCGCAGGGATGGGGCAAGCTGACCACATGTCGCAACCCAGGGGAAATTTTAATTCTGTTCCCTGTCCTGGCCAGGCATGGCCAGGCATGGCCAGGCACACCCCCTCCTTCCTGGGTTATGTGGCCAGAATGCCAGCTGAGCATTTGTTTTTACTCTTCGTTTAGGTAGATTTTGTGTTTGTCTAGGGCTGTTTTCTTGATCCAAGAATAGCTCACTTGCCCATACTCTGTGTCCCCTAACTGAAAAGTGTTGCATTTTGAACAAATGCTCTCTATTTGGAGAATTATGCATGCTTGAAAACACATATTTGTAGGGTGTTTGGGCTGTACTGAACTGGACTCACATTTAGCCACCTTTTTTCATTCCCACTCTATCAGCATCTTGCCTTTCTTTCCTTAAAAATTTGAATAGAAATGTTGTGGCAGGGTTTTAAAAAAATAATTAAGAGAACTTAATAGACACATGCAGTCTTATTTTAGTGATTGGGGGGTGGGGGTGGGGTGTCCTTTAATACACTCAAACTGTATAGAATAATTACCCCATTTTGCTAGTACATGGACCATGATATACTCTCTCCCAGTGTAGTAGTAAAGCATACATAATTTATTAATCTTTTGAAAGATCCTTTGCCTTAGAAATAATACACAAGTACACAGTGCTTCAAATGAGGGAGGGGGGGGGAGTCTATTTAGAACAACGTTGAATTCCCCAAAATAATCTGTTTACAGTAATAATTTCAATAATTAGCATGTGGATTAAAACATTTTGCTTATCTGCTTCTTCCAGCAGTAGGGTCAGCACCTACAGCTACACAGAGAAAAGCAATGAAAGCTTCCAAATTCAAAGCTGGGAAGTATGTTGTTGCAGCTGCAGACTCAGTTTTATGAAGCCAAGCTCCCTCGTGTTGTTGTACTGTTGGGGTTGTTTCTTGTCTTCCATTTATATCGCTGATCTGGTGTTTGCACCATCTTGTTCTCCTGAATTTCATCTCCTTCTGGAACTAAAGAATATATCGACTGTAATTTTATCTCAGATATTTGATAGGCACAGCTGCTCTAGCTATAGTGTATCAATACATTTGATTTTTGTGTATAGTGCACATAATGAAAAAGGACTATGCAACTTCAGGAAAGAGCTGTGCCATTTATAAGCTAAAAATGCTTTGTGTATCACTCATCGGTGAACTTTTAAGTTATGTTACAGAATATCATACAGAATATCATCCCACCCCCGAAATTGACTCTCTGGTAGTAGGCAACTAATTGCCCTGCTTTAATTTCTTATTTTTCTGACAAGGAAAATAAGAGTTTTATTGATATTTATGTAAAGTTCCTGGATTTTGACAACAAAACCTTTCTTTGTTTCTTTGGAAAATAATATAGAATCAAAATTCTTATCCTCTCCATGTCCCCCCCCCCCCCCCCCCCCCAAGCTGTTGACATTAAGGATAAAATCTCACATCCCAGTCAAGTCAATGCAAAACTCTTAGAGTAAACAGATATCTTCTAAAGCTTTTACTGAATTTAAGTAAGTAAACACACTGAAAAATATGACAAATCTGTTTGAGGATAAGTGTCTCATTTGGAAATTTGCATGCATTATGCTTGGGGACCTGGATTTTCTGCATTATTCATATTGAATCCAGGTGGAAGCAATGACAGAAGAACCCTACATTCGTAAAATCTACCAACTGAGTGATTAGTAGACTCTCAGATGGATTATGTTTGTGTGAATGAACATCCAAGTGGGAAAAAATAGTAATGATGCTAATAATTAGAGCAATTTTTAAGCAATGGGGAATAGAAGCTTATTTAGAAAATGCAAAGTAAGAAAATGAAAAACATGGAAAGCTTGCAAAGTGGTCAGATTGAAAGAGGCATGGGTAAGAGTGTGGAGAGCACATATAAAGTTAGGCTGAGCTTGCACTATAGCATAATGATTAAAAAAGCCAAATAAAATTGGACTACAAACACAGAAGCTTCACATAATGGAGCAAGGAAGAAATAGTTGGACTCTGTGCATCTAACTTGTTAGGTACCTTGTGTATTCAGTTTGTTTTTGGACACATTTTTAATTCCCTTAATCTCTCTTAAAATCCCTGCCTTCGTTGATAGAAATCTATTGACAAATAGGAAGGAGTCCAGAGAAGGGTCATAAGGAATGATCAAGGATTAATTTACATTACTCTATTATGGGGTAAGATTAAAAGAGTTAAATATGCCGTAGTCTGGCTAAAAAAAAGCTAACAGACATATGATAAATTCACCAATATTTGAATAATGTAATGATATGTACTTATTCTCTTCTGGGAGGGATAAGAATTTAGGATCCGATCCAACAAGCATGTATGTGATTATACACATGTTGGTAATTTACTTCAAATGGAATTCCCTGTCTGAATAGTGAATAGTGGTTTTCAGGATCAAGTTAGAATAGAAGGGACATGACGGGCTTGATCCCCAGTACCCACTGAAATCAATGACAACGCTCTCATTGACCTTGATGCTTCAGGAACTGCCTAAAACTGTTAGGCCTGGCCAACCATTAATTGTTTAACGTCACAGCAGCTCCATTGAATATAATGGCTGAAGACCTGGCTGGTAATGTAAGGAATTATTTTATAATATCAGGGAGAATGGACTAGATAACAAGGTTTATCCATCTCTAACATCGCAAGAGGCTATGAACAAACATTATTTTTGACCTAACTGTTTCTCCTCCTGGTTTAGCAGTTTAGCATCTGTTGACGCACCATGTGGTGAAAATACACAAGCAAACACTTAGCAGTAGCTGAAGCAAGACGATCACCATAGAAAAGCAATGTTTGTAACCTTTTGCTAACTAGATCTTAATTATCTCATTTCATAGCTTTTCCCATGGAAGCTCATATTAAAAAGAACTGCTCTTCCTGTTCTGTTTAAGACGGTGTGGATGTTGCACCTTTTCACTAATAATTGTTCCCTGAGCATTTCCTTTCCTTCTGTTAAATGCTATGAAGATAAAACTTAGTTGTAGGACTTATATTTAGCAGTCACAAAGATATTGTGATTTGTTATTTTTTTCCTGCCTGAAGTTTAGAATATGTGGATGCAGAAACATAACGATAATATGGTTAAAAGCAGAGGTCTCAACTTTTTTGACTAAATAGCCAATGGATGTAAACAACTATCCTCTAAGACATATCCTCTAAGAATGTATCAACCCCCCTTTTAAAATTGTTTATGCTAATAGCCTTCACAACATCCTCTGGCAACAAGATGGGAGAATTGAGGATTAGTTTATGGCTTCTCTCCAATTTTAGGATGTTTTATTTATTTATTTTGGGTAAATATAGAATAATTGTATTTATATAAAATATATTTTGTTTTAGATGACAATCAGGGTGCCTCACAAGCCCAAATTCATATTTTTTGTTTAAAATAAATTAAAATATAGAAAAAATATCAGACCATTTAAAAGCAACTTTAAAATGAAAGAGTAAAAGAACTAAATTCCAGCAGTAGATTCCCTGAAAACACTTGGAGAATAAAATTCTTCAGGCACTTTTTAGAAGTGAGGAGGCAGGAGCTAAGATGGATATCTGAAGGGAACAGGTTCCACACTAAAGGGCCAACTACAGCTAAAGTCCAATCACCAGCCAACTTTAGGCATGATACCCAAAGAGTGGGTGGTATCTGAGCACAAATAGCCATCAACGTGGTGTTTCAAGACCAGGTGCCGGGTACAGTCAGGGTCTTTACGATTGAGAACTTAAAAACCAGAAGTGCTACCCTAAATTCAGTCTCCAGCTTTGTAGGGAGCCAGTGGGGCCAATCCCATGTCTTGCGGAGCACCCTATGGTGACCGTGCAAACCATGGCCCTTTTCACACAGACACTGTAACACTGCTAAGGGACACCCTCCAGCCCTAAGCGGGGGGTGGGGGCAGGGGTGAATTTGTGCCCGCCCTCCCCTGAATAGGGTGCTGGGTAGGGGTTGGGCAAAAGGTTCCTTTGCCCTCCCCCCTGCCTGCCCATGAGCAGTGGCACCGGTGGGCCAATGGGGGGAGAGGAGGAGCACCTAGTGGGTGGGGGCATAGACAGGTATATTTACCAGAAGCAGCCAGGTGCCTCTTCCTCTCTCCTCAATTGCGGGCCCACACACAGAGGTTTTTATCCAGCACGCAGAGGTTGTCCATCAGGCACGACTGTGTTCTCCAGGTGAATAGTGAGGTGGAGCCCCCTGTGTGAGAGGGGAGCCCCCTGGTCAAATTCTCCTCTGGGGTTGGGTAGAGGCGCCAGGCTGCATTTTAAGCCCGTTAAGGCATGGGGAGGGGCACATGCAGAGCAGACCAACTTTAAACCCCATTGGGGCTCGGGGGGGAGTGGCCAGAGGAGTGATCCTGCATGCATGGGGCCCCCAGAAAAGCCCCGGTAGAGGCACTAGGCCAACTTTAAGCCCCATTGGGTGCTCAGGGGGGAGTAAACCACATGGCCCAGACCATAATTTAAAGCCCCATTGGGGGCTCAGGGGAGTGGGCCCCGGCAGGGACTCCCTTCACTCCCCGGGGGTGGACCTCAGCAATGTTACTTTAAACCCACCGGATTGTGGGGTGTGCATGGAGTGCCGCTGCTGGACAGTGCAGTGGTCCTCAACAATTTTATGTTAAACCTCCTGGATGGGGGGGGGCTGCATGGGGCACTGCTGCCGGGCAGTGCAGCAGCGCTCAACAATTTTATGTTAAATCCCCTGGATGGGGGGGGTTTGCACGGAGCACCACTACCGGGTAGCGTGGCGGCACTCACACAATTTTACTTTAAACACCCCAGATTGGGGGGGGGGCTGTATGGAACGCCTCTGCTGGGCAGCAAGACGGCACACATGCAATGTTAATTAAACCCCCCGGATGGGAGGGGCGCATGGAGCGCCAGGCCAAGTTTAAGACCCGTTGGGGCTTAACTTCACTACCGGCGGGGGATGAGCCTCGCAGACCGCTACCTGCCGCTGCATGTGCTGCCGCCTGGTTCACGGCCTGATCTTAAATTTACTTCCTGGGTGGGAGAGGGGGGACTTGCATTTAGGCCCTACCAGGGCCAGAGCAGTGGTGTGCAGATGGGCTTGAAGCCCCGCAGCATGCGGGGTGGGGTAAGTTGCCTCCCCCCTTTTCAAGGAGGTTAGTGGGGTAGGAATCATGCTGTGGTAAGACTGCCTAAGGGCTGAGGGGTTGAACTTGTACCCCATTACCAATTGGAGAGCGGGGGTGTCTTAATGGCTGGTTTGGGGCTGCAACCCGACCTGACCCAAGGGGAGGGTGAATTCAAAGGGTTGATTCACCCGGGCAGGGAGACGAGATTTAGCTCAGCCCCTTACCTGTTTTATGAAGCATGGTTCTGTCACGAAGGAACATAGGGGCACACGTGTGATACTGGTCCACATGTAGGCTACAAGTCTAGTAAATATGTAAAGCAAAAGGTTCAACATATATGTAATGTTACAAGTGAGACCTGTAGAACTCGAATCAGGTACCGTGACACTGACAAAACTCCAGGAAATGCAAAGAGATAAAAGATTGTGGAGATGCAAATGGACCTTTCTGTTTGCCTGGGTTGCCTACGTGAGGAAACACACAGGCTCCAAGCCGGGAAAACTCAAACAAAGAACTCAGAATTGGTATTTAAGTGAGGACCATTAAGCCATCTTCACTACCTTTTGGATAGAGCCACCTTGAGCAATCTCATCTGTATCCTGGATCCTGTCAGCTAGCAAGGCTGGAAAACATGCACTGAGACCAGGATTTTGCTTTCTAGCAACTCTAAGAACCAGCACCCAGTCACCTACATCTGTGACTGAGGAGGAACCAGAACTAATGCACTTTCATAGGGTAAGATGCTTATCTAGGAACTCAACCAGTATAGATTAGGAATGCGTTCTATATACCTTTGATTTCTAGTTACCACTCTGTATCAACTATCTTGTTTATGTAATCAATAAACTAACTTCTTATCTTTATGAAGAAGTGTCTATGTCTAACACTGGAACACAAGTGAGCAACAAGAGTTTTCAAGCTCTTGGGACCCCAGAGAGAGAGAGTCTGTAAACTGGAAGGATCGGGCCCTTGGGTGACAAAGGGGTTGTCCCTGCTGCAGGCTTAAATCAACCAGAGAGAAAAACTGATTCAAGTGGGCTGTGAGCAAGGGAAACTGAGTCACTCAAACCCGGTAAAGTGGGGGTGCGGACCTCCAACCCATGACAGGTTCCTCTCTGCTATTATGCACACAGGTTCTTTACTATTGTTGTCGGTTTATGCTATGTGTATATATATTGTAATAAAGTTGCAGCCAAGGCTTTTTTTTATCCCAGAGCATGTCTCTGTCTGTTCGTATGGGTGGTGTGGGCACAAAATGGGTGTTACATTTTATTATACATGTTGCAGGGCACCCATAGAGCACACCTGCAACATGTATAATAAAATGTAACACCCATTTTATCAGTGTTAGAGTGTCTGTGTGAAAAGGGCCCATGACTATGCATGGGGCATGGGCTCAGCCCAGCTGTAGAGAATGCAGGGTGAGCATATAATAATGGCTGCCCAAACCAATAAGAAACCATGCTACTACATTCTGAACAAGCTGCAAGCGATGGAGAAACACCAGTGGAGGCCCCTATAAGAGAGATTTACAAAAACTGAACCTTGTAGTCCCTAAGGCATGGGATAAATACAGGCATAGGTCCTTTTTACACGGACGGAGGTGGGTGGGGGGGATGGGTGTTTGGCCGAGGTGGGGGGTGTTTGCCTATATGGACACACACACACCTACACCCATCTCCACTCACTTTCACCCACAGAGCCTCCTCTGGTTTTCCGGAGGGCTCTGTGGGTGGAGGTGGTTGGAGATGGATGTGCGATGGGTGGAGGTGGGTGTTGCGCAAAAGCGCGCACACACGCACCCCCACCCATCCTGCTCGGTGTTCACATGGATGAACACCAAGCAGACACCCAACCCCCACACCCACTGCCAGTCGTTGACATGGATGCCCCCTGCACTACTGCACACCTGCCCGAATACCGTGTGTGTGTGGGGAGGGGGGAGGGAGGCGTCTGTGTAAAAATGGCCATAGCTAAGCTTGCACAGATGGTGCGGCTGAAAAAAAACATTTTTCTAACCACATCTGATAACTGATTTTTCATAGAAAAAGCATGATGAAAGATGATGCCTAACTTATTTACTTGGTCCACTATATCCAACCAAACCCCCCCTAATATGCAGGGGCCTGAGGGAAAAGAGAGCATCCTCACATTGGCTGCCCCTCTCCCGCGGCATGGCCTCAATCTTCCTCAGATTGACCACAAGGTAGCTCTGACACTTCTAGTCGTCTAATATTTGCATAGTGAAATAATCTGCTATGGAAATGTATGATGTCCTTCTGGACATATTTATGAAAATGTTCGATTTTTTTCCTGTGTTTTCACCTTTCCCCCCCTTTTTTATTTTTTTGCTTTTATATATTTTAAAAAAGAAAATCCACTGATTCACAGAAAAGAAATGCGTTTAAGTGAACAGTTGTATTAGTGTATGTTTGTAACAGTAATTAAGACTAATATCTGGCACTTCCTACTGTCTATATTTTAATCATCAAAGCACCTTAAAAACTCTGAGTTTTTAGTTCCTACAAAAGGAAGCAGTTAAATGTATGTTAAATTGCAACTATTTTATTGATGATAAGCTATGACAAAATTATGCTAAGCTTATGGTGGTGCTATGAACACAGTCTAGGAGGCCTCACTCTCCATTTGCTCAAAATACCAGACACACTTACATGTGTGACATCCAGTACAATTCATAGTTTGCTTCTTTGGAACTTCCATCATTATTGCAATTTGCTGTTTTTATAGTAGTTTTCCCTAATGCTTTGCCCATTCTCAGATATTGCAGTGAGGAGAAACTTTGCATTTATGAAATCCTCTAATTCCTTCCCATTAAGCACCTGAAATGTGCCATGGCATATCCTTTCACTTTGGTCATTCAAATATCTTTCCACTGCCTGTATGTAAATATTTTAAAGATTACTTGAAAACATAACAAAAGATTTCCCTGTTGCTAAATTGCCTAAAAGAGATGATTACTTTCTTTGCTAAATGTAGGCAAGATGTACCTTTTGGTCCTTCAGTTTTACCAAAATATACTGCTGTACAACTTTGCTTAGTGACCTCTGCCAATTTAGTTATTAGGTGCTGTGCTGAAAAGACATTTTTTTAAAAAAATGGACTAATAGCACTAGTATTACTGTATATTTGGGGCTTTTAGTTCTGAGTTCATGCCACATCAAACCAATTATGCTCATTATAGTAATCATGCAAGAAGTTACATATCTGTGTGGAGAATACTTCTTTCAGCAATAATTTCAATAGCTGCACACTTGCTTCATCTTCATAGACGGCTAGTTTCTATTTCAAATTACAACCTTACAAGGTGATGAGAAGATTTTTACATTCCTAAAAGTTTACCTGTTAAGTAACACTGTCGTTTTGTTTTATTGATAAGGGCAGGATACAAATGTGACACCAAGCGGGGCTAGCCCTAGCAACTTTTCTGCCCTAAACAAAATTTATTCCCTTAGCCTACAGTGAAAGTTTGCACGTTTTTCAGGATGCTTCTGCTCCCTAGCAACAGCTGATTGTTGGGGGGGGGGTGAGGGGGACACAGGAATCCTAGGGATGGCATCTCCACATGACTTGATGCTTCTCAGAATGGGTGTAAACAGACAGACGGCAGCTTCAGGGGTGCCTCCTTCACGCGGGGTAACCAGTCCATCTAAAGGGTGCCTACCAGATTTTCAACCCAAAGCAGGCTGCGGCTTTTCTGGGGCAGCCCAACCAGCAGTGTTCCAGAAGATCCAGAAGCACGCTGCATGGGCCAGTCAAACCCATGGCAACAGCTGAACATGGCACTGCTGCCCATCTCTTGGGTGGGACCATAGTGCAGCCTTTCCATCCAGCCATTGCCCCATTAAGCACTATGGAGTTGCAGGTGCCAGACTAGAGCATCTGGTGAGTGTCTGCAACTCTGTGGTGTATGGGAAGCACCATGTGGACAGACCATGGACTGGGGACACTGCTGGTCCATCTGAGTGGACCCAGATGAAGTTGGTCATTGGTGACCACAGAGGTAGCCCCCCGCCCAACCTTTTTCCTAATCCCTACACCCAACCTCACCCAACCCTATCTCTTGCTGCCAAATACCTGGCTAAACAAAAAGGTCTCACACCTCTTCTGGAAGATGAGTAGACTTGGGCTTTATTACTACTACTACTATTTATCATTTCTACAGCACTACTAGTTGTACGCAGCGCTGTACAGGTACACATAACATAAAGACAGTCCCTGCTTCATGGCGCTTACAATCTAATCAAGACACAAATACATATACAACTACAACTAAGAGTCTTCCTATGAATAATGGACTACAGGATGCAGGTATTAAGTAGGTTTATTTATTTCAGTTAAAATGATTGAAATCCACAATCTCAAAGAAGTGGGCCTTCAGGCGGGACTTGAATATGGACAGGGGGGCAGCCTGACGCACCACTTCAGGAAGTTCGCTCCAAGCATACGATGCAGCAAGGTGGAAAGTACGGAGTCAGGAGTTAGTGATGGAGGAAAAGGGCACAGATAAGTGCAGCTTGCCTGATGAATGGGGGTCACAAGTAGGGGTTTAGGGAGAAATGAGAGGAGAGGTACTGAGAAGCTGCAGAGTGAAGACACTTGTAGGTGAGTAGGAAAAGCTTTGAACTGTATGTGGAAGCTGCCAGATGTGGAGCCAGTGTAGTGACTTGAGGAGAGGGATTACATAGTCGTAATGGCGTGCAAGGAAGGTGAGTCTCGCGGCTGAATTTTGAATAGACTGTAGTGGAGATAAGTGGCTCAGGGGGAGATCTGAGAGAAGCAGGTTGCAGTAGTCTAAACAAGATGTGATAAGAGAATGGATTAGAGTTTTAGCAGTGTGTTCAGACAGGAAGGAATGGATTTTGGCAATATTATAGAGAAAGAAATAACAAGTTTTGGCAGTGTTTTGGATTTGAGCAGAGAAGGAGAGAGAGGAAATTGGAATTAAAAATGACCCCAAGGTTGCAGGCTGAGGATGACCGTGTTCTCTACAGAGATGGAGAGAGATGGGAGGGGAGAAGTAGGTTTAGGAAGAAGGATAAGAACTTCTATCTTGGCCATGTTAAGTTTAAGGTGGTGTGAGACATCCAGCCAGCAATGTCAGACAGGCAGGCTGAGATTTAGGACTGAATTCTGGGTGATAGTTCCAGTACAGAGAGGTAGATCTGAGAATCATCAGCATAAAGATGGTACTGAAAGGCATAGGAGGAGATCAGAGGACCACGGAACAAGTCTAGAGAAAGAAGAGAATAGGGCCTGGGACTGCGTCCTGGGGTACTCCAACTGATAGTGGAATAGCAGTAGAGGAGGCTCCACCAAAGGGTACACTATATGTGCAATGGGAGAAGTTAGAGGAGAACCAGGATAGACCAGAGTCCAGAAATCCAAAGGAAGACAGTGTGTCAAGGAGCAGGTGGTGGTCAACGGTGTGGAAAGCAGCAAATAGGTCAAGGAGGATGAAGATAGAGGATGAGGATGGACTGGTGAGGTTGCAACTCGTCTGCATACGCTCCCAGCATCCTCGGCTGTCATTGCTCGAGGACACCACAACTCTCCTGGGGCTTGGCCTTCCTGCTGCCCCAAGCTCCACCGACCAGCGGGCCAAGGACTGGTGAGGTTGCAGCTCGTCTGCATGCGCTCCCAGCATCCTCGGCTGTCATCGCTCGAGGACACCACGACTCTCCTGGGGCTTGGCCTTCCTGCCGCCCCAAGCTCCACCGACCAGCGGGCCGAAAAGCGCGCGCCACTTCTCTCCATTTCTTTTCTACTGTACTTCCCCCTCCTATCTTACTCACTAACATGTCTGCCCTATTTTCTCGCCTTTTCTTTCCCTCCTCTCCTTCTCCTCTTCCTGTCCATCTTTTTCTTCCTCTACTTTTCTCCTCCCAGCTTCTTCCTCCCCCCAACCGATCACCACTCTCTAACCTCCCCCATACATCCTTTGCTCCCTTGGCTACTTTCTCTCATTGCTCCCCTTCCACTCCTGTCTCTAGCCTTCCTCGATGCTCCCCTTCTCCCAATCTTATCCCTATTCCTCCTGTCTCTAGCCTACCACGACGCTCCCCTTCTCCCAATCTTATCCCTATTCCTTGCCTCCCCCCTCATCAACTACCATTTTTCTGCTCCCTCTGGAACTGTCGCTCATCTATCAGTAAAGCTCCCTATATCCATGATCTTTTCCTCTCTCGCTCCCTCCAGCTCCTTGCCCTTACTGAAACTTGGATCACTCCCTCGGACTCTGTCACGCCTGCTACCCTCTCCTGTGGGGGTCTCTCCTTCTCTCACCAACCCCGCCCTGAAGGACGGGGTGGTGGGGTGGGCCTCCTTCTTGCTAAATCCTGTCAGTTCCAACCAATTTCTCCTCCCCCCTCTCTCTCCTTCCATACCTTTGAGGCTCACTCCGTGCGCCTCTACTCCCCCCTCCATCTACGTGTTGCTGTCATCTACCGTCCCCCTGGTCCTCTCTCTTCCTTTCTTTCTGACTTTGAGTCCTGGCTCACTTTCTTCCTCTCTGTTGATATCCCCACTCTCATCCTTGGTGACTTCAACATTCATGTTGATGACCCATCTCAGCCCTCAGTCTCTCGCTTCCTCTCCCTAGCCTCCTCCTTCAACCTCCACCTTTGGACCAACTCCCCCACCCATACTAATGGCCATTCTCTTGATCTTGTCCTCTCTAGAAACTGCTCTGTCGCTGATCTCTCCTTCGATCCTCATCCTATATCAGACCACTTCCTTGCCTCTTTCAACATTTCCCACTGTCCCCCCTCCTCTTCCCCTTCTCTACGCCCCTTCCGTGACCTTCAAGCTATTGATCCCCTGGACTTTGCCTCCTCTCTCTCTCCCCTTCTTCCTACAGTCTTCTCTTCCTCCTCCCCTGACTCCGCTGTCTCTGCTCTCAACGCCTCTCTCTCCTCCACACTTGACTCCCATGCCCCTCTCTCTTCCCGCCCTGCCTTCTCCCACAACCCCCGTCCTTGGCTCACCCCTAGTATCCGCCACCTCCGTTCTTGCACTCGTGCTGCTGAACGACTCTGGCGCAAATCCCATTCTCACGCTGACTTCCTTCACTTCAAATTCTGTCTCTCCACCCTTACTTCTGCTATCTCCCTTGCTAGACAACACTACTATGCCTCCCGCATTGAGTCCTGTTCTCGGGACCCTCGCCGCCTGTTCTCTACCTTTGACTCCCTCCTCAAGCCTCCCTGTCCTCCCCCTCCTTCTTCCCTTTCTGCTCAGGATCTTGCCTCCTTCTTCACCTCCAAGATAGACAAGATCCGCCTCGACATCGCTTCCCACTCCTCTCTTCCCACTCCCACCCCTCTCCCTCCTCCCCCTCCTTCTCTCATGTCCTCCTTCTCCCCTGCCTCCCTTAAGGAAATCTCCTCTCTGCTCTCCTCCTCCAACCCTTCCACTTGCCCCCTTGATCCCATTCCTTCCCGCCTCCTCACCTCCATTACTCCCACTGTCGCCCCTTCCTTCCTGCACATCATCAACCTCTCCCTCTCTACTGGCTCTTTCCCTTCTGCCTTCAAACATGCCACAGTCTCTCCTATTCTCAAAAAGTCCACTCTTGACCCCTCTGACCCTTCTAGCTATCGTCCTGTCTCACTCCTTCCTTTTGCTTCCAAGCTGCTTGAACGTGTTGTCTACTCCCGCTGCCTTGACTTCCTATCCTCCAACTCCTCCCTTGACCCCCTCCAATCTGGCTTCCGCCCCCTTCATTCTACTGAAACTGCTCTCGCTAAGATCACCAACGATCTTCTGGTGGCTAAATCTAAACGTCTCTATTCCATTCTTGTCCTCCTTGATCTCTCTGCTGCCTTCGATACTGTTGACCACTCACTCTTGCTGGATTCCCTTCACTCCCTTGGCTTTTGTGGCTCTGTCCATAACTGGTTCTCCTCCTACCTCTCTGACCGCTCCTTTAATGTGTCTCTCTCCAACTCCGCCTCCTCCTCCTTCCCCCTCTCAGTTGGTGTTCCTCAAGGCTCTGTTCTTGGCCCTCTCCTCTTCTCGATCTATACCTCATCCTTAGGCAAACTCATTGCCTCCCATGGCTTCCAATACCACCTCTATGCTGATGACACTCAACTCTATCTCTCTACTCCCTCTCTCTCTCCCTCTGTTCAAGCTCGTCTCATCAACTGTCTCTCTGACATCTCTACCTGGATGTCTCAACGTCAACTCAAACTCAACATGGCTAAAACTGAACTCCTTATCTTCCCCCCTCATCCTTCCTCTCCTTCCTCACTGTCAATAACTATTGATGGAGTCACCATCCTGCCTGTCCCCCAAGCCCGTAGCCTAGGCTTCATCTTTGACTCAGCCCTTTCTTTTAAACCCTACATTGACTCTGTTGCTAAATCCTGTCGCTTCTCCCTCCATAACATTGCTAAGATTCGCCCTTTTCTCTCTGTCTCGTCTGCCAAAACTCTTGTTCATGCTCTGGTCATCTCTCGCCTCGATTACTGTAACCTCCTTCTCACTGGCCTTCCCCGGTCTCACCTTTCTCCCCTCATCTCTGTCCAAAACTCTGCTGCCAGGGTCATCTACCTCGCCAGTCGCTTCGACCATGTGCAGCCCCTCCTCTCTTCGCTTCACTGGCTTCCCCTTCCTGAACGAATCCTGCACAAGCTCCTAGTCTTCACCTATAAAGCTCTTCACAACCTTGCTCCCCCCTACCTCTCTGCACTTATCGCCCTCCATACTCCAGCCCGTGCACTTCGCTCCTCCTCTGTCCCTTCTCTCACCCTTCCACGCCTTCCCTGCTCCCCTAAGCGCCTTCGTCCCTTCTCACTTGCTGCCCCCCATGCCTGGAACTCCCTCCCTGTCCACATCCGCCTTGCCCCCTCCCTTCATACCTTCAAATCTCTCCTTAAAACTCACCTCTTTCGCTCTGCTCTGTCTGACTCTTTATCCTGCTGAGCCACTATTCCTATACCTACGATCGGTTTACCCTTATCCTTGCAACATGGACCTGCCTGCTGTCATTCTCATCGTAACCAAGCCAAGTACGTGCACTTGAGACCTCGCATCTTCATGAATGTTAGACCCCTTGTCTCTCCCTCTGTTCCCCTTCCTAAGTCTCTCCCCCAGCTCCTGTCTCTCAGATTGTAAGCCCTAGGGGCAGGGACCGTGTCTATTTTATTACTTTGTAAAGTGCCAGGTACACTGCTGGCGCTATATAAATGTTTGTTAATAATAATAATAATAATAATAAGATAGACTAATGGCCCCTGGCCTTGGCCATAAAGAAGTAATTGGAGACTTTCACAAGGACTGTCTCCATGGAATCAAGTGGGAAGAAGTCAGATTGGAGTGGATCAAGAATGGCCTGAGTTGTAAGGAAGTCCAGGCAGCGGACATGAACAGCACGCTCAAGCAGTTTGGATGCAAAGGTGGACAGGGAGATGGGATGCTAGTTAGCAGGACAAGCAGAGTCCGGTTTCTTGAGGAGTGATGTGACCACAGCATGGTTGAAGGCAGCAGGAATGGTTGCCACTGCCACAAACTGGCAATCCAGATGCAGCAGTGGATCCAGGAGCACCCCAAGACAGCGAACCTGAATGGCCAAAGTAGGCTGAACCCCATCAATAACAAAGGTTTCTATATCCCTCAGGTCACAAGGCCAGCTAACCATCATCACCTTGGTCTTATCTGGATTCAGCTTCAGTTGGCATTGCCCACAATGACATCCATGCTCTGGGTAAGCGCACCAAGTCTACAGGATCTGGATCAGCTGAAAAAGAGAGAAAGAGTTGGGTGTCATCAGCATATTGATGGCACTTCTCTCCAAATCTCAAACAATCTCACCCAGGAGCCTCTGATACACATTGAACAGGAGTGGGGACAAGATGGAACCTTGTGGGACCCCACAAGGGAGCTCCCAAGTGGACGATGAGCCACTGCCCAATACCTTGGGTTCTCCAAGCCAGGAATGAGCACAACTAGGGCTGAAACGGCAAGCTGCTGCATTAGCTTTTTTTTTTGGCAGAAAAAGCTCTTCCGCAATGAGCAGCACAGTGCGATAGAGACATTCATTCCATTACTTCAGCCATTCTGCTACTTCCATTCCACTACTTCCACTGGCTGAAAAAATAGCAGAAAAATGTGTGTTCTAACAGTTTCTATCTTTTGCAATTTCCGCCGGCACTATGAAGTAGCGGAACAATGTTTGTTCTGGCAGTTTCTAACTTCCGCAATTTCTGCCGGCATAGCCAAGTGCGGAACAATGTTTGTTCCAACAGTTTTCAAGATTGTTCCAACAGTTTCTGAATTAGCAGAATGCCGACAGAATTAGCAGAATGCTGACAGAATTAGCGGAATGCCGACGGAAAAGCTGTAGAAAGTAACGGGCAATTCCAAAATGACAGAATGAAATAGAGTGGAAAAAGGACTTGCCACTTCAGCCCTAAGTGCAACCACTAAAGAGTAGTCCCTTGAACCCCTGCCAAGTCACGCAGCCATGTCAACACACATCCCATGATCAACTGTATTAAAGGCTGACGAAAGAACTAACAAAATCAACTGGGTATAATTACCATTGTCAGTTTCCAAGAGGAGATAATTAATCAAGGCCACAAGTGCACTCAGTGGCGGCTGGTGGGTTTTGAGCTTGGTGGGGCAGTAAGGCTGGCCGGCCCATCGGTGGTGAAGCCTCCGGCGGGCCGGCGCAACCTTATTCCTGGCAGAGTTCTAGGGTGGGGATTGTCCATTGTAGGCCGAGCTTGTACTAACTAGTGCAAGTGTCTGCAAAATTATTCCAAAACCTGATCAAATATTTAACATATACAAAACCTCAGGGCCACAACAAAATAACTGCAGCGTGCATTTCCAAGTACAGTTGAATGGCAGATTATATATTGCTATTGCACTGTACAGGAA
>QEPC01015009.1:635816-652715 GCA_003113815.1 Sphenodon punctatus | reverse complement strand
CCACTGTCCCCAAATAATCCCCCCACCCCCCCATTTGAGATGTTCCTGAAACTGAGATGTTCCTGAAACTTCATTGAGATGTTCCTGAAACTGCAAGACAACCACCTTTTCAATAATATTCCCTAAAAAGGGAAGATTAGAGAAAGGGTGTTAGCTAGCAAGGGAGGCACTATCAAGAGATGGTTTCTTGAGCAAGACGCAGAGTCATTGACAAACCTGAGCCAGCAACGACCGCAATGTGTCCTGGCTAATTCACAACTGGTCACCCACACAACTCCAAGCACAGCCTCTGCATCGATGGGCAAGACTAACTGAAGTGATCCAGGCAAACTGGAAAAGGCCAAGCCTTCCCAACCCTGAACTCTGATTCTGCACCCAAACTGGCAGTTCCCAAGTTGTGCCAAATACACATGACTTTATCTGCAAACTAGATGGCAAACTCATCACAACACGTAGCTAATGTCTCTAGCTCCAGGTGGAGACAGCTAGGATTTAATAAGTTATTCACCACTCAGAAGAGCTCTGCTGGATGGCATTTGGAGACACTATGGCAGCACTGAAGGAGGTTTTCTTCACCACAGCCACAGCATAGTCCTTCAAAAACAACTTGAACAATGTCACAGGTATTCGGCTTTGGTGCAAGTCAAGTTCCAGCTGCGCTTTAACTGCCTACCCACTCACTTTAGCAGCCTTATGTCCTCCATATGCCAGAGAGACCTGTACTGCCACAGTGGAAGAAGCATATGCCTAGGTCCTACTTTGTCGATGGCCTGAGTCAGCATAGCATACCACAAATCAACTAGGCCATCGACAGGCCATCAAGGTCTGTGTGTAAATTCCCCCGAGAGTTCTGGACTCCTCCTGTTAGTCTTGTTCGTAACTCCTTGTGGGTACCTCCTGTTAGTCTTGTTCGTACGGTGAGGGCTCGCAGGGGAATGTTCTCACTTGGTGGCTGTCCCGAGGCTGTGGAACTCCATTGCCCCAGAGGTTTGTTTGAGCCCGAGAATCTTCTGGAGGTGGTGTAAGACTTTTTTATTTGTTAGGGCCTTCGGGAGGCAGGGGTAGGGAACTAGGGGTTTGGGGTAAGGGTGTGACGGGATGGTTGGGGAGGGTTTTGTGGGGTTGTGGTGGGGAGGAGGGAGGGGAAAGGTTGTGTGTGTGTGTGTTTTTATGCTGTTTTTGTGTCTTGTTTTTACTTGTCGTGTAAGCTGCCCTGAGCCATCTGGGAAGGGTGAAGGTGGGGTGGAGGTAAAAATGTAAATAAATAAATAAATAAAATGCATTACTCTCTGGGAGGCAGGGGTGGACCATCCTAACAAGGAGATCAGGGATCTCAGCCTTTAGAAGGCAATGGTCCAACTATGACAATGCTGTCATAACGACACCCCCCCCCCCCAATAATTGGAACACCCATTCAAGGCCAGTGAGATCCAGTGTGTGTCCAGCCTCATGTGTTGGGCTAGATACTATCTAGGATAAACCCATGGTTGTTATGATGGCCATGAAATCCTGCTCTGCCCCGAATGGCCTGCATATATCTTCAAATCATCCAAGATGTTAAATCTGGAAGATCTCAACACCACCTCTGAGACCTGGTGTTCAGTACACCAGGACAATCCCCAGTCCTTCCCGGGCCTCAAACATAAGGACACACTCTGTTTTAGGCAAGTCAGATGCTTAATACCTTTGATAGACCAGATTGTCTTTACAGATCGCCGCTCCTCTGTCCCCCAGTCCTAGACAGCTCAGAATGTTTATTTTATTTATTTATTATTTTCAAGCTTGGATTCCTATTGAAAAGAAATCCACGTGCTTAAGAGAATAGGGACTAAAACCAGTGCTTAATAAAAATTAAAAAAAATTAAAAATGAATTATTTTCAAGGAATTTAACCCACGCTACCAGATAAAAACTCAAACAATGGACTAATTCTACAGCTGAAGATAAATCAGAGTCCCTTTGATTTAATATGTCTTATGACCTGTGCAGTAGGTGGGGCAAGAAAGCCATCAGTGAAGCTAAAGAGATAATTCTGGTCTTTTCTGGCTTTTGTTTCCAATCCTGAAATGGCCAATATTGGCCTTTTCCTGGTCTTTCATATTTTTGAGTGCACAGTCCTACTAGGAATTTAATTGTCAGGACGGAGCCCTGTAAAGTCTCCCCTTCCTCTCACGTCACACACACAAATTAAGCCCTGGTTAATTCCCAAACCCATAATAACTTTTGACTGCAGGGTAATTATAATTGAATTTGGTAGAGGGGCAGAAGGCCCAAAGTTAAGCGGAAATTCAAAATTTTGTAAAAGATACACCTAAATAGGAGAGAGTGCTCTTTTGTAGACCTAGAAACCCCTTTGACTTACATTGAGCATTGTTTCTCTTCTCCCCCTGCTTCCCAACTCTTAACGACTTTTATTCTTCCACCTGAGTTATTTAGCAGAAGGCCCAAAGGCAACAAGGGCCCTCCAGCTAATGTACTCCAGAATGGGGGAAGCTAACATCGAGGGCAGCCTATACCACCTTCCTCTAGGAAGGACAGGATATGTGCTATGCGAAGCAGGTTTGCGTGACGAGCAAACCCATGCCATCAACCTAGGCAGTGTGGGGTTGTTTGTCATGCAAATCCTTTCCCACCTTTGGATCTCTCGTAGATTTTCCCCTTGTTACGATAGGAGAACCAGAGGTTATGGAATCCCTGCCTTGTCTGATTTTATAGGATCAGTTTCAGTGGGTATCGCCTGCTGATGCGAGGGATGTTCTTGGGGCAATCAGAGCCATCTCTTGTGAACTAGAACCATGCCCGTCAGTTCACGGCCAGCTGGGAGATGCAGGGGCCATTGTTGGTCAGGGTGATCAGTGCCTCCCTTTGGAAGGGCAGAGTGCCGAGCTGCCTCAAAGAGGCAGTGGTGTAGCCGTTGCTCAAAAAACCATACCTTGACATCAGTTCCCTTGCCAGTTATTGGCCAGTCTCCAACCTTCCCTTTTTAGGGACGGTTATTGAATGAGTTGTCGCTCGGCAGCTTCAGGAGCATCTGGACCATATCGGATTCCTGAACCCATCGCAGTTCAGCTTTTGTCCTGGACAATGCAAGACCTGACTGTTCCGCCAGTCTTTTGATGAGGGAGTCGGGGGAAGGGTGGGGGGGACTGGATTAGGGTGGGAAGGGGTTTGGTTTATTTTTTGTTGATGCCTCCGTATAAATGAAATGTTTTATTATATTTGTCCGGGATTTAATTATGTTTGTCTGGGATATAATCTCGGATGGGGCCATGGACCTCGCATGTATTATGGAGACCTGACTGGCCGAGCTGGCCGGTCCAACTTTGGCCAATCTCGTTCCGGCCGGGTATGCCGTGCAGCTTCAGCCCCGCACGGATGGCCAGGGAGGTGGTGTAGCGATTATTTTTAGAGAGGACTGGCCTGTTAGGAGGTATCCAGTCCAGGAGAGAGTAGGTATTGAGGCCCTTCACGTGGTGTTTGATTTGGCTGGGGGCAAGCTAGGGGTGCTGCTGGTATACCGGGCCCCTTCCTGTCCGGCGGCATCCCTTACCACTCTAGCAGAGCTGGCCTCGGAGGTGGTGCTGGGCTCCTCTAGGACCTTGGTTCTGGGGGACTTCAAAATTCATGCTGATGCCGGCCTTGTCGGGGCGGAGCAAGATTTCATGGCCGCCATGGCAACCATGGATTTGTCCCAGGAGGTTATCTGTCTGACCCACGTGGGGGGGCATACCCTCGACCAGATCTTCGGTTCTGGCCTTGAGGCGGGGGGTCTGGTTGTGGGGGAGGTTAGGGCAGTGCCCTTGTCATGGACGGACCATTATCTCCTTCAGGCCAGTCTCTCAGTGCACCCCCTCCAGAAGGGGAAGGGACCAGTTAGGATGGTCCGCCCTCGAAGGCTGATGGAACCCCAGCAGTTCCAAGAGGTCCTGAGGGAGTTAACCTTGGACCTGGACGGTCACTCTGTGGATGAGCTGGTCCAGCGTTGGAACAGCTTGCTGGAGGAGGCCATTGACAGGGTGGCTCCGAGATGCCCTCTGCCTTGGTCTCATCACTGCAGGGCCCCTTGGTTTACTGAGGGGCTGCGGTGTATGAAACAAGTAGTCAGGAGGCTGGAGTGATGCTGGCGTTGGACACAATCTGACTCTGACCGACTTCTCCATAGGACCCATTTGCGGTCCTATGTTGAGGCTGTGAGGACAGCAAGGAAGGAGTTCCTTGCTGTCCTCAGCATCTGTGAAGTCACACCTGGTGGAGCTGTTTCGGGTGGTGTGGGGGCTGGTCAGTCCAGCCTCCCTCCGCCTGGACGGGAACTTGTCCCAGGCCCGCTGTGAGGAGTTTGTCACCTATTTCGCAGACAAGATCGCTCGGATTCAGAGCGACTTTGATGCTGGATTAGGGGCAGTAGGGCAGTAGGGCGAGGTGATGGACGCTCCATCCAGACCAGCTTTGTGGGGGGAGTTTCAGGAAGTGACACCAGCCGATGCAGCAGATGTCTTGGGGTCTGTGAGGGCCACCTGTTGCGAACTTGATCCATGCCCATCCTGGTTGGTGAAAGCCTCCAGGGAGACGTTGGGGACGGTGCTGGCGAGGGTAGTGAACATGTCCTTGCAGCAGGAGAGGTTGTCGCCCAGCCTCAAGGAGGCTGTGGTGCGCCTCTGCTGAAGAAACCATCCTTCGACGTGAATGCACTGCCAGTTACCAACCTGTCTCTAACCTTCCCTTTTTAGGGAAAGTTATTGAGCAGGCAGTGGCGATCCAGCTCCAGGTGCATCTAGATAGCATCAGTTTCCTGGACCCCTTTCAATCTGGGTTCCGCTCCGGCTATGGCACTGAGATGGTGTTGGTGGCCTTGGTGGACGATCTCCGCTGGGAGATGGATGCAGGATGTTCTACATTTCACATCCTGCTAGATCTCTCGGCCGCTTTTGATACCGTGGACCATGAGCTGCTGTTGAGATGGCTATGTGACCTGGGGGGTCTGGATGGGACTGTTCTTGAATGGTTCCATTCATTCCTCTCAGGGAGAAGCAGGTGGTGCTGGGGGATGAGGCATCTTGCCCCCGTACCTTACCATGCGGTGTTCCGCAGGGTTCTATTATGTCTCCATTATTATTTAATGTATATATGCAGCCCTTGGGAGAGGTCGTGAGAGGGTTCAGGGTGCGATGTTACCAATATGCTGATGATACTCAGCTGTACCTCTCTTTTTCAACTGACCCAGACCCTGCTGTCTCGTTGCTATCCCAGTGTTTGGAGGCTATGGCGAAATGGATGTGGCAGAGCAGACTGAAGCTCAACCCCGATAAGATGAGGTGATGTTGGTGGGGTGAGCGAGGGAGGTAGTGGCCCCCCTGATTGGGGGGGTTCACCCTCCTATAGCTCAGCAGGTCCGGAGTCTGGGGGTGATACTGGATGCGGATCTCCACCTGGAGTGGCAGGTGGAGGCAGTCGTGAAGGCTGCTTTCCGCCAGTTGCACCTGGTGCGGAGGCTGCGTTCGTTCGTCTCCGGCCCGGACCTGGCCTCCCTCATCCATGCCTTCATCACCTTGAGGCTGGACTACTGCAACACGCTCTACGTGGGGCTTCCCTTGTTCCTGGTTTGGAGGCTGCAGCTAGTGCAGAATGCGGCAGCCCGCCTCCTTTCGCGGATGGGTCGTTGGGAGCACATAACACCTGTGCTCCAGACTCTGCACTAGTTATCAATAGCGTGCCGAGCTAGGTTCAAGGTTTTGGTGTTGATCTATAAGGCCTTTCACAGTCTGGACCCCTCATAACTCAGGAACCCTCCGCGCCCCAGAGCAGCTCCTTTGGTCTGCTGGGGGTGCCTTCCTGGAGGTCCCCCACGTTAAGCAGGGGGCTACAATGGAGAGGGCATTCTCGGTGGCCGTGCCGCGCCTTTGGAACTCCCTCCCAGAGGACGCTCACCTGGCCCTAAGCCTTTTGACATTCCAGTGAAGTTGTAAAACCTGGCTGTTCGCCCAGGCCTTTGGGGAGGAGGGGAGGGGGGTTAGAGGGTTTTATCTCCCCTACCCTGTTTATTGTTTTATTGAGTTCCCGGGTCCTGTTTTTATACCTTGAATTGTATTTGATATGTTTTAATTGTTTTTAGATATATTTTACATGTATTGTTTTTATTGCTGAGCTGTTTTTAGGAGGGGCAGGGTAAAAATCTAGTAAATAAATAAATAAATAAATATTGGTATTTATTATTGTATTTTTATTGTAGTTTATGCCTTGTTAACCGCCCTGAGCTGCTTTAACAGGAGAAGCCGGGTATAAGCCTATTAAATGAATAAATTAAAGAGATTGTGTCCCCAGCCTATTTGACTAACTGACCCTATGGTCAGCCACGGTTCTAGCAGGTTCCATCTGTTACACTTGTCCATAGGACGGGGACACACAGGAGGGTGTTCTCGGTGGCTGTCCCACCGAGTTATGAAATTCCCTTCCCCGGGAGTTTTGCTTGAGCCTAAGCCTGAGCATCTTCTGGAGGCTGTGCAAAACATTTTTATTTGGAAGAGCATTTGGCAGGCAGGGATGAGGGTTGGTTGGGTTATTGGGTGGCTTTATAGGGAGGGTGGGAATTTTGACGGGGGTGGGGAGGGAGAGTTTTATTGTATGGATTTTTACTGTTGTTTTATTATTGTAAGCCACCCTGAGCCCTTGTGGGAAGGATGGTGCATAAATTTGAAATAAAATAAATAAATACAATGGAGTGTCCCCTAGTTCTAGTATTATTTGGTATGGTAAATAACAGCTCCCTATGCACTTGTTTGATGCCACTCATGATTTTATAAATTTGTATCGTATCTCCTCTGTCATCTTTTCTCCAAGATGAAGAAGAGCTTCTCTTCTATCAAGTCTTTCCTCATACCGAAGCTATTTCATACCATTGATCATTTTTGTTACTCTTCTGTGCACCTTTTCTAGTCTGCTTTTTTGAGATGAGGAGACCAGAACTGCACACAATATTCAAGGTGTGGTTGCACTATAGATTTATATAGTTGCATTATGATACTTTGTTTTATTCTCTATCCTTTTCCAAATAATCCCTGCCATTCCGCTTGGCTTTTTTGGCTGCTAAAACACACTGAATTTAGGTTTTCAATGAGTTCACAAGGATTCCAAGATATTTTTCCTGAGTGGTAACCTCTAATTTTGAACACAAGATTTTGTAGGTATAATTGGATTATTTTTCCCTATGTGCATGACTTAGCACTTGTCAAAATTTACTTTCATCTACCATTTGGTTGCCCAGTCTTACATGGTCCTCTTATACCTGAAACGAAAAAATCTCAATGAGTACTGCTTTCATTGGAAGCAGGGCATTTGCTGTGATTCATGTGACACGGAAACGGGCTTTTTTGCTGTTTTCTATTATTTTTGCTAGTTGAACGGGGTTGCCACAGGCTGGTCCCAAACCTCATGTGTGCCCCGTGTGCACCTCCAGGGACTGTGGAGATGAAAGCTTGCCACTGAAGCACTGGGAAAGTTTTGGAAATTGCCATAAAGGTACTGTAAAACTGACATAAATCTGTTGTTAAATTCCCAAAAAGTGACAAAAACTGACAAAAATTCCTGAAAAATGATGAAGAGTCTCAGAAAGTGACAACAATGCCAAATAGTACTGGAAAGTGTCAAAAGTGATGAAGAAGTCCTGGAAAGTGATGAAAATGATGAAAAAATGGTGGAAGCATGGAACCACCGACAGATGGACACTCGAAAGCACTCCCAAAAGGTCAGCATTTCCCTTCAGAATGGGAACACTTGCTCTTGTCTCAGTCCTAAATCTTTTAATTTTTCACAGTTGGCCCCAGTCTTGAAGAACTTTGTGTCATTGCAAATTTGATCACCTCACTCTTTATTCATTTTTCCAGATTATTAATGAATATATTAAAACAACACTGGTCTCAGTACAGACCCCTGGAGCACCTTATTATTTACTTCTTTCCATTGTGAAAATCAACCATGTAGTCCTATTCTTTGTTTCCTAGCCTTTAACCAATTATCAATTCATGACAGGATGCTGCCTCTTATTCCATGACTACTTAGTTTTCTCAAGAATCTCTTGACCCTGTTAAATGCTTTTGGAAGATCCAGATACACTATCAGCCGAATCACCCATATCCACATGCTTGTTATATTTGTGGCTCTGATTAGTGGCAAGATTAACACGGAAGGAAATCACTCATATCAGGCTAACATAGGGAAACAAGAATGTTGTTGTTAAACTTAAAATTACTTTCAGGTTGGACCAGATTTTCAACTGGAGTAGATTAGAATTCCATAGTTAAACAACCTCCGGTTTACAAGAAGAGTTAAGGCTCTTGCAAATTTAATCAGGCACTAAAAATCATGGAATTTGCAAGTTAAGGCTCTTACCTTAACTTCCGTGCCATGTTAGCAGTAAAGACATTGCACAGCCTCACATATTGTGCTCAGTTACAACTTAGGCTCCATGCACCCACACTTTGCCTTCATCCCCAATCATCTTCCTGTGCAGGTTAGGGGCAACACTGAAGCTGGGGACAGGAGGCTGTGAGCTGGCCTCTCACCCCCTCCATTCCCTTTATTCTTTCATGTTGGTTGGGGAGAATGGGACAGCTGAGTAATGTCTCACAACCCTCCCTCTTACCTACTAGTCCCCTCCCCACTGCCCTCCCAGAGCACAGTGAAGCTGGGTGCAGTTGTATACAAATGTTTAATTTGAACTTTAAGTTGGGTATGCATTGAAATTAATTAAATGGAATTAATTAATTACCAGCCCTCCTTCCCTTGCCCTGCCACCCAAAGCGCCACCCGACCCTTCCTCCCTTGCCACTCCCACAGTGCCCCCTGCCCTCGCTCCCTTGCCCCTACCCAAAGTGCCCCCACCCTCGCTCCCTTGCCCCCCCACACAAAGCACCCCCTGCCCTCACTTCCCTCGCTTCCTTGCCCCCCCAAAGTGCCCATGAACAACAGCAAGGGGGAAGGGGCTAGGTTTGCTAGGGTGGTTGTCTTCCCCGGTGCCCCAAAAATGCCAGGCACAATTGCCCTGAGCCCTGCCCAGGAAAGGGAAAGACAGGAGAACAGGCAGCAAGCAGCACTCCTCTTCAAAGCAGCCCTGCCCCTCTCCATAGGCTAACATGGGTTTTTTCACAACCACATAACTTTAAAACTACTAATCAGATTTACAAATAAAACCCCAAAGGCACCCCCTGGCAGCCTCCTTTAATTTTCTAAAAGGCTAATTCCTCCTTCCCACCAACACTCAACCCCTCTACCCTACCCAGATCAAAATGGTCTGACTAAATGGAAAAATCAGGTTTGAAAATGCATTTTTCAAACTGTGATATCTCAGCTTTTATCCAATGGATTCAGCTGAAACTTTCACAGCATGAACCGTTTACCCCAGTGATACATCCACAATCCTAACCTTGATCATGCTGATTTTAGAACAAATAGAATGTTGGGGCCTTATAATGTAGCATGCAACACACCTTAACTATTAGAGTGCTCCCACACTCTAATAATAGTTCCACCAACTGTGGATTTGGTTCTTTATTAGTAAATGCAATCTCATTATAGCAAGCATTGTTGTAGTGAAAATTTGTTTGTAATGTGCTGGAAGGCATGCCTCCCAATGTGCTACTTCATAAAGAAATGTTCATGTACAAAGCACTCTCATTATAATACAGATTTAGTTATAATATGGTGTGCGGCAAGGCCTCAGTGTTATACTGAGTTTGTGGTGTATTATGCTTATGAATGACAGACACTTAATTTTGGAGGATTGCTAGAAGAATGAGCAGTTATCGCTGTTACACATTTTAACCTGACAACTACTTGGAGTATTTCTTTCTTAGAATTACTTTACCCTTACTCATAGTGATAAAATCTTATTCTTATCCTTACATGAAGTATAAAAAAGTGTATAATTCATGACTATAGCCATGTTGCTTAAAAGAAGTATTTACAGGAAATCCTGGACCAGAAGTCACCCTGATTAGGGGTGTGCAATTCATTTTCGCTATTGTAATAACAAAAATGGAAAAAAATAATAACAAAAATGAAAATGAATTTTTGTTTTTGAAATAATGGAAAAAACTGAAAAACATATGGCTGGCTATAACATTTGTGTTTCTTATTCAATTCTAATGAACCTTGGGGATCTTTTATCCCCTGTGAAGGGCACTATGTGTATCAAATTTCAAAAAGATAGGATAAAGGGAACCAGTTTTAGAAGCAATTGAATGATGTGATTTTAAGAAAATGTACATACACATTCCTAGATACAACTTATTTATCTTCTGTTCAATTTGCATGAAACCTGTAAAGGTTATGTCCCTCAACAAGCTTGCCAATCCTGCCAATTTTCAGAATGATTGGATAAAGGGTCCTGAAGTTATGTCACTAACTTGAAAATGTATTTCTGACTGTAACATTTTTATATTCCATCCTATTTACAAGACACTTGGCATGAATGTATACCACGCCTTTCCTGTCATAGCTTTCAAACTACAGGACAATTTGATAAAGGGACCCAATTTTATAAGCAATTGAAATTGTCCAATTGAAGACCATTATTCAGATAAATAGCAGCGCATGCGGTGCCAGTCAGAGACAGGCACTTGGCATGGCAGGAGCAGGGAGGTTGTTGGAGGGAGAATGGGGAGCAACACAACAGACTGACAGACACGTTCACTGGCCAATTACTGCATGCTTCCAGCTTTACAGGTAGCTTTGCAGGTGGCTTCGAGTCAGGCTTAGGGGGCGACCCTGAGGTGGGCATAGAAGGGACATAACTGGGACTTTGCAGCAATCAGGATACATGGTTTACACATCCAGGCTGGCCAATTATCATCACAATCACATCCTGCAGTACTGTGACAGAAAACATAAGAGAAGCTCTATTGGCTCTTTCCTAAACAGATGCTTCCAACTTCCCAGTAACAAGTGGGGGAGAGAAGTTGGGATGGTCACAGCACAGAATGAGAATATTTGGTTGACATTTCTGTGGTCCAATTGGTATCACAAACAAATCTTATGCCACACTGACTTGTAAGAGAATCCCTGGCATAGGGTCTTTTTCTGCATATGCTGTGCAGGCTTATAGAATTGGGACCTTTTGTCACATCTTTTTGTATTTGGCAGAGATTATCTCAAAGTTGTGAGATACAGCCCTGCCAAATTGAATGTGCACTGGTTGTAATAAAAAGATGTTACAGTCAGACATACATTTAAACGTTAATTGCTTATATCACCAGGACCATTGATCCAATCCTTCGGAAGGTTGGCATAGATAGCAAACATGGGGAGGGGTATAAAATTGCCAAGTTTCATCCACATGAGATGGGAGACAGAAAAGTTACAGTCACGAATGTATATGCTGATTTTTTCAAAATAACATTATTCAACTGCTTATAAAATTGGATTCCTTTATACAATCTTTATGAAGTTTAGTACATGTAATGCCATCCATTGTAGGTACAAGCCTTCCAGGTTTCATCCAAATACTATGAAAATAAAAGGTACAGCCAAAAATGTGTTTTCCATTGAAACCAATGAAAATAAAAAATGAAAGCAAAAACAAAAATGAAATTTTGATATTTATAAAAACAAAACCAAAATATTTAAATAACGAAAAAGAAAAATGATGACAAAAATGACATGGGTCCCTGGTGCATACCTCTACTGATTAGGTACCCCTTCTTCTCAAGAGTTTCTCTCTACATGAAGTAATTTCTGATCCACCTTTGTTAGACATCAAACTTCATTAAATACCCCATTTTTGTTTATAGTTCCAGTTGTTTTTCAAAACAAATTTCACTATATTTTGAGTAGTTTACTTTCTACTCCCCCCACCCCAGTTTTAGGTACAAATGATATTTCCAAACTGCAATGTAATGCTGTATTTTAATACTCTTTAGAAGATTTGGTTTGGAATGAGAAGTAGAAAGAAGCAATAATTTTCACATCCCTGTTTGCAGACTTCATTAAATTGACTCATGTATGTTTCATATATAAACTATATTAGTCTTTGCCGAAGTAGCATAATGGAACCCTGGTTGTAAGATTGCAAAGAAAACTTAACGTTGTCTGCTTGCATTGTAAATTGCCTCATCATGTGGAAAGCTAAGTGGTAAGATCATGTGAAGAATGAGGAAGTAAGACAACATACAAAGCAGTGCAAGATGTCATGTATAATAGCTAAGAGAAGAATAAAATGGCTGGTCAGGTTGAACAAATGGAAGGAGCAAGAATGGTAAAACAGGAAAACCTCTGGTGCCTACTGCCCAAACAGTAGAAGAAAAGTTGAAAGTCCAAAAAAAGACATGGGAAAGAACAGTTAGAGAGGACATAAAAGACTGATGATGACACAGCATGAAAGTAAAGTAAGAGGCCTTGAAGAATCTGTCTAAATGGCAAAAGATGGTTACTGCCTTATGCACCTGCCAAGAGGGGTGTGTGTGTGTAAACAAAACTATTTAAAACATTTTCTTTTGTTGCAGATTTCTTTTAGTGACAAAGAACCATTCATTGCAATGGTAGCAGAATTGACCCCATAATCTTTTATAGGCACATATTTGAGGAAAACCCTGTTGAAAGATAATGCTTTTATTTATTTATTTAAGTTTTTATCATATATCTAACTAAAAGATTTATTTTACCTCTGTTTGGTCATTCACTTTTTGATATCTATATACATCTGGAGAGAGAGAGAGAGAGAGAGAGAGATCTCAGAAAGTGAATGACCAAACAGAGGTAAATTAAATCTTTTAGTTAACGTTTCAGCTTCTGCCTTCTTCATTAACCAGTTGGATTTAAATATAAATATTAAAAGTACACATAAATAAAACCACTTTAAAATCCCCTCTCCCAAGTCCTACCCCTGGCTGGTGAATGCCTGGCCAAATAGTAGGGATGGGCGAATAGAATGCGATTTGGATGTTCAGACGTTCGGTCATTCGGTTCAAACCCCAAGTTCGGGTTCGATGGTTTGGTTCAGCCGAGTTTGGTGTGGCCGAACATTCAAAAATAGCGCTATCAATACTGAAACCGACACAAAACTGAAACCGATTTTTTGGCCCTGAAAAGATGTTTTTCCCGACCCCGAACTCATCTGAACTCATCCGAACACGACTGAACTGTTCAGTCGTTTGAGAGTTTGGTTCGGACGTTCGGTTCGGATGTCTGAACAGACCGGGTTCGGTTCGAACTCCGAACATCCGAACCGCGTTCGCCCATTCCTACCAAATAGAAATGTCTTACATTGCCTCTGGAAGATGAGCACAACAATACTCAGCCAAATTTCACTAATCTTTCATGGACATGCTTTGTTTTGGGTAATTTATAGAAGCAAGAGAAAACTTCCACTACTGTCCACAAAAGTTGTCTCTTTCATAGTATAGGAAGAAAATTTTAATACAGAGACAACACAGAGCTGTATTTTATGTGGACTACATCTAACCGTTGTAAGGGTCCCTTGTCTAAAGAGGAGACAGCAGTCAAAAAATAACTCTTAAGTTCCTTAATAGTCCTCACATTCCCTTTAAGATATGGGTCGTTGATACATGGACAGGGGTAGGTGTTTCGGCGCGGCAGGTGTACGTGGGTGGGTGCTTTTTTACATGGACCAGGGTGGGTGGGGTATTTCGGTGTGGCGGGTGTAGGTGTGTGTGTGCCCGTTTACATGGACACCCACCCACCTACACCTACCCACACCCACCTACGCCCACAGAGCATCCTCCATTCTGTCGGAGGGCTCTGTGGGTGAAGGTGGGTGTGGGTAGGTGTGTAGCGGGTGTTGGTGGATGTGCGGCAGGAGTGCGCATGCACAAAGCCCCACTGCCCATGGGTGCAAACCTGCCGCACCCCCATCCCTCCACCCACCGGTGGCCATATACACAGACTACCCTCCCCCGCCACACACCTGCCCGAACACCGAGTGGCGGGGTGGGCAGTCCATGTAAAAATGGCCCATGGGTGGGTGTGCGGTGGGTGGAGGTGGGTGTGCAGTGGGAGCGTGCACACAAACACCACCCGTGGTGTTTACGCAGGCGCACACCCACCACACAGCCATCCCCTCACCTACCACCAGCCATGTTCACGGACTGCCCACCCACTGCATACCCGCCCGAACACCGAGTGGTGGGGCCTCCGTGTAAAAATTACCATGGTCAAATATTAAGATATATTAAGTTTTGCTTCAGTCTGTAAATAGCAAAGTGTCTGCTGGACTTTTAGACTTGTGGAACACTGGGCGGGGACATTCTTCAATTTGACACATTATTATGGAATACAGTACACAAGAAATGAAAAAAAAACCAAACTCAGTGACTACAGATCTAAAGACCACCCAATGTTGGTGACAAACAAAGAAAGTGAGCCATATGAAACATTCTTTTCTGTGAGCAAATCAAATAGGGGAAACCAGCAGTTATTCCTGTAGGTCAGACGATAGAAAAGAAACTTTGCAGGTCAGGTGTTCACGTTTGTTAAGGTAAACAAACCTAAAGCAAACCCAAGCCCCATGGATTCCAGGCTTGCGCCAGTTTCCGCGGGACACAGCGTGTCCATTATAGAGAGCCGTGCAGTTTTTGTGCAGCTGCGGGGCTTGGGATCGGCCTCATTATATGTATTTGTCCTGAATCAAAACAGCTATTCTGTTTTCACATACATTTCCATGAAAATGTAATAGCTGAGGTTTCTTTTTCATTGGAATTCCAATCAGAAATATATTCCCATCAGAATCCAGAATGAAAAAAAAACCCCAAATAAATTACACATGCAAATATTTGCATGCACAAATTGGGCCTGATGGCCATTGTGTGCATGTGCAGTGATTTAAACATTTTTTTTGTTAGTATTTCATCTGATTCCCGAGAGAGGCCATTTTTACACAGATGCCCCACCCCATGCTCATTGTTCAGGTGTGTGTGTGCAGAGGGGTGTCTGTGTAAATGACCGGTGGGGGGGGGGGGGAATAGGTGTCTGCTCGGTGTTTGTCCATGTGAACACCGAGCAGGATGGGTGGAGGTGCATGCGCAATCCTGTGCTCAGGTTCAATTAGTCTCCGAGGGTGAACCATCCGAATTGGTTCTACACCACACCCCCCGGGGAAGACATGCACCAGGAGATGTGCTCGTAGGAGGTAATGATCCATCCATGACAAGGGTTCTACTGACACCTCCCCCACTAATGAATTCCCCGCCTCACGGCCAGTGCAAAAAATCAGGTCCAGAGTATGCCCCCCATCATGCGTTGGACCATTGATAACAGGCCCATGAAAGCCATGAACTCATGGTCTGCACCACTGAGACTGGCATCAGTGTGTATGTTAAAGTCCCCCAAGACTAATATCTTTGGGGGGCACAACACCACATCTGACACCAGCTCAACTAGGGATGCTGCCATACAAGTATGTGCACAGTATACTAGCAGCACCTCAAATCCATCCCCCACCAAATCAAACACAAGATGGAAACCCTCTATCCCCAATATGGCCTGCATCGGATACCTCCTGACAGACTACGAATCCTTAAAAATAATGGTTACACCGCTCTCCCATCCCTCCAACTGAAACTGATGCTGCATGGGGTTCCTGGCCGGCATGAGGTTGGTCAAAATAGGCCCTGACTCATCGTCCAGCCAGGTCTCCGTAATGCACACAAGGTCGGCATCACGGTCCAGGATTAACTCCTGGACCGTAATAGATTTATTAACCACTGATCTCGCATTCAGCAGCATCAGATTCAGGCCAGGGGTCCTCTGATCATGAGCCACTTAGTCACTTACTTGGGGGAAAGTGAGAAGGACAGGCAACAAACACCTGATCCATCTCACAAGATTTCATACCCCCCCCCATAAGGACCATATCTTCCCCATTCTATCACGACCCCAATGGCTGTGCCCCCCCAGCCAGAGCTCCCACCTCCCAGCTGCTCCGCCCACATGGCAAAGCAGATTCCGTCCCCACCAATTCCCCCATACCACCCACTCACACAGGGTGGCCTGCAGGTCGTGCCTGTCAAGCCGCGGGTCGTGGCACTGTCAAGCCGCAGTTCACTGATATTCCCCTCCAGCTTCCAGCAGTACATGTGTGATGGCTTCCTAAGCCCCACCCCCTCTCCTCCTATGAGGGAGGGGGGTGATATCACCTGGAACCAGGAGATGTCTATCCCGGGGGGCGAGCCCTCAAAGGGGCTCCCAGCCCTGGACCTCGACCCACATGGAGCCGGCAGCAGTGGGTGCGACCTGCAACAGCCTCAGTGGCAGAAGCAGCATGGTCCAAAATCACCCAAAAGGTGTTTGACAAAGTTTCCTGGTCACCATGACTCCCACAAATGGCCCGACCAATGGCCGACACCATTTGGGTGTTGCCCTTCGGGCTGGCACCCCCAGGGCTCAGCCCTAGCAAAAATACCTTGAACAAAATGAAACTTTTTGTTTTTTGCTATTTTGGCTGTACCCTCATTGTTTCCCATCAACTTTGGATGGAATTTACACCTACATACCTGCCATCCTCTGCTGTGGGCTGTGTTCCATCCTTCTGGCAAGGAGGGGGTTCCTGCGCTGTCGCTGCCACTGCCGCTGTTCACCTGCTGGACCTTCAGAAAAAGAAAAAACTTGTGAGCATCTGGGGGAGTGGGGGGGAACGCAGAGGCTGGGCGAGAGGGATGACCTGTCCCCTCCCCCACCCGGAAGTACCTGGGAGCTTTAAAGCCCTGCGCCCAGTGGCTCCTGTCGAAGGGCCGCGGCCAAAGGGCACGGCCCTTTGGGGGGCTTCGGAGGTGCAGGGGGGATGTTATTGTTTTTCTGGGAGTTCTTTTTGTTCAGGGCTAGGGAGGTAGGGTGGGGGTGTAGGAGGGGTGGGTAGAAGTAGGGGGGAGGGTTCCCAGTGGCTGCCCCTGGTGGCAGC
>QEPC01015009.1:601682-616777 GCA_003113815.1 Sphenodon punctatus | reverse complement strand
GCCCTGTGTGTTTCTTCCCTGTCCCTCCACCTCGATGATGAGTCGTATGCCTTCCTAGACCAGCTTGGCTGGTACTTATGCGGAGTGCTTTATCTCCTGGATATCAGAGAGCGGCTGAGAGGTTCCCTTGCTAATCCTGTGGCTCCCCTTTTGCCTTCCCTCATTTTCCCCTCCGTCCTTTCCCTAGGCTCCGACCCCGGAGCCTGACACCGAGATTGCATAATGAGTAGACCCTTTCCTCCCATGGTATGCCTCTGTACTGACCCTCCAAAACAGCTGATGGAAAAATATTACAGTGAAAGCCATTCTTCGACTAGGAGGTAGCTTTGACCCCCCCCAACGGGGCCTAGATAGATTAGAATATAAGGGGGCTACCTGTTGAGACTCCAGAAGGGAGAATTCACATTGCAGATCCTGATCAGCAATCCTTTGCTTAATCAAGGCAGTTGCTCCCTTCAGCCCACAGGGTTTTAGGGAGTCCAAGGAAAATCCCAATTTCTGGACCCCATTGTTCACTAGTAATTCCCAGTCTGAAAATAGGCCGCTGGAAAGGGCCGTCATAAACAAAGAATTTTCTTGTGTTGGGAAAACCATATTTCCCAGCCAAAATCTAATCAAGATCAGCAATGCGTGTGATCGAAGTGTGGGACAACCCAGTTCATAATGCGGAAGTACCTGTGGGGTACCCAAGGGTAAGTCCAGTATTGAATGCAAAAACCCATTTGGCATAATCTCAAGTTTCCCCAGGAACCCCAAACCCCACACTGGGTAGGCATAATGGATCTGGCTGATCACCTTTGAGGTATACAAACGTAATGCCAGGAGAACCAGTTTCCCCCCATCTCTATGATAAAATGTTAGTATGGCAGTAGAAGATTGCCTAGTGGCATTAATAACAGCCTTGAAATGCAAGATCCAGCTCCAAGAAGATGTTAATATAGCCCCCAGATATTTAAAATCCGAAACCTGGTCAATGGGATTCCCTCCAATGAACCAACGATGTTGCTTCCTGGATAGCCCCGCCCTATAATCGTAACCTTTGTTTTGGTGTAATTTATAGCCAAATTTTCGGAGGAACAATAAACTCCAAAAAGCTCCATGACCCTTCTCAGTCCCCCCTCAGTCGGAGAGATCAGGATCGTGTCATCCGCATAAAGGAGTGCTGGTATCCTTCGGTTTCCAATCTTTGGGGCATGGGTGTCTTTCTGTTTCAGAAAAGAAATTACATAATTTAAATAGAAATTAAATAGGGCAGGGGCCAGAATACATCCCTGTCTTATCCCTTGTCTGACAGGAATTTTCCCTGAAAGTTGATTGGGAGGGGGGGCAAATCTCACTTGGAGAGTATTTCCAGAGTGCACTTTAATCAGGAGAAAAAGTAATCTTGGATCCACTGGGAGAACACTCAGTTTGACCCATAACTGTTCCCTGTCCATCAGGTCAAATGCTGAGAGAAGATCAATGAAACATAAAAACACTTTCCCTTGACATGATACGTATTTCTTGAGAAGATGGTACAAAACAAAAATCTGGTCGGTAGTTGACTTCCCTTTAAGAAAGCCCACCTGCTCTGGTTCGATCAACGCCTGGTCATCCAGCCAAGATTGAAATTTACCCAGTAGATATTTGGTATAGAGTTTCCCCACCACACTGAGTAAGCTGATGGGATGATAGTTGGATGGCATCTGGGGGTTACCCTTATGGAAGGGGACAAAAGCAAGCCTGGGGAAGCACTCCTGTTGCATTTATCTGAGTAAAAAGTGGGGCCAAAACACTGGCCCACCAGACCGGAGCACTTTTAATCAGATCTGGGGAAATAAAATCATCCCCCGGGGCTTTCCCTGGTTTAAGGGACTTAATAAGGTCAAGGACATCTTCTGTAGATACTGGTGGTCAGGAAGTGAATTGATCTATTGGGGTCAATCGTATCTCCTCCACTCGATGAATAGGGGGAGAAAAGACATCCCTGTAAAATTTGGCCCAAACTTCGGGAGCGAGGGATGCCTGGTCACTTACTTTACTCTCGTTCCTCCTTTCTCTTGAAGAATGGAAAAAGTCCCAAAAGGCCTTAGTATCCTTTTGATTCGCAGCTAGCTGTAATTTTTGCCATTGTTTGTTTTGAAAATCCAGCTTTTTTGCAGCTAATACAGTCCGATAAATTTTCTTCAGGTTAGTAAGTGCTTGCTGCACACCTGGGGATGCCTTTTGCTTCAAAGATCTAACTTTCTGCCTTAATGATGCCCTCAACTCCTGACCCTCCCTATCGAACGACTGGGGTACATGTTGCTTATGCTGGCTAGGACCTCTAAGAACCTTGATAAAAGGAGCCAAACAATCTATCAGATTATCGTAGCTAGAGACCAGATCTGTACAATCCTGGGGTAGGGTAAATAAATTTTGCAAAGCTTGAGCCTTGCAACTTAATAGCCATTGGGAGAAAGGCATCCTGACTGTTTCAGACCACTTGACACGGGCAAAGTGGGAAACAATCTCCGGATTTGTTTCTAACCCAACTGAGCCAATCACGGAACCCACAAGAACCATAGGCAGGTTTATAATCATTACCAAAGGGAACTGTGAGGATTCTATTCTGGGGGTTATATTAAGAGACCGCACAGACTCCAATGAGTCAAATGAAATAAGCAAATAATCTATAGTGCTGGATCCTAAGGCCGTGTATGAGGTGAAATCACCTGGCAGATCTCCTTCCACTCGACCATTAAGAATACACAAATTAAATAAGTCCATCACTTCTTTTATTTTCCCCGCTCCAGCACTAATAACCCTATCCTCAGAGGTTCTGCCCGGGATCCTTCTTAAAGGTACATACTCATCCAACTCCAAGGTTTCCTGCAATTCCATGGGGTTCCCAGTTCTTGTATTGAAATCACCACCAATTATAATTGTGCCCCCCCCCACATTCTACAACAGCCAAATCCAGAAGATCGTGCCATTGTTTCCATAAATCATGAGAATAATATGAGGATGAGATAGGTGGGATATACACAATTCCTGTTAGAAGAAATTGATTAACTAGGGGCAGCTGAATAATAGGGAAAACATATACTTATAATCAACTTGTTGAAAAAAATGCCCCAAATCCCAGTCTTAGGCTGCTTGCCCATGTTAAGAAAGGGGCAGGAACTAATGTGAGTTTAACTCATTTTAGTCTGGCCCCATGAAACCACTGATCATGGGCATGGGGGTTTTAGTGTTATTTTTCCCTTTCCCCATTAAATTCAATAATGCAAGACAAGGCTCAAAATTCAGCCCTGTCTCACATTATTGAATTTAACAGGGGAAGGGGGAAATAATGCTAAAGCCCCGTGCCCATGGTTGGGCATTTCATGTGACTGGACTAACCTGAGTTAAACTCAAGTTAGTCCCTGTCCCTTTCTTAATGTGGGCAAGCAGCCTTAGTTTCTCTTTCTCATCTGAAATCAGCATATATTGCTGCTTTTGAGAATGGGGAAGTTGAAGGAACTTATTCTTTGCTAGCTTGGTCTCAGACATAGGGTGAAAACAGACATGATGCTAACCACCCTTGGTGGTTATTTATGCATGTTGCAGGGCTGTACTGGTGCCCTATGCAGCCCTGAAACATGCATAAATAACCACCAAGGGTGGTTAGTGTCATGTCTGTTTTCACCCATAGTTTAGAGCAGTTTCTGGTTTACTCTGAAGTATTCATCGTCATCGTCTAGATGATGATGAACTCAGGGAAATAATGGGGAAGCAAGTGGCGTGAGATTTCCCCCCCCCCCTTCCTGCTGCCCACCAATATAGTTAAAAGTTGTGTCGTTAATTTAAACTACAGCTCTAAGCCAGCTAAGGACAAACCCATGCTTGAGGAAATGTTGAGTTAGGCAGAACTGCTGGTGTTAAGGTCCTGTAGTGCCACAGATTCAGGCAAAGGGCTAGAATTGTGGGGAAGAGTCTGGTCCAATAATCCTAATACATTCTTTGCACACCTGGAGTCATCACAGTTTGAAGCACAAGAAGATGGTCAAGTGCTGTAAGTAAGACAGTGGACGTCTAACCTGAATTTAATTATTACACTAAGCTTGAGAATGTTAATAAAAAATAGCAGTTGTGCTACAGAAGGGATTTTCTGTTTAAATCCAGGCATCCCTATTGATTTTAGTGAGACTTAATATGAATGTGCTATATGTCTCTTATCAGCTTGATGCAGCTTCTGTTTAGTTGATATTTTATGATGTTCTTGACATCTCTCAGAGGTTTTTAGTTAGAGCTGAAGATTTTTCTTGACCTGAGATTAGGGAACAAAACACAAGAAAATAGCAATAGAACTGTATTAAAGACACTGAACTTAAAAAATATTCCCAAACTTTTCTTCTAATGAACTGCAGACAACAACACATCTGATTTTTGATGAAGTATTTAACTTGTACATTGGTCACACTTTACTGTATTAATATGTTGAGTAATTACAAGAACTCCCACTGATCCTACCTCCAAGAAGGTGTTATTTTTTCAAAAGTGCCTGAGATAGCCGCAGTTAGACTAAATGCATCTGTGGCATGTAAAAGGTATCTGTAAACTATGGATGAACAAATATAAATGAACTTTCAGCAAATGTTATGGCATGTAACACGAACAGTTGCTATTGTTAAAGTAACATATGCTGAGTTATTAAGCAGGAGTCAATATTCAAATTTTCTGGCCTCTAGGCATCTTTTTTTTTAACTATATGGCATTTCTTTTTTATCTGTTTAGGTGCTTATCTGGTCTCATTATGATAGAACAGATAGTTATCTCAGGGTGACATCGGAGATGTGACAAGGGCCCGCCATGGCCCGCTATGGTCTGCCTGGGCCAGAGGGATTCACTGGCGCTTCACTAGCTGCCCCTCATGGCAGGGTGCAGGGTACTGGTGGAGTGTTTGTGTGGGGCTGCCTGGCCATGCATTTGTTTCCGACTGACATCCATTCAGTGCCCTGGCTTGAACTGTGCAGGGGTGGATCCCCCTGACTCTATAGCTGGCACACCAGCTGCCATTTGTTTTCACCCATAATGTCTCCCTAGTATTGGGATTTTTTTTTCCTTCCCAGTCTAAGCTCATACGTTCATATGAGTTGCTGAGAATTTCATAGTCATTGTTTTGTCTTGCAAAAGTCAGCTCTGTAGTCTAGTTTCAGCTATTGTGTCATTTCTATCTTCTTAAGAGCTTCGATTTGATTACCAGGGTAGAATACTTGAGCATTTCCATTTAGCCCAATGGCTTTCTGAAGGTGAGACAGGAATACCATGGATCAGTCTAGCAGGATAGACATCTGCAGATGCAGAGAGGTTGTCCACCAAAGCAGCAAATACTGTCTCAGTATCTTGCCTTTGCATCTGAACCTTACTGAGGGAGGTCAATGATACCAAATTTAGAAACTGTGCTTTACTTGCTTCTTAATTAACTGACTTAGAACATGGGAGGTACACATCATGGTAGTTTAAGTCTTGCATGTTGAGTAATTTATTATATTCAGTATATGCGAAGCTATTTATACGCTAGGCTAGGGCTGTTTTTAGCCGTGCACTGGGATCAGGAGCGGGAGCGGCGAAACAGCCGCAGCGCTGTTTTAGACTAATCGAAAGTGGAAGTTGTGCGCATGATTGGCGGCCGCGCATTCTTTTCCGGCCACGTATGTCCCACCAGAGAAATCAGGCCGGTTCGATCGCGGTCAGCAAAGAATGCACGGCTACTGATCACGCGCACAACTTCCGCTTCCGGTTCGTGTAAAACAGCACCGCGGCTCTTTCGCCACTCCTGCGCCTGATCCCTGCTGCACGTCTAAAAATGGCCTAGGAGGTAGACTCCCAGAATCTGATGGGAATTGTTGACAATATTTGTCAGGTGATCCAAATTTTCTTTATTCTCTCTTACCGTTCATGGTAATGGAGCTGCTAGTTTGTTAATAAGAGCTAAAGAAAAGATTGCAGAAGAGCTAGTATTGTACATGGCAGCCAGAGGGAAGGTATAAAAAAATGAGAATACACTTTGATGAATTGTACTGGGACAAAAATCCCACTCGTAATGTTGTGACTATACATCACTTTCTTATGGAAACTTCAGCTTCAAAATATGTCGCCTATTTATGCAAAAGAAGTACATGTACTAGTGTTTATATTAGCAAGAATAATGTGCTTAGGTGAATTGTTCTAAAATGTCTTAGTATTATAGCTGCTACATAAGGACCTGGATATTAAGCCAAGCTCCACCAAGAAGAACAGATTATAGCTGAGAATAATTAATACCAAGTTATTCATAATAACAAGAAGGGCAGAGTAGATGGTTTTGCCATCAGTGGACCCAATTTTTTTTTTACAATTAAATGGTTCCCAAAACAATCAGAAATTTCAGATAGAAAAACTGTTAATCCTTTTAGATCAACTATTAATGACAGCTGATTGGATTTTTTTTTTGCAAATTTCACAAAATTCAAATGAAAAAAGCAAATGAAAACTCATAAAAATATTTGTGAAAAATATTTTCCATTTGGAAAATAATTCCATTTTCCAATCTTCTCTTCATAAGTGATAAGTGTGGTGTATTTTGCTTTTGTTTGTATTTATTCCCCCTTTCCAACTTTTATTCCATTGCTTTTTTTTTTTTTACTAGTTCTTAATTATCATGTGTTTGGCATAATATGGCCCAACAACCAACGTACCATAAAACCTCAACTCATCACTACTACCTTCCTGACTGAAAGACCAAGCATCTGCTAGCGTGGCTAAATGATGAGGTGAAGGAGGCTTTTAGAAACCCAAAGGCTTCCTTTAAGAAAATGGAAAGCTAGTCCTACTGAGGAAAATAACATGTCAAAGCTTTCAAGCAGAGGCTTTCATATTTTCCTGGAAACAGAAGTTAATGTTTGAGTTTTTCAAAATCTTTAATAAATTTGTATAATTACTTTTTGTGCTGTGATAGCCCTTCTGAAGTCTCAGTCATGATTGGGCCTTAGCTGGGCAGGAAGTTGCACAGTGCACATACAAATGTTCACACACAGACACACACTCAGTAAAGTAAAGGCAGTTGTCTCAAAGAATTTGCAATTTAATTTAAGGTAAAAAAAAGTATAACAAGCAATAGACAATAGAAGGGAGCCTGACAGATGGTATCATCAAGAAAAAGGTGATTCCATTGCTTTGTTGTTGCTGCCTCGACTAAAGAAGGTAAGGACACAGGTTATAAGGTTTAAAGACTGGCACTCTTGATCCAAGCCGAGGAAAAATGATGTCATAGGCCCTTTTTACACAGACACTCTAACACCCATAAAATGGGTGTTACATTTTATTATACATGTTGCAGGGCACCACTGCAGCCAATCGCCATGGGCCGTATGCACACATGATGCCTCCACCCAGTTCCTCTGGGTGGAGATTGCTGGGTGGAGATTGGTGTTGGCCGGTGGGTGGGGAGCATTTCCCTGGGTGGAGATGGGTGGAGGTGTCTGTGTAAACACCACTTTCAGTGGGTGTTGGTGAGTGTTTGCACCTGGCCAACACCCATCTCCACCCACTCACAGAGCAACGGACACCATTGAAACTAGTTATAAGGAAACTTAAAGGAGCAGCTGCAGGAATTAAACATCTGAAAGAGACGTAGAGACTATTTAAAAACACCATCTTGGAAGCCCAGTTGAAATGTATTCCACAGGTTAAAAAAGGTAGCAAGAAAACCAAACATCTACCAGCGTGGTTAAATGGTGAGGTGAAGGAATCCATTAGAGCCAAAAATTGAAAGCTAGTCCTACTGAGGAGGAAAACAGGAAAGAGCATAAGCACTGGCAAATTAGATGTAAAAAGAGTTATTTTCTAGAGATAAAAACTAATAATAAAAACTTTAAGTCTATCAGAAGCATCAGAGAATCAATTGCGCCATTAGATAACCGGGGTGTGGGTAGGGGGGACTGAGGGGGAGGATAAGGCCATTGCAGAGAAGCTGAATCATTTCTTTGCTTTGATCTTCACTGCAGAGGATGTTGGGAAGATACCCATGCCAAAATTGTTCTTTGTAGGTGATTAATTGGAAGAACTATCACAAATCAAATTGTCGAGTTTGGAAGAGCTTCTAGAGCAAATTAACAAACTAAATAGTAACAAATCACCAGGACCAGATGGGAGTCATCCCAGGGTTCTGAAGGTACTCAAATATGAAATTGCAGATCTACTACTTGTAATTTGTAACCTATTGCTAAAATCTTCCACTCCAGAGGCAATCCTGTAAATTACAGACCAGTCTTGGTGCCAGGAAAAATGGTGGAAATAATTATTAAGAACAGAATTACTGGGCATACTGAGAAACATGGCTTGATGGGGAAGAGTCAACATGGATTTAGGAAAAAGATGTGCCTTACTAATGTATTTGAATTTTTTGAGGATGTGAATAAGCATGTGGATAAGGGGGAGTGGATTGATATAGTGTTTCTGGATTTTCAGGTCCCTCATAAGAGACTCTTGAGGAAATTAAAAACATCATAGGCTAGGAGGCAGTGTCCAATTGTGGACTGGTAACTGGTTAAATGATAGGAAACAAAGGGTAGGAATAAATGGTAAGTTTTCACAATGGAGACAAGCCACAGGGATCTGTTCTGGGATCGGTGTTGTTTAATATATTCATTAATGTTCTAGAAAAAAGGAGTAAAGAGTGAGGTGATCAAATTTGCCGATTAAACAAAGTTATTCAAAGTAGTTAAAACCTGAGCTGACTAGAGAATTGCAGGAGGATCTTGCGAGACTGGGTTACTGGGCATCTAAATGGCAAATGAAATTTAATGTGTACAAGTGTAAAGTAATGCACATAGGGAAAAACATCCAAACTATGGCCCTTTTTACATGGACACACACACACACCAGCCCATGTGTGAAACTGTGTAGGCGGGGAGGAGGGGCATCCATCTGACCGCCACGGCCAGTGGGTGTGGGTGCATGTGCACTCCTGTGCTCCACCTACCTCCACCGATTCTCCATCCACAGAGGCATTGGAGACAATGGAGGTGCCTCTGTGCATGGAGACGGGTATAGGTGAGTGGGCGTCCATGTGGCGGCACGCCCACCCACCCACTGTGGCACCCACCCATCCCCCCACACACCCGCACCCGTTTGACAAGGGCCTAGATGTACACAATGCTGGGTTCTAAATTAGGAGTAACCACTCAGAAAAAGGACCTTAGAGTCATTGTGGACAATACAATGAAATCCTCAGTTCAGTGTGCAGTGGCTGTCAAAAAAGTAAACAATGTTAGGAATCATTCATAAAGGGATAGAAAATAAAACTGAAAATATCATAGGGCCACTATATAAATCCATGGTGCAACTGCACCTTGAGTATTGTATGCAGTTCTGATCACCCCATCTCAAAAAAGATATAGTTGAAGTAGAAAAGGTATAGAGAAGGGCAACAAAAATGATAAAGGGTATGGAACAGCTCCTCTACGAAGACAGACTAGAAATAGGTTGAACTTGGGGCTCTTCAGCTTGGAGGCTGAAGAGGTAATATGACAGACGTTTATAGAATCATGAGTTGTGTGGAAGAAGTAAATAGGGAATGGTTATTTACCCTCTCAAGCCGTACTAGAACTAGGGGAGACCCAATAAAATTAATGGGTAGCAGATTTAAAACAAATAAAATAAAGTATTTTTTTCACTCATCTCACAAGTTGTGGAATTTGTTGCTAGAGGATGTGGGCAAGGCCAGTAGTATAGTTGGGTTTAACAAAGAATGGGACAAGTTTCTGGAGGATACGTCTGTTAGCAGCTATTAGTCGAGTAGGTTTGGGGCATGTAACCTTTTTCTGTCGTAAACTGGAAGTGAACAACAGGAAATGGATTGCCCCATTGTGACTTGTTGGGTACTACTTCTAAGCAACTGAGATTAGCCACTGTCAGAGACAGGTGCTGGTTTTGATGGACCATTGGTCTGACACAATATGGCACTACTCAGTTTTAGGGATTTGCGAACGCGGTTTGGAAATTCGGGGTTTGGCCCGAACTCAGGGTGCTTGGCCCATTCGCGAACACCCTGAATCCGAACCGCCCCCGCCTGAACCAGCCGAACAAAATTCAGGTTCTGAACCTGTTCAGGTGGGGGGCAGGGAGGAACCTGGTTTTTCCTCCCCCCTGCAGGCTGCGTGGATGGAAGGGGCACTGGGGAACACCTCCCCCACCCTGCCCAGCCTAGTTAAAAAATGTTTTAACCCCCCACCCCACCCCAGGGATTGCCCTACCTGGTGGTGCCAGGGCTCTGACCCTGGGTCCGGCGGCGGGTTCAGCAGTGGCGGCGCTCCTGACTGCTTCAGGCTGCTACTAGGCCTTCTGGGTCAAACCGGAAGGCCTAGTAGCGGCCTGAAGTGCTCCTGTTAGGGGGACAAGGGACAGGTAAGGAAGGGGTCATGCTTCCAGAGCAGTCGCAAGGGCAGCACACTCTGTCTATAGGGTCCCTCAAGTTCTTATAGTGGCAAAGGAAGCGAGCTATGAAAGCGACTCCTAGCCAAAGATCATCCTATGGATTGGTGAACAGTGCAGTGCCCACTTTAGGTCTCTCACGCACCCACTGATCCAGGGAACAGGGAAGGGACTGTGAACTCAGTGGTGACTCAGGGGCAGGAAAGGGGAACCTAGGACCCAGGGGAAGAGGCAGGAGGGAGGATAGGGTGAACGTACCAGGAACAAGATGCAGGGAAATAGGGAAACAAGACACACTCTCAACAGTCACTCTCTAGTAATTAACACACACCCACACACTCACCTCGCACTCCACACGCTTACACACTCTTGACACCATTTACAGCTCTCACTCTTCTATGCAATAACACAAAATGCTTGGGGCCAGTCTCACGGCACAGGTACGATTACCAGCGAGGAACAGCCAGCCTTGCTGGGCTTAAATAGGGCTCTCCTGTGTCTTTGCATGCAAGCGCACTGAGCGCCGGGGTGCTACTTCTGGGTCTAAGCCTTGCATACACGCTGGTTGCTGGGGTACTGTTGGATGCTGCGCTGTCAGGCTCACGCATGCTCCCTTCTGCCTGTGCCTGTTGCAGTGATGAGGGAATGGCTGGCTGCGGATGAGTGCAGTGCAGCCAGGGCAGAGGTGCCTGGAAATGCGTCCGTACACAGGACACTCTCCTCCCAACACCCCAGGGTTTGACAGTAACACCCCCCCCTTAGGGTGGAGAACAGGTCATCGATGGGGCCCTATCCTAAAGGGGTAATGAGCATTATAGGCATGGATGAGACGAGGGGCGGAGATGGCCGAAGCCAGTTCCCAGGAACGATCAGAGGGCCCATAGCCCTTCCAATCCAACAAGTAAAACAGTTTCCCTTTACACCACCAAGAGTCAAGGATAGCCTTCACCTTGAACTCAGGGGCCGCTGCCACATTCGGGACCGGAGGGGTCTCCGGAGCAGCTGACAGGAACAAAGGGGGGTATGCTGCCTTCAGGAGGGAGACATGAAAGGTAGGGTGAATACGCAAAGACGGGGGGAGCTGAACCTCAAACGTGACATTGCTCATTTTGCGAGAGATGGGGAAAGGTCCCATAAACCTTGCGTCTATCTTAGCAGAAGGGCAGGTGGAGGTGTAATGCCGGTGGTCTATCCATACTAAGTCTCCTACCTTGTAACTCAGCGCTGGCTGACGGTGGCGGTCTGTGTATTCCTTATACCATTGTCTGACTTCAGTTAATGAGCACTGTGCTTGGTGATGGGTGAGTTGAATTTTCTGTGCTAGTGCTCCTGCCGGCGGTAGGTTCACATCTGTAAGTTCAGGAAAGCATAAATGCGGATGGTATCCAAACATTACAAAAAAGGGTGATGTCCCCAGCGACNTGCCGGCGGTAGGTTCACATCTGTAAGTTCAGGAAAGCATAAATGCGGATGGTATCCAAACATTACAAAAAAGGGTGATGTCCCCAGCGACGTGTTGGGGGCATTGTTGTATGCAAATTCAGCAATAGGGAGGAATTGAGCCCAGTCGTCCTGTAAATAGCTACTATAGCACTGGAGATATTGTTCCTATGTCTGGTTTACCCATTCGACCTGGCCATTTCCCTGTGGATGATACCCTGTTGTTGCACTTAAGCACACCTGTAAGATAGAAAATAAAGATTTCCAAAAACGTGAAACGAATTGCACTCCTCGATCGGTTATGATCTCTACAGGGAGCCCATGCAACTTGACAGTGTTTTGCAAAACAAGCTGTGCTGTCTGCGCAGCAGTAGGTAACCCTTGACATGGGATGAAATGACCTAATTTGCTAAAATGATCTACTATCACCAGGACGGTAGTAAAGGAGTTAGATCGAGGCAGTTCAACAATAAAGTCCATTCCTATTGGTTTCCATGGTCCATGTGGCATGTCGGAGAGTTGTAATAGTCCTTGTGGGTGCCTTCGGGGAACCTTAGTGCTGGCGCACACAGTGCATCCCTGGACATACCTGTGGACGTTGGTCCTCAAAGTAGGTCACCAGTAGTGTCTCTGGAGTAACCGGAGGGTGACACATTGACCGAGATGTCCAGCTAGAGGGGCATCATGGTGGGCCCATAAGAGCCCCTGTCGTTCTTGCGTGGGGACCACTATTTTGCCCTGCAAATACATTACCCCATGCTTAGGAGAAAGGCGGGAGTCCTTCTGTAATCCCACGTTGTTTCCAGAACGGGCACAGAAGCAATCCAAGGAGGGTTTACAGGTTCCTGCGAAGACTTGGGAAGGTAATAACAAGGACCCACGATGGGCAGGAAGGCCTTCGGTCTCTTGACATCATGACAGGGCATCTGCTAACACATTCTGATATCCAGGCCTGTATTGGATACAAAATTTAAATTGTGCAAAAAACAATGCCCAGCAGGCATGTCGAGCATTCATAATGTGAGTAGTTTGGAGGAAAGTTAAGTTCTTGTGCTCAGTAATGACCACTACCGGGTATTGGGCCCCCTCCAAGTGATGATGCCAGGCTTCAAAGGCCGCTTTGATAGCTAACAGTTCCCGGTCAAGGATGGTGTAATTCTGTTCAGCGCTAGAGAGCTGTCGGGAGTAGAATGCACAGGGAAGGAAGGGGTCACACTTCCAAAGCAGTTGCAAGGACAGCACACTCTGTCTATAAGGTCCCTCAGGTTCTTATAGTGCCAAAGGGAGTGAGCTACGAGAGTGACTCCTAGCCAAAGGTCATCATAGGGACTGGTGAACAGTGCAGTGCCCACTCTAGGTCTCTCACGCACCCACTGATCCAGGGAACAGGGAAGGGAGTGTGGACTCAGTGGTGGCTCAGGAGCAGGGAAGGGGAACCTAGGACCCAGGGGAAGAGGCAGGAGGGAGGATAGGGTGAACGTACCAGGAACAAGATGCAGGGAAATAGGGAAACACGGCACACTCATGCACTCTCAGCAGTCACTCTCTAGTAATTAACACACACCCACGCACTCACCTTGCACTCCACACGCTCACACACTCTCAACACTATTTACAGCTCTCACTCCTCTACGCAATAACACAAAATGCTTGGGGCCAGTCTCACGTCACAGGTCCGATCACCAGCAAGGAACAGCTAGCTTTGCTGGGCTTAAATAGGGCTCTCCTGTGTCTTTGCATGCAAGCACGCTGAGCGCCGGGGTGCTACTTCCGGGTCTGAGCCTCGCATGCGCACTGGTCACTGAGGTACCGGTGGATGCTGTGCTGTAAGGCTCACGCATGCTTCCTTCTGCCTGTGCCTGTTGCAGCGATGAGGGAACGGCTGGCTGTGGACAAGTGCAGCGCAGCCTGGGCAGAGCAGCCTGGAAACGCCTCCATACACGGGACACTCTCCTCCCAACCCCCCACCACCGGACCCGGGGCTGGAGCCCTGGCACCACCAGGTACGGCGATCCCTGGGGTAGGGGTGGGGTTAAAAATTTTTACGAGACTGGGCAGGGTGGGGGAGGTACTCCCCAATGCCCCTTCCACCCGTGCAGCCTGGAGGAGGGAGGGAAAACCGGAACCCTCCCGACCAAACAGGTTTGCCCCCCCGAACCCATTCAGGCTGAACCCTGAATGGGCTGAACACTGAACCCCATGGTGTTTGCACATCCCTGCTCATTTTCTTTGTTCTCATGCACTTGACTCCCCTGGTAAGGTGACATAACAGCTAGCACACTTAACTAGAATAATTATAACCACCCAGGCCTTAAATGCACACTCAATTGGGTGATGGCACTGTGGGGAAGACCAAAAAAACCCAACAACACCCGTTAAAGATGGCCAATTACAATAGGATGGTTTTCATGCCATGTTTTGAAATGTGATACAAAAAGGAAGCACACTGTAAATGTTTGAAGAACACTTTGATTTCTTAAGCCCCTGTTTCAGTAAAGCATTTAAGTGCATGATTTTATTTAATTAATTAATTTATTCATTCATTCATTTCCTACCCCACCTCTCATGCCTCTGGCATCCCTGGGCGGCTTACAATAAAACAATATAAATACATCTAAATACATTTAAATAAATACATCTAAATAAAAGTCTAAAATTTAAATATAAATATAAAAGGACAAAAAATCAAAATACAAAATATCTGTGATAGAAACCACCCTATCCCCTCTCTCCCTCCCCCATTCTCCCCTGCAGGATGCCTGGTGGAAGAACCATGTCTTGCAATTTGGCAGAAGGCCAGGAGGTCCGGGCTAAGGCGAACCTCCACCGGTTGGGAGGTAATATTATTAGCAAGCATTTATATAGTGCCAACAATGTACCTGGTGCTTTACAAAGTAATGGAATAAACGCGGTCCCTGCCCTAGGGCTTACAATCTGAGAGACGGAAGGAGGGGGGAGAGATGAAGGAAAGGGAACAGAGGGAGAGACAAGGGGTGTAGCATTCACGAAGATTTGAGGTCTCAGGTGCACGTGCTTGGCTTGGTTACATCGAGAATGAAGGCTGCCTGGTCCACGTGTTGAGGAATCGGATATCAGTACCCAGAACTCAGGTAACAGATTGTACTGGATGGTAGGTATCAGCAGGAGTTAGGAGAGGGGAGCGAGAAGTCGGGGAGGGCAGAGCAGAAGAGGTGGGTCTTGAGGAGGGATTTGAAAGGTACAAAGGGAGTGGGCGAGGC
>QEPC01015009.1:583320-596640 GCA_003113815.1 Sphenodon punctatus | reverse complement strand
CTCACATTTTATTAATCTGCCCTCTGTACCAAGTGTGGAGGGAGACCTTTATTGCCCCCCTACAAAAATTCATCTTTTGATATACAAAAGGTTCTGTATATCAAAAGATGAATTTCTTTTTAGTGATATGGATTATACAGTGTCCTCAAATGTAGCAAAGTTCTTAACCCTTGTACTTAATTTAAAAAGGAATTCTAATTGAGGGAATTAAGTTTTATGGGTAATTTAAATAGTTAAATTTGGCGAATGGGTAAACCTGTGGAATTTGTGGGACCAATGCAGCTTTGCTCCCTGATGGTTGTAGAAAGAGCTGCTGGTCATATAATGTGGTCCTTGGGTGATTTTTAATTTTATGTTGACTGTAATAATCTGTTTTTAAAATTTTGTATTTCTATTGCATTCTATTGTATTCTTTTTTCTTTTCTTTTACAATGGCCTAATGGCTACGTAAATAAAAACTTTTACTTACACTATCTGGACCATGGCAGGATTAACTACAGGTGGTGAGCTCGAATCCCTGCCACTCACAACCCAGAGTTAGATCTTCCACAGTCCGTGGAAGCCATGCATAAACGCTTCATCCACCGGCCATCATATTTATTTATTTATTTATAAAATCATTTAATACCCTGCCCCTCTTGCTCCAAGCAGCCCGGGGTGGCTTATAATATTAAAACACATAAAACAATAAAACTATAAAATACAATAAAAGGGAAGGTGCAAACCAAACTGTCCCCCTTTCCCCATTCCATTTCCCTCACCAAAAGTCAGGCGGAACAGTCAGGTTTTACAGATATGACGGAAGGAGGGAAAATCCAGTGCCATATGGGCCTCCACGGGGAGGGAGTTCCACAGCCTAGGTGAGGCACCAAGAATGCCCTTTCCATAGTGGTCCCCTGGGCCACACAAGGGACCTTGAGAAGGATGCCCCCAGCGGACAGCAGAGGCTGCTCCAGAGCACGGAGAGCGAGGCGGTCCCACAGGTAAGTCGAGCCAAGGCTGTATAGGGCTTTATAGGTCAAAACAAATACCCTGAATAGGGCCCAGAAGACTATAGGCAGCCAGTGCAGAGCCTGGAGCACCAGTGTAATGTGTACTCACTGCGACCCGTCCCCATAGGTAGACGGGTCACAGCATTCTGCACTAGCTGCAGTCTTCGGACCATCACCATAGGTAGTCCTATGTAGAGTGCATTTCAATAGTCCAATCTCGAGGTAATAAAAGCATGGATAATGGTGACCAGGTCACTATCTGAAACATATGGCCAAAGCTGTCACACTAGATGTAATTGGCGAAATGCACCTCTCGCCATGGCCCCTACCTGGAAATCCACGAGGAGCGGTCCCAGACTACGGAACTGGGATACTAGCGGAGGGCCAATCCCCATCAATGATGGGAACTTCCACATCCACTTATCACCACCGTCACCTCTGTCTTGTCGGGATTCAGCTTCAGTTGGCTCACCCTCATCCAATCCCCAACAGCTGCCAGACATTGGGTAAGCACCAGACTGCCAGGTCTGGATCATATGAAAATGAGAGGTAGAGTTGGGTGTCATCAGCATATTGATGACATTGCACCCCGTAACATCACATGACCTCACCAAGTGGCTGCATATACATGTTGAACAAGAGCGGGGACAGAATAGAACCTTGTGAGACACCACAGGTGAGGTCCTGTGGAGATGAAGAACAATCCCCAAGCACCACACACTGAGTTCTGACAGACAGGAAGGAGTGGAACCAGTCAAGGACGATCCCGCCCACTCCAGCTCGATCCCGCAAGTGACTCACCAAAATCTCATGGTCAACAGTATTAAAAACAGCCGACAGATCTAACAAAATTAGCAGGGTCGAATGACGCTGATCTAATTCACGGCAAAGGTCATCGACCAAGGCCACAAACACAGTCTCCACTACGTAGCCCAGATGAAAACTAGGCTGAAAGGGATCCAGATAACCAGTGTGGTCTAGATGCCCCTGCAGCTGCTGGGCCACCACCTGCTCCATAACCTTCCCTAAAAAGGGAAGTTTAGAGACTTGCCGATAACTGGCAAGGGAATCAAAGTCAAGTGATGGCCCGCTCTACCACAGTTTGGGGAAGTCATGGTAGAGTGGGCCATCATGTGTAGACCGTGGTAGAGCGGGACATCATGATGGCCCACTCTATCTAACTCTGGCCAGTGGCCGGAGCTTTTATGGGTGGGTGTGGAGGCCTCATAGGCTGCCGCACCTTCCCATTAGGGAAGAGGCGGGGCCACACTCAGCAGCACACTGGGTGGGGGCATGCGGACCATTTCCACATGTCACCTCCGCCCTCTTCATTCCCCAGCTCTGGCCGTTGGCACATTTGTTCAGCAGCGGGGCCAGACCCTGCCTGGGGTGAGGACACTCACCCCAGGCAGGATCAAAGCATGGTGGCAACTAGCGCCGTCATGCCTAAAAATACCCCCTTCCTTTATGGGGGTGCCATGATGTTATGACATTCCACAAGAGTGGGGTTACAGGGTGTGTAACATCACAGCACTCTATAAAGACTGGGATTAAGTCAAGAAGGGTCTGAGATTGGCCACAGTTGGAGACAGATAGCGGGCTCAATGGACCATTGGTCTGACCCAGTATGACATTTTTTATGTTCTTATAAAAATCAATACAAATTAATCACAAAAAAATGTGGACTAGCTTATGTTAACACTATCCCAATAGTAAAAATAGTTAAATAAAACAAAAACATCTTGAAATATTTAGAACAAGTGCTTCCTTCTCTCTAAAAAGCTAAACTGGACTTGGCTCTGGCATCATCCTAGAGTAGCAGTGTAGCAGCAATGACATTGTCTGGTGTGAGTCCTTGCAAGATTAGAGCCCACAGTCACACTCCTCTGTTGGGGTTTAGCTCCAAGTGTATTTAATCATCAAGTCCATTCACCCTTCTCTGTGTTAAGTTTCTACCCAGCATACACATATATAGGGGGTTTTCAGACAAGATACTCTCCACCCACATGGCCCTGCAGAGTGGGAGGGTCCATGTTCACAGTGGGTGAGTGGGGCATGCATACGGGCGCACACGCATCCCTATGCCACCCCCCACTCATCAACACACGGAGCAAACGCCATTTCCCTGGTTGATCCTTGCGTGTTGATGAGTGTGTGTGTGTGGGGGGGGGGTGGCAAACGGGGATGCATGTTAGGTGGAAGCATGCACGCACCCCCTCTCCCCGCCTGCACCCATGCCATGTCCTTCACATGGGGCTCTCTCAGACCGCGTTCACAACTGCAGCGGTGGTGGCAGCAGCGGGAGGGGTCAGGAGCGGCGTGGGAAGACACGGCAACCCTGAGGAGCCGACTGATGGGGAAAGTGCCGGTGCGAACGGGGATCTACTGCGGCTTCCCTCGCGCACGTTAGGGAGCAAAATCCTTCCCTGATATGCAAGAGGGAAGCCATGGCAGATCCCCATTCGCACCGGGTTCCTCACTCATGGACACCCTTTTATTCTTTTATTTATTTTAATTTCACACAGGCCGTGTCGTGAGGTGTGTGTGTGTGGGTGGGTGTGCGCCACGGTCTGTGTGCATTGGGTGGGCGGGAAGTTTTGATGGGCACACACCGACCTCCCCCCACCGGTACACATCACCCATGCATGGAGGCACCTCCATTTTGTCTGGTGCCTTCGTGCATGGGGGATGGGTGTGCATGCATGTGCACGGGAGCGTGCACATATACACCCCACCCAGACTTCTGGGTGTTCATGCATGGGTGCCACCCATGTGAAAAGGGCCTATGTTACAGGGCACCCATAGGGAGCAACACTACAACCCTGCAACCTGTATAGTGGGTGGGTAGTGGGTGGAGAGTGCCTTGTCTGAAAATGCGCATAGTCTCTCACTCTATACTGGTTCTATGGGGCAGGCACACCTTTTCTATACCCTTATACAACCTCCCAGCTCAGGAAATATCCCTCTGAGCTTACCGCCCTGGCTGCTGCATTCCTTGAAGCTTCCTTCCTGGTGTGTGTGTGTGTGTGTCTGTCTGTCTCTCTCTCTCTCTCCCCCCCTATGCTGAGCTATGGGTCAGTCTTTTCTCCTGGGTTTCCTACTGCCATACCCTAAACCCGGCTACCTTCCAATTAGACTTTATCCCTTCTTTATTGTAGCACTGGCAGTCTCACTAGAGCCTGCGCCTGGGCACTAGCAGTTCTTCTTAAAGGGCCCTTGGTCTACAGGGACTCTGCTGTGCTACAAGCACCTCCCTACAGGACAGAGAGCATTCCAGTTCTTCCAAAAAATGGAAGAAGAGGAGTAGAAAGGACATGCAGGCCAGTATGGACCCATAGCTACAGCTTCCCCCAGTTTTCTGGGGTGCAATGTCCAGGAGTTGGCTTAATGGGGAGTGTATTTTACAGCTGTAAAAAGGGCACCATCGACTCACTCCCCTTCTCCCTGTGGTGCAACGACAGGCAGAATTCCTCCCCTGGATTTTCTCTAGAGGTTTTCACTGAAGGTATGTAATGCTCCATAATCAAGGCATTGAGCAGTTTGTCTGTCTAGCCCTATCTCCAGAGATTTTCCTCTTGCATTTTGCCCAGTGTTGTAAAATTGGCTATTGTAACTTATTCATAAATAAAATATCTGATTTTGGAAAGTGTGGTTCTGAGTTTAAGGACCTGTGTTCTACTTCTGACTCAGCCACAGAAATGCTGTCTAATCTTGACAAAGTTAGGCACCTGATTCAGCAAGATATTCAAGTAATTGGGTATTCTGCAGGAATACTTTTGTACTTAAAGATACATATACGCTTATTATGTGTCTTTTACTATTTGTTTTTCAGTTGCATCATTTTAAAATTGGGTTATAATACTTTTTCATACTCAGCAAGTTGTTGTGAAGATAAATTTCTTAATGTTGAGAGACCCTCTAAAACACTGTTGATTGTGACTGCATGGCTACATAGAACAATTTTTAAGACAGCAATAAAATATACCTGTACTGCTGTTAACCTGTGATAATTCACAAGTATGCCTACCCCCTCTGATTGATCCCTACTGCTGACTCCTCCAACTTGGCTATGGTCAGCCTATTGTGACATCAGCAATGGCTGTACAGCAGCTGCAACAGCAGCAACTCCTGTTCCATTTGCTTTATGAGCTGAAATTGGGTGGAAGTAACTTTGGTCCCAGCCATACCTAGCCCCTCTTATTGAGTCCTACTGTGCCAACCCTACTGCTAACTTTTCCAACTTGGCTGTGGTCAGAACAGCCTATTGTGACATCAGCAGCTGTGACAACAGCAACTGCTTTTCACTTTGCTTTACCTATGGGCTGACATTGGGTGGATGTAACTTTGGCCCCGGTCATTGGTCATGGCCCTGTAACCTTCAGACACAAAAGGGTTTGGCGATCCTTCATTTAAGACCTTAATGGACCCTCTGTGACTTAAAATAAAAAAACCTTAGGCTGGACCAACTGACCAACATCATTCATTCAGAATTTTATAGAGATAGATGGTGGAGATCAGAAGAGAAACTTGAATTAATTAAATTGTACAAGTACTTTTAAAACTAATTTAAGAAAACCTCTTAGTAACACAAATGGTGTGTGTGTGTGTGTGTGTATATATATATATATATATATATATATATATATATATATATATATATATATATATATATAAATTGTTATGTATTGCAGATCCATGTGTGAAGGTAGAATGAGCTTGCTCTATATATTACTTTTTTTCTTAGATTTTATTTTTTTTAAATATAACCAAGCAAACAAACCTTCAACTTAAAAAAAAAAAAGAGAGAGAATTTTCTAATAATGAAAATCAGCAACACAGTCTGGTTTCTTGTAATAGAAATAAATATATTTGCTATAATGTACTTAAAAGGCAAATATTAGTTTTCAATGAATTAAAGGATTTACTGTTTTAGCATCACTACTAAAATAATAATCGTACATAAAGGAATACTTCACACAACCTCAGGAAATTATATTCAGAGATTTAGCTCGGGAATTTGGTTCTGGTTTGAAAGATAACGTTAATTTATATATACAAAAAAAAGTTTAGTTCATTAGCATACTTCTGTTCTGCAGACCCTGAAAAGCTTTAATGCTCAAAAAATTACTTAGATGTAACGTGGTTTTATGAATTACCAAGCACTAAAGATATAAATGGCCTTATTATTCTGTCACATCTTGAGCTGTACTGTTCCAGAATGTAGCTATCACACAATAGGAAGTATTCTAATCTTGTTTTTATCACTAGTGTACCAGCATAGCTTGATTCGGAGATAATTTACTGACTAAATTGGATAGATGGTTTTAGAGAAATTTGGCAGGAGTGCAGAATTTCAGATTAAAGCCTTCTGAATGCTTCTAACTTGTAGACATTGTGTTTCATGAACTGAGGTTTTTATGTCTCTCATAATGAAAGGCACTACCAAAATAAGTATATTCTAGTCTTTTGTGTGGATTGGGAAACTGGCCAGACCTAAAAGTGTTTCACTTCCTGCTAATGAGGGACTTAGTCGTTTTAGGTTTTTTTTTGCTTGCTTCCACAGTGTAAATAGTCAGTAACACTCTTTAAAGTAGTGTAGTTAAAATGGTATAGAGCAGGTGTAAGTGAGAAGGACTCTGCAAATCTCTCTCTGCCATCCCCTATCCTCAAAACCACCTCATACTTTGCTTGTTAGAAATGGCTAGTTAATTAGGGCTGAAATGAGAGCGTGCAAAAGTGAGCATTCTCATTGAAATCACGGTTCTCAGTTTGTAACATGAGTTCTTGGCGAGGGAAAAAAATCACTGCGCATGTGCAAATGACTGCCACCCTTAACCAAAATGGGAGCAATAGTGCCTCTGCCATTTTGTTCAAGGGTGGCGGCCATTTGCGCAAGCTCAGTCTGCTGCCCTTAACCAAAAATGGCGGCAATGCTATTGTTGTCATTTTGGTTCAAGGTGGTGGGTAATGGGAATGGCCATTTTGCCCATGTACAGCAACTCCTTTGTTTGTTTGTATGTTTCTCACCAAGAACCAGTACTCGAGTTTGTGAGTTTTCTCATGAGAAACAAATTGGGATGCTCATTCAACCCTAATATTTATCTCTAGTGTCTGTAATTAATATCATCATCAGCATCGATTATTTCTGAGTCTATAAAGTAATGTTTTAATTTACTTCACATTATGTGCTAACAAATCTGCTATGAACTCTGTTTTGACTCTGGCTTTTGTGACTGCTCTTTTTGGGTTCCCCAGACAGCAAATGTAAATCTGGGATGCATGGTTTGAAAGTAACTTTCAGGAAAATTGGTTGGAGGTTAGATAATGGTGAATTTGTAATTGGGAAGTTTCCACTAGCAATGATACTGCTCCTTTTTTCTTTTTGAATTTTATTACTTTTTTTTTTTTTAAAGTTTTGATACCAGCAAAAGTTCCTGTGATGAAATGTTCACAGCTAATACCCCAACTGAAGTAGATGATAAAGTTCTTATGACAGATAAGCAGCGGTATGAAAGAAAGTGATTGCCCGTTGAAATAACCTGGTAAGGCTGATAACTACATCATGAGTTCTATAATGTTTGCTAGAAAGTGGGTGGGGGGGTGCTATTCCACAATACTTGCCTGCAATCTATATTTTTGGTCTTTGCATATAATGCACGTCAGTCATCATGTTATTTTTGGAATGACTTAACTTCCCATTGGTATAGAATATAGCCATGAATATTTCCGTCTGTGACTAGATATGAATCAGCTAAGGCCTTGAGGTAATCCAAATTCACTTCTATTTGTACTAAACTAATACTCCAAATTCACTGCTAATTGAACTAAACCAATACTCCAAATTCACTGCTAATTGAACTAAACCAATACTCCAAATTCACTGCTAATCGAACTAAACCAATACTCCAAATTCACTGCTGATTTAACTAAACCAAAATTTTGTTTACAAAAATCATAAATATAGACTCAAACTGACCAATGGTTAGCTACAATGAGATGCTTTTATGTAACAGAATAAGAATGAACTAGGAAAATAATTTTTTTATAACAGCAAGCTCCTACTGTGATCAACACATTGACTCCAGAGTAGTCACACTGAAGTCCACCGCTTTGGAAGTCTCTTCCCATGGAAGATCACCAAAGCTCGAGCCTGAGCATCTTCAAAAGGCAACGTAAGACCTATTTACCTGGCCAGGCTTTTTAGCCAACGAGGATAGGGTTTGGATAATAGGGGTGGGAATAGTTTAATGGAAATTTTATATGGTTTTAACTGGTTTGTATACTTGTGTATATTGTGAGTTGCTCTGAGCCTGAAGAAAAGAATGGGAACTAAATCAAAATAAACGAATAAATAAATGCACATGATTGAAGTCAATGAGACTACTCCAGAGTAAGGTGACCGAGGATTGTGACCTTAGTTGACCCTAATTTGCAAAGACCCTTGCTGCTTCTCTGAAGACTTCTGGCACCATATACCTGCTTGAGGGCAAAGCAGAGACTGTTTCATTTGAAGGGGAGAGTCACTGCTGCCAAACCTGGCAGCATTGGCTGACTCACCCCTGGCAGCCCAGAGACAAAATCCTAGTTGTGAGGCTGACTTCCACAAATTCCCTTTCTGCTCGTTCCCTTCAGTCGGTGGGGCAGGCATCCTGTTGTCCACACAGTGCAGCTGTGTCTCAGCATGGATACAGAACAAACAAACTTTGGATTCTCTCTTATTCACTCACAGCTGAACCCCCTGTCTAGGTGCTCTGCCTCCTTTTATGTAGGATACTATGAAGAAAAGGTTTGCCATTCCTTCCTCTTTCTGGCAGCTTTCCAGACTGGAGCAGATCTTCACACTCCAGGATGACAATAACAACATTACAATTCCTGTCTGCCTAGTGCCTACTCTACTAACATGTTCCTAAAAGTCAGTCCATTACATTCTCAAAATGCATATACTTAAATGTAACTGCTCACACGTTTATATATTTAAAAAATGTAACACATGTCAACAGTCATCACACCTAATAAACATCCATCTTGAATCCCCGTGCAACAATAATTCTTCTTGGACTAAGTCATTACGGTTGGAGTTTTTAAAGAATTTAAGCACTCTGGTATCAATGCTATCAACCAGGGTTTTAGTTCCTAACTCTCTTTGGCTCTTTTGAAAATCCCTGCCTAAATCAATAAAGCATATTTGCAGTTAGTGACTACTACTTCTGTATGTAAGTGCTAAAGGATGTAGTGCAAGGATTTCTGCATCCACTTTGTGCCATACTTTGAACATCATCTGGTTCTACAGTCAGTTTAATCTACCCAGGCAGGATAATTTAAATGTAGGGGCAGTGGCAAAAAACTGACTCTGGGGCTCTTGTGCCGTTACACTCCCACCCCACCCCCCAGCATTTTTGACCCAGCTGAGCTGTAGCTTATTTATTTATGTATTTATTTTAAAAATGTCTACCCCACCCCTCCTGCCACAGGCAGCTCAGGGTGGCTTACAATCCATGAAAACAATCAATATACAACATATAAAGGGAAAAAAATCCACCCCAACCCATTCCCCACCCCCTCACCCATCTCCCTCACCAAACGCCTGGCAGAACAGCCAGGTCTTACAACTCCTCTGAAAGAGGGAAGGTCCAGAGCCAAATGGGCCCCAACTGGAAGGGAGTTCCACAGGTGCAGTGCGGCCACCAAGAGCGCCCACCCCTGTGTGGCCCCCCAGAAGACTTGGGGTACCTTAAGCAGGGCATCCCCGGAAAACCGCAGGGGCTGCTCCAGCATCCAGAGAGTGAGGTGATCCCACAGATAGGTAGGGCCTAGGCCATTTAGGGCTTTATAGGCCAAAACCAACACCTTGAATTGGGCTCGGAAAACTACCGGCAGCCATCAATACATCAAATAGTGTCACTACATGTTGGAGAAGGAAATTAAAGTAATTGTGGAAATCTCTGAATTGAATTAGGAGAATAAATGTGCAGCATTCATCTGTCAAAGTGGTAACCACATCTTGCACAAGCCATTCTTTCCTGATGATCTTCCGACCTCAGGCAGAAGGATAGTCCAGAGAATACAAGCAGCAGAGGTTAGCAGAGTCCTAGTCCTAAACTGTTGGATCCTGCCCAGAAACCTTGGAGGAGGAGTGGAGAAATAAAGCAAAAAGAATGCACAAAGGCCTTTTCCCTGCTGTATGGTAGAGTTGTTCCAGAGGGCAAATTCACTCACTCACCCCCAGGCGTTCGAGTTTTACATTTGCTTTTTAGGCAGGTCTATAACACAAAGTCATACAAATTTGGCACTTGAAGAAAGAATGGCTATTGACCTGACAAGAAACGAAGGAAAGCACCTTTCGAGGATGTCATGTTAACAGAGCAAAGTTTTAGGATGCAAGTTTATTGCAATGTGTCATAAGAGAGAGATTATTTTATTAAAAGAATGGAGTAGAGATGAAGGTCTACACTGCACGCTTTTTTCTTTCCCCTCTTTGGTACAGCAAGAAAAGGCATGCCAAGAGAGGGGGAAGTTATAATAAATCTGATCTTCACAGGCTCTCTCACAGGTGTTTATATTCAATAAATTTCTTGTTTTCACTGCCACTTTCAAAACAGCTTTACAAATTTTCTGTTTCAGGCAGATCCGTGGGCTGATCTCTCAACTGTCTCTGGAGTTCTGCATAAGAGAAGGAAAGAGAGAAAGAGATTAATCCAAATTTTTCTCCTCCTGAAACAGAAAACATGCAAAAGCAAGTGGAATTACCACCTTGCTTCTAAAAGCCACACTTACAATGTACAGTTTAAGCTTATCCCTTTCCTGATGAAACTGGTATCTCGGAGAATGCGGAGTTCGGTCTATGTTTTCTCCCCAAGCTTTATTGTTCCTTTTTCAGGACTACTTCTTATACCAGAAAAATAATCCAACATCTGGTTAGAGCTAAGAGGAGACCTCTCTCAATTTAATCCATATGTTTAAATTAATTTTTCAGAGCACTCTTATAGTTCTATCAAGGGTACTGCGAACCTGCTACAGATTAATTTACAGAGTTGTTTTGTTTGATCACATGGTTATCAGCAAAATTGTTCTGGCATGTGTTGTTATTTCAAGGTGTGTGTGTTTTTTTTAACTTTAATTATTTTTCACCCCAAAACTATGCAGATGATTATTTTTAATATATCTGGAAAGCATTGGGTACAACTTATAGCCAGGAAGATTACCCACAATAGGTTACCATAGATTTTTCTCCCCCTGCCGCACAAAATATGACCTCTACTGCACAAGGGCCAGTGAGCATGGGTGAAAACAGACATGACGCTAACTCCACTTTAACTCCGCTTTAACATTTCTTATGCATGTTGCAGGGCTGTATTGGTGCCCTATGAAGCCCTGCAATATGCATAAGAAATGTTAAAGCGGTGTTAAAGTGGAGTTAGCGTCATGTCTGTTTTCACCCCATGGTTGCTGAAGAGTATGGAAGTCAGTTTTATTGCCTCACCTTTGTCGAAAGACAGCTTGGAGAAGGGCTCAGCCCTGGCAATTGAATTCAAGGGGACTGAGCCCCAGGAAACGTTCCCTGTAGGAGTGTGCACCCCTAAGTGCAAATAACCAGGAAAAGGCCAATATTAGCCATTTCAGGGTTGGAAAGGAAAGCCAGAAAAACCCTGGGTGGTTTTTTTGGCTTTCACGAATACCTTTCCTGCTGCACTTCCTGAACTGGTAATAATTAGGGGTGGGACTCCAGGCAAAATATCTGTATTAGTTTCTTTTGGTTTTAGCTCCCCTGTGTCTCGGATCTCCTTTCAGTATCGGATCTATCAGTGTCGGCTCTTTTCTCATTGAAGTTAATGGGAAATTTTCCCATTGAGTTCAATAGAAAAGAGAACCCTCCGAGACACAGAGGAGTCCACCAAAAAAAACCTGGGCATCCCCCCCACCCCACTCATAGGCTCAAAGGTTGGGAGTGGGGATCCATTACCCCTAACACACCCACCCACTGGGCCCCAGCTTTACCCAAGCCCTGGGCCCCCTGTACTTTACTTACTGTTGTTGCTGCTCTGGAGGGTGGGGGTCATGGCCACCAGCTGGGCCTCCAGCTCTGCTATCAGCGGTTGGGCCTCTTCCACTGCTGACTGGTGTAAGGAGCCAGCTCCGCTGCCAGTCCATCGGGCCTTCTCTGCTACGGGACGGCAGAACCATATCGGCCACTGGCAGCGAAGCCTGCTCCTCAGCCAGGTTTTCTCTTCTTTCTTCTTGAACTTGAATAAAATGCCGCTGGATCAGCAGCGGCGCAGCGGCCATGTGCAAAATGGCCGCCAAGACCATTCTGCACATGTGGAGCCCTAATCCAAAATGGCACTGACAGCGTCAGGCCTCAGCACCATTTTGGAAGAGGGCAGCTGTTCTGTGAATGCATAGGGAACCATTCCATGCATGTGCAGAATAGCTGCCCTCTTTCAAAATGGCACTGGTGCTGCTGGCGCCATTTTGGATTAGGGTTGCATATGTGCAGAATGTCCTCGGTGGCTATTTTGCACATGTGCGTTTCGCCACTGCCAATCCGGTGGCGTTTTCTTCAAGCTCCAGACATGTAAGAAGGAAGAGAGGCCCGACTGCCCAGCAGAGAAGCTTACTTCGCTGCCGGTGGCAGGAGCCAGCTCTGCTGCTGGCTGGTGGCAGGAGCCGGCTCTGCTGCCAGGCGGCTGGGCCTTCTCCACTGCCCCGCAATGGAGAAGGTCCAGTGGCCTGGCAATGGAGCCAGTTCCTGACACCAGTCAGCAGCGGAGGAGGACTGGCCGCTGGTAATGGAACTAGCAGCTCAGCCAGTGACTGTGAGTCCCACCCTCCGGACTGGAATGTCAAGAGTAAGTAAAGTACAGGGGTCACAGGTGATGAGTAAAACTGGGCCCTGGCAGGTGGGGGTGTTAGGGGTAATGGACCAACACCCTCCAAGGTTGGGAGTGGGGTGGGGGGTGGAGGAGGTTTCCCTCTCTTCCCATTGAAGTCAATGGGAGGATTTCCCATTTACTTCAATGGGAACAGAAGATCCGAGAATTGAAACTGAGACGGGCCCGATTCCCAGATCTCTCGGTTTTAACTGAGACACTTTCAGTCTCTTTCAGTTAAAACTGAAACTGAACATCCCATCCCTAGTTATACTACTATTATTATTATTATTATTAACAAACATTTATATAGCGCCAACAGTGTACCTGGCACTTTACAAAGTAATAAAATAGACAGGGTCCCTGCCCCTAGGGCTTACAATCTGAGAGACAGGAGCTGGGGGAGAGACTTAGGAAGGGGAACAGAGGGAGAGACAAGGGGTCTAACATTCATGAAGATG
>QEPC01015009.1:529155-582959 GCA_003113815.1 Sphenodon punctatus | reverse complement strand
CAGACATGACGCTAACCACCCTTTAACCACCCTTGGTGGTTATTTATGCATGTTGCAGGGCTGTATTGGTGCCCTATGCAGCCCTGAAACATGCATAAATGACCACCAAGGGTGGTTAAAGGGAGGTTAGTGTCATGTCTGTTTTCACCCTAGGTGTGCACAGCACTTTATAGTCACAGATATTTAGAGACGAGTCCCTGCACTGTGAGTGTACAATCTAAGATAGACAAGGATGAGGGGAACACACAGGGAGAGACAGACACAGACACACACGTATTGGATGAGGTCGAGCCATCTGCAATTGAATCCTGACAAGATGGAGGTGATGTTGGTGGGCGAGGGCTTGGGGGGCCTGGGGTGGTTGAATCTCCTCTTGTTGGGGGGGTTCTCCCCGCCCCCCATGGTGTCTCAACTACGGAGTCTGGGTGTGTTCCTCGATTCGCGGCTCAGCTTGGAATCTCAGGTTGTGGTTGTGGCTGTGGCGGGGAGTGCGTTTCGGCAGTTACATCTTGTCCGGTGGCTTCGGCCATCTCTCTCAGACTCCGACCTCGCCACTGTCATCCATGCCTTCATCACCTCGAGGCTGGATTACTGCAACGCGCTCTATGTGGGGCTGCCCGAGAAGCTCGTCCGGAGGCTGTAGCTGATGCATAATGTCGCGGCCTGTCTCCTTATGGGGGTGGGTCGCAGGAAGCACATGACACCAGTGCTCCGGGCTCTGCACTATCTGCCTATAAAGCACCAGGCCAGGTTCAAGGTGCTGGTTTTAACCTTTAAAGCCCTTCAGGGCCTGGGCCCTGCTTATCTGCGGGACTGCCTCACTCCCCATGTGCCCATGCAACCCTTGAGATCGTCCATGGGAGCCTTTTTGGAGGTTTCCCAGGCAAGGCGGGTGGCCACCGATGTTAGATGTTTTTCGGTGGTCGCCCCTGTGTTGTGGAATTCGCTCCCAGAGGAGGCTCGGTTGGCTCCCACTCTCCTGCTGTTTCGGCGTATATGTAAGACCTGACTATTCCGCCAGGCTTTTGGCGAGGGGTAGGGTAGGGGTGGGGATGGGGATGGGATTTTTCCCTCACATACTGTATTTTAAATTGTTTTAAATTTTTTATATTATTTTAATGAATGTTGTTTGCCGCCCCGGGCTGCCCTGTGGGCAGGAGGGGCGGGATATACATTTTAGATAAATAAATAAATAAATATTCCCATTTTTCAGATGGGGAACTGAGGCTGAGAAGTGTCCAAGGCCACCCAATGAGTTCATTGGCTGGGGTGAGATTAAAACCCTGGTCTCCCGGTCCAAGTCCAGCACCTGTCCATTACACCACACTGGCTCTCAGTCACCATACTGACTCTTAATCATATAGATTAAATCACAAGAACTCCTGTTCTATATTCAGCTGTAGAGAGGCAGTGTGGTCCAGTGGTTGGGTTTGTAGCTGGAGACTAGGGTTCAATTCCCTGCTCCAACAAGCTCTGGGGTGAGAGGTATAGCTTCTGGGGCAGGAGTTGTGGCTTCTGGGGAAAGCTTGGGCTCCAGCAATTTTTATTTTTACAAATAAAGCACTGTCTAAAGAGTTTCCTCAACTCAGCTGAAACCCTGCCCCCTTTTCCCATGCATGTAGACCCATTTGAACCTGTGCTGCAACACAATCAGCTCAAATTATCTTTATAGTAGTATTAAACCATAAAATAAATAGTGGAAATGTCCGTTCCCCTCCCCTTGTGTTCCTGTCACCATATGCATATATTTCTCCAGTGTGGGGTATATGATATAGCTCAGTCTCTGGCCGTGGCAAAGTTCTCTGTGGTACAGAGTTCCCCCAGAGACCAACAGACCAGTGTATATCCACCATGGTCTCACCATAGGCCACTTTTAAATGACGCACTTAGAAGCACCTCCTGAGCCCTGCATTCAAGAAGAAAGCTATGTGGGGAGTGTTTACACGCTCCCTGTGCTACCGGAAGTGACGTGCCGCCTGTTCTCGCCAGTGGTGGCGGCTGGAGATGCAGGGCTTTGAAGAGGCGCATTCTGAAAGCCTTCAATGTGAGGTTTTCAGAACGCACCTCTTCAAAGCTTTGCATCTCCAACCGCCACTGCTGTGAGAACGGGCGGCACGTCACTTCTGGTAGTGCATGGCTTTCTTCTTGAATGCAGGGCTCAGGAGGCACTTCTAAGTACCTCGTTTAAAAGTGGCCATTGTCACAAATATCCAGATCTTGTAGCTAGCCCCAGTTTCTCACATTGTCCTTTGATCTGCCAAGTCTTGTTTGAAGGCATTTTAGACTTCTCCAAATTGACCAGTTCCACTCTGCCCCTGTCAGAAGATGTTTAGCAACATTCACATTCAATTTTGCATCCTCACCAAAAATATCTTTGTTCTCCATATTTGCAGTTGACTGACTGATGGGTATATTGACAATAGTTTTAAGTGGAAAGAAACCAGCAACCACTGAGCATGAGCTCCTCCCCTCAATTTCTACAGCTCTACATACTAAAATGCTTTTAGTTCTACTTCTTCAGACAATTCTTTACTATTTTGCTATTGACCTACTGATATTGTTTTGGTTTTGAAATGAAGAGACAATGTTCTAGTGACAGTTTTTTTTCTGTATTAAAAGCAAGGAAACAGACAATGAACTGGTTGAAAACAATAACAGGAAAACAATTACAGAACATATTTTTTTTTATCACGTGCATATATACACATTAAGGAGGTGGGGGGATAGGCAGCTCTGAGCTCTGGCAGAACTGGTTGTTTATTAGTTCGAAATAGAATATCCCCCACGTGTATGAATTGATGCAATTTATATTTAATGATTAATTCTTTCCAAATTTGTTCCTCCCCCCCTCTCTATGTGATGCACAAGTTTCAGGGAGAAAAATAAATAGTGGGCTTTTTTATCCCATAAATCCAAAATTTCAAAATATAGTGACAACAATTGAAGGGGGGCAGCAACCCCCCTCCCCATTCCTGGCCACCCTGAGCGATTTGTTGAGCAGGGTGGCTGGAATGGGGGTGGGGAGGCAGGGGGAGCCAGGGCTGCGAGCCTTTCGGTGCTCCGAGAAGTGGACTATGGACTTGGTCCTAAACTCACATGTGAATGGGTTGCACAACGTCTGGGTAGGGAGTGCGGCAAAGTTTCCTTTGCCTAGGGCGGTAAAAATCATTACGCTGGTCCTGCTTCTTACATTTTGAAATTTAAGAGCGCTGATCTGAATGACATGGCTAGAGCCTCTCCTTAAATTGTTTGAAACCTGTGAGAGCAGGATTATCTCTCTCATAAATTATCAATTTGCAAAAGAACTAAATCCCAAATCCACACGCAGTTCTTAAGTGCTAATATTTTCAGTGGGATCTGTACATAGTCATACTGTAAGTGTTCATTCATCTGTATAATAGAGGAAACCGATGCCACATCTGAGGAAACTGATGCATTCCAACTGAGGGAGGGGACATCTTTTGTTTCTGAAACTGCCTGGCTTGTGCTGAAAACTCTCTTTTTAGCCAAACCATACCCTTTTTGGAAGTGTCTTTGTGCCAGAGCAGACATGGTGTGTAGCTGAACGCTATTTGCAGTTAAAGAGTGTCCAGCTGATCAACATTTCCATGTTGCAGCTGAGATAATCCTTCATTTCTGCCGCTTATCTGAGGCCCATCCTGTTTGGTGATCTGATGTAAAGATTTAGCCTTGGTGTCAAAATCGAGTAGGCCTGTTATCTGTAAATAGCCAAGGTATTTTTAGGATGCTGTGCTATGTACAATGATGCACTCACACACCATTTTAAAAATTAAAATAGTCTTTTTGTTTCACTATATTTTGATTAGAATAATTTTCTTTACAGAAAGGTTGGCCACAAATACTGCATGGCTTAGCAACCGACATACTAATTTTCCTAACATCAAGCCACAATATGAGATTTTCATGTACTATCCTTGCTTCCTAGAGTTTAAGAATTAGGTAGGATGCGAAGAGCCACATAGCTTCATTAAGATGAATCTTTTTCATAATACACGATGTGTTACTGTGTGTGTGTGTTTGTGTGTGTGTGTGTGTGTGTGTGTTTGTGGTGAAATGTCAGAGTGAAAACATAAGACAAATTCGCATTGGCAAGGCATCACTGCTTTGTGATGTGAAGAACTACATGCTGCTTTGTGTACACGCACACACACACACACACACACACACACACTTCTCTGAGATGAAAGAAAAATCTTTTGATTGTTTCTCAGCAAGAATGCAACTACTATTGTCCCGAGAGTCTGTTGTGTCTATGTAGAGTGAGAAAAAGAGTGTTCTGAAATATTCTGTCTCAAAAATCCCTACTCAATGAGCACCAAAACAAAGAAAAACAACACACATCATTTTATACAAGAATAAGTAGCAGGTGTATTTTGCTTACTCTGTAAAAGGCAAACATACTGAATACAACTGGGATGCAACTTGATTTCATTCCTGTCATGAAATCCTTTACTGGGATATTGTGTTTTTCCAATGGGTATTCCGAGCCACTGCTTCCACAGGAAAAAAATGGATTATTGCACAATGATCCATCGCAGTGCTTACTGCTTAGCAAATGGCATGAAACAAAACAGTGATGCCACTGAAAATTTGTCTTATGTTTCCACTGACATTTCATCTTTCCCTCTTTCAAAAGCATTTTTTATTCTTCCACCTTAAACACTGTAAAAATAGACTCATGTTCTGTGTTTATGCAAAATAAATGTAGTTCCGTGTATTGAAAATGGGTTCCAGACAAAGATCAATCAATAAATGCTGTATGCAGCAGAGTGCAGTTATCAAAATGCAAATATTTTAAACAAAACAGAATTTAACAATTGCCAAGATAAGCTATTCCCTCAAAGCGTACTGTAGACATTTTCTAGTTTACATAATGTAATTAAATTCAAGCCTGAAGAATTCAAATTTGTCCCAAAGACATTATTGGGAACATGATTTAATGTAGTGATAAGGATGAAAATGTGGCATGTTTGAAGACTGGAGGAATATTATAAAATTGTGTTTGAAAGCTGACAATTGTTTACACGCATTCTTATGAAAAGCTGCTCACTAGTGATTTCAGGAAAATAAGACCTAGCCTGTTATTTGTCACACCCCAAAAGATAGTCTTTGCCAAATTCATCCCTAATGAAACTTTATTGATTTTAGTGGTGTTACAGCAGGGATGGATTTAGCCTCCTCTTTGTCATAGAAAAGAAATAATGAATATAGCAGTGAGAAAAGAAAAAAATAATCATTGTCTTCTACACTCTTAAGTCGTGTGCTCACGTTCTTACTGCAACATGTAAGAGTGGTGTGGATGTTATAAAATCAGCTGTATTCCTTTGTGTGTTCTTATTCTTCATATGGTGATTAACCAGATTAGTCCTCTGGAAGTATAGAACACTCTATACCATAAATGCTAAAAACATTAATACCGACACACGTGATGGTGACCCACTTTGGCCCCGGAGCTACAAGCATGTCTTCTGAGGTTCTGGCAGACATTGACCCAGGATTGCCCTGGGCCGTGTCAGTGGCAAGCCTAGACTATGACCTTGGAAAACCTCAGAGGTCACAGCCCCGACTAGGGCCCACCTGACCTGGCCAAAGCAGGCCACAGCAGGCTATTCCATGTAGCGTAGCCCGTCGTGACCCAGCTTGGATTGGGTCCGCCATGGCTGCCCGTCATGGTGGGGGGAGGGGCAGTGGATGCAGCACTGGGGCAGGGCCAGCCACCCTCACATCTGTTGCATCCCTCCCTGGGCTGCGTGGGTGGGAGGATGGTGACCTGCCCATGGGCACCTGTTTCCGGTGCCCCAACTTGACCCGAACTATGTTCTCCAGACTTTTCCGCCCCAGGCCAGGTCATGACAGCCATGTGTATTTTTACCCATTATCTAGGATGTGATCCGGTAAGTTTTTTAATCTTTAGCTTTCATGTCAATTGGACGCTGAAACAGTGGGAACAGAGGATGCTACAGGTGAGGTTCTTAACAATCAAAAGGACAGCAGCCCATACGTTTTCATCATTTTCTGTCATTTCTGAACCTTTTCCTTCTAACCAGCATCAATAAAGGGGGAGAAAAAAATCTGAAAATCCCTATAGTTGCTTTAAAACTAAGCATTCCTCCCCTTTGAGTTAATTAATCTTTCTCGTGCCACTTTTGATGATATAATTCCCTTGTAAAAGACACGTGATTCAACTGAACTATTTGCGTTTGTAGCTTGCTTGTATGCTTCCATTGGATTTACATTTATTGATGACTCGTACAACGCGTGTAAGTTGTCTTGCAATTTAACTTTTGTTGTGGATGATGTAGTAAATAATTTTTATATTACCTTTTCCATTATGTTTCACGTTTGTTGTGACTCAAATCTGCCCTTCTAAAAATTCCATTCATAAATATTTGATAAACTGACCATCTAATGCTATTTTGAGGGAGGGATTGTCCTTGTCCTGCTCCTCAGTCCTATTCACATCAAAGTGATGGACCTGTTTGCTACATTGCTCTTTTTCCTATTCTATCCATTCCTGTTTCTGACATTTAAAAAGTCTTTTCGGCAGACTGAGGGTCTTGAGTCAAGGAACTGAGATCAAAGGCTAATCCATTAGCAGCCTCTAAGTTCTGGCCTTGCCTGGGAATTGCTCAGCAAAGTTGAAAACCAACCTTGGCAGAAACCTATGTTGATTTCAATGGAACTAATTCAGGAGAAAAGCTATACAGCCAAATAAGCATTTGTGGTATCATGCAACTAATTCATTTATCTAATTAACCAATCTTGCTAAATAATCAAGGAATAAATTATATGAAAATTGTTTGTGGGTTTGTTTAATCTTACTATTTCATATATTTCTCTATAGAGACTTCAGGTAATTTCTCCCATGAAAATAAAAACTGTAATTACTACACTATTGATATTAAGTATAACTGACAATTTTTTTTTTAAAAAGAAAAGAAATTCTATATAAATACAGTTTTGTATTAGTTTTTTTTTTTTTTCAAAATAGCAAAATCTCTTGGATTTTTGGTTTTTAAATTAAAATAGGAGTTTTATTTCTTGTTTTTGTGCAGTTGTGTATAATGGCAGCAAAAATATGTGTCATATGATTTCAGAATTGGCATTATCCCCTGACAGTGCCACACATCCAGGGGATTTCCAATAGATTGAAATTGTCAATCACTATTATACTGAGAGACTGTCTGGTAGAAATTTAAATTCAGAAATGCATTTAGAGCCATTGCTGTGTTAAAGTTCAGATCTAGAATCCGGGGGGAAGCTGACAGGTGATGAGGAGCACATGGTTCGGACCAAGGCATCTCCAAAGGATGCTGTTAATTAAGGGAAATTAGAGTAGCCTGACATAGAGGATAGAAAAGAAGCTGAGGGAGCACAGGTGGAAATCAGTGCAGATCATACAATTGGAAATGTTTCCAAAATACCTGAAACAGTTACTTATAATGAGCAGACTAAGAATAAAAATAAAAAGAATACATTTAAGTGTCTATATGCAAATACCAGAAGTCAAAGGCTCTTTTTACATGGGACGGGTCCACCCATGCTCACGCAGATCCGCTGTGTGGGCATCGCCCGTGTGACCACTGGGGCAGGTGGATGGGGGTGTGTGCATGCGGGCTCCTGTGGTGCACCCATCTCCACTCACCTGACAGGCTGGGATCACTGCAGAGCCAGACAAAAAGCAGCTCCTCAGCCACTGAGCCTGTCCTAGTGCTGGGGGTGGGGGGAAGCCCCAGTCCACCTTTAAAATTGACATGCCTCAGCTGGAGCATTGCAGAGCTGGACTCTGAAGTGCTCCCAACTGGAGACTGTCAGTTTCTCTGGGTAATACTCACATTTTCAGTCATCAGACACCCAATTGGTCCTCAGGTAGCCCATCGAGTTCCTGAAAATGTGGGCACTACCAGTGGGTACTAATCTTAATACCCAGTGCAGCTCTAGTGAGGTTCATTTAAGCCTTAGAACTTATCCAATGTTTTTCTTATGAAATGTCTTCAACAAAACTGTTTCTGTGGGCATGTGGACTTAGCAGAGGACCCCGGTGGGTGGGGGGATGGGTGTGTGGCAGCGGCAGCGGTGGGTGAAGGTGGGTGTGCACCCGTTTCCATGGGTGCGCACCCACCTCCACCCATTTTCATCCACGGAGCATTGGGTATTGGAGCCCATTGCTCTGTGTGTGGGTGATGGGTGGAGATGAGTGGAGGTGAGTGTAGCGCACACGCACTCATTCCCCACGGCTTTCTTACGGGCACCTCCACCACCCATCTCCACGCAGTGAAATTGTACGGAGATGGGTGGAGCCGTCTCGTGTGAAAAGGGCCAATGATATTTTTCATATTGAGTGCCCTTTGTCAGTGAGCTTGTTACAGAGCAGAATATGGTCCGGATCATAATTGCAAGAGACTCAGATCATTGGATATTATGCAAGAAGGTTTCTTTTTATGGCCTAACTTTAATTTTTTAGATTTATTTTCATGTTCACTTTCTTAATAACTCTGCTCTTTGCATGTAAGCAGTAGCCACCTTTCTACATATATTCCATGCCTAGTTACACAATAAGATAAGTTGCTACATGACTATGCAGCCAGGCATATTTTATCACAGTGTTTTCTTTCTTACATTTTTATAGAGGAGCAAATATGCATTTCAGCCATGTATCTGAATTTAATGACTAGCAGAGGGATATTTAAAAGCACCCAAGTGACCCATTGACTTTTGAAAATCCCACTCTAGAGTCCTGGATGTCTGATTGTTGATATAAAGGAAATCTATCTAAGAAAGAGAGGTGGGCCCAAGCCCATGAAATTTGTAACCAGATCTGAGCTTCATTTAACTCATTTTACTCATTTACATCAAGGGTTAGGACTTTGCAGAATTGGGGTCAGATTTGAACTTCTCAAGAATATCTGAATCTGAGATTTGGTTTAAGTTTATATTTATTAAGTACCTTTTCCAGTGAAAAGCCACCTGTCACTTCACTATTTAAAATGCATACAGTACTCTTTTGTTCAACCTTTTAATGAAAGAACATTGCATACCATAAATCTGGTCCTTTGATGGTTGCTTATAACCAGTTTTACTCTATTTCCCCAAGCGTAGAATTTCCCTAAAGTGAGGGTAATAAAAAAACTATCTGCATCAGTTTCCTCAGATGTGGCACTATTATACAGATGAATGGACCGTATGTATATCCACTATATTCACTAATAGAACAACAACTTTAACTACTAGATACTACAGCACCAAACATACATCATGTGCACACCAAGTGCATGATGGGAGCACCTACCATGCATTTAGTGTCCACACATCCTGCATTTGGTATGCACATACAGACCTTGTACTGGTCCCCATGTATTTAAACCCTTTTACTTAAAGGTAGGTTGGGGGTTTGTGTTTTAGTGTGATTGATTTCCACCCCCACCCCCTCCAGCCCGCTTTTTGGTTAAAGCTCTGCAAAATAGATTTGTCGAGAAGTAAAGTTCTAGCGTTTTGTTCCTTCATCTAATTCTTTTCACATATTATTGGCCTGTGAAGTATGGGGTCAGATTTTGTCCTTAAATTCAATCAAGGATTGTAAGGGAGCAAATGAAGAGAGACTGTAGCTCAGTGACCTCATTGCCTCTTCTCTAGCCTGCGCTAGGCAAAACTTGATACTTCTCTGAGAAGAGTCCTCTTTAGTGGCATGTAGAGATATAGCATTTACTCATATGATGTCCCCTCCATTAGGCCCTCCTTCATATAGGAACACTATTGATCTCAAGTGAGGCAGAGAGACTTGTAAGGATCTTCTTGAGGATGATTTTCATCTTGAGTATTGGCCCAACTGGTGCCAGTAGTTACTTGGTGCAACATCAACCGAGGTTCAGGAAATGGATGGGGTGGAGTGGCCGTGGTCTTTAAAGACAATTTGGCTTTTCGGAGGTATCTGGTGCCTAACTGATATATAGTTTGTCCACCTTGTGTTTGATTTGACTGGGGATAGATTGGGGATCCTCTTGATGTACCGACCACCCCGCTGCACAGTTGATTCCCTGACTGCTCTAACTAAGCTGGTCTTGGAGGTGGTGTTGAGATCGCCTAGACTTATTGTTCTGGGGGATTTCAACATACATGATGAAGCCAGCCTTTTAGGGGCTGAGCAGAGTAGTCATGACAACCATGAGCCTATCCCAAATAATATTGGGCCTGACAGATGAGGCAGGACACACATTGGATTTGATGTTTTTCACCAGGCTGGAAACAAGGGTTCCAGTTATCAGAGGTGTTCTTATAACACCATTTTTTGTGGTTGGATCACTGCCCCCTGAAGGCCCAGATCCCATCCCTCTTATACTGCCATTGGGGTGGTCAGCTGGTTAGGATGATCTGTCCCATGAAACTGATGGATGTGATTATTTCCAAAACTTTCTGAGGGATATACCCACTGACCTTGGCAGCTGCTCTGTTGATGATCTGGTCGCTTTGTGGAATGACATCTTGACCATGGCCATCAACACAGTTGTACCTAGGTGTCTGCTCCCACCACTTCATCAGCACAGGTCTACCTGATATACGGAGGACCTGAGATGGTTGAAGTGGGAGGGTAGGTGGTCAGAGTGCAGGTGGCGCTCGACTTGTGCTGAACCTGACTTATTGAGGCATAGATCGTTTTTGAAAGACTATGCCATGGCTATGATGGTGGGAAAGAATGCTTTCCCCCCCACTATCATAGTGTCTGAAAGTCTCATCCAATGGAGCTGTTCCAGATGGTGAGGGACCTGGTTAACCCAGCCTGTCTCCACCAGGAAATGGAGTCATCTAATGCCCGGTGTGACATTTTAATTAATTACTTTGCAGTCAAAACTGCTTGTATTCATCATGACTTGGGTACTGTCATTTCAATTGAAGAGCCAGAGTTTGGGGTTATGGAGGTTCAGTCTTGTCCTCTTTATTTGAATCAGTTTCAATTGGTGTCACCCACCGATGCAATAGAGGTGCTTGGGGTGATGAGGGCAACCAGTTGTGGATTAGATCCTTGTCCATCCTGGCTGCTGAAAGCCAGCTGGGAGACATTGGGACCGTCGTTGACTGGGGTTGTCAACACCTCCCTATGGGAGGGTAGGGTGTTGGACATTCTTAAAACTGCAGTTGTCCAGTCATCTTTGGATGCTGAGTCCATAGCCAGCTATCAGCCACTTGCTTACCTTCCCTTTTTAGGGAAGATGATTGAACGGGTGGTTGCCCAACAGTTCTCCGGGGGAAGGGGCAACTATAGAGAGGGCATTCTCTGTGGTTGTGCCGCGGCTGTGGGATCCCCCTCTGAGCAGAGGCCTGGGTGCCCCCGGCCCTCTTCTCTTTTCAGAGACAATGCAAGACCTGGCTGTTCCACCAGGCATTTGGTGAGAGAGATGGGTGAAGGGTGGGGGGTTTGGGCTAAGGTGGATTGGGTTTGATTTGATAGGTTTTATGACAGCCTCCATATGCATAGAATGTTTTTATGATGTATTTATATTTATATTTATTATTGTATTTTATTGTATTTTTATGACTTGGTAGCTGCCCCGAGCTGCCTTGCCAGCAGGAGTGTGGTATAAATAAAATAAAATAAATAAATAAATAAATCCCTTCTCTGTACCTTTTCTATTTCAACTATATATTTTTTCAGATGGGGCGACCAGAACTGCACACAATATTCAAGGTGCAGTCGTACCATATATTTATATAGTGGCATGAGGATTTTTTGAGTTTTATTCTCTATACCTTTACAAATAATTCCTAACATTCTGTTTTCTTTTTTGACTGCCAACACACACTGAGCTGAGGATTTCAATGTATTGTCCACAATGATTCCAAGGTCCTTTTCCTGACTGGAAAATTTAGAACCCAGCATTTAATTTAGAACCCAGCATTGTGTACATAAAGTTTGGATTATTTTTCCCTATGTGCATCATTTTGCACTTGTCTACATTCAAAGATGCCCAGTCTCGCAAGATCACCCTGCAATTCTTCACAATCCGCTCTTGTTTTAACTACCTTGAATAACTTAGGGTATTTTCAGATGTTACAAGATCACAGTCAACCACAGTGAATCACGGTCAATCCCACAGTGGGGCCAAAGCGCCTTGAACATCTGGGTGAAAACAGACATGATGCTAACCACCCTTTAACCACCCTGGGTGGTCATTTATGCAGTTTTCAGGGATGCATAGGGCACCAATACAGTCCTGTAACATACATAAATAACCACCAAGGGTGGTTAGTGTCATGTCTGTTTTCATCCTGTTTCGCGGGCACCAGATGTTCACCACAGTCAGTCCCCAGCAGGGTTCAAAATTAACCACGCTTCCGGAGCTCCGGCCCGGACCATCTCCGAAAGCGTGGAATGTGATTCCCAATGGGAAACAATAAAAAGTAACGTCTGAACAGCAACCACCGTCCGGAATCAACCAAAATTATTCCCAGCAGGGGACAAAGCATGCAGCATCACTGCCAGGCAACCAGCAACAACACAGGCTGGGGAGGGAGATTTAAAGGGCACACAGCAGCAGGGGGATGTGGTGGGATGGAGCGAGGCAGAAGGGAGAGGAGAGTGGTGGGAGAAAGAGCAAGGGAGGAGGAGGAGGTGGCAGAGGTGCAGGCAGAGGAGGTGGTAGCACTGCACCTGCAGGTGGTGGAGGATCAGCAGCAGCAGCAGCCGGGACAGGCAGCCCCAGAGACAGCAACCAGACCGGGAGATGAGGCACCCTGGAAACGGGTAAGGCGACTGAAAGGGGCGGGGGACCCAGCGGCACAGGGGCACCAAGGGGGGAGCTCTAGGAGGAGACGGTCACTGACCAGGAGGAGGAGGAGGAGGACCCAGAGGGCCCACATGGGAGAAGGACCTACTATCGAGCGGGGCAATGGGGTCACAGGGAAATGCAGGATTTCATCCACATCTGGGGGACCCTGGAGCATCTACTGGAGCTCGCAGTCAATCAGTTGAATGAGCATGTCGTGCGGCTGGAGTGGAGGTGGGAGCATAGCAGGAAGGTAGAGGCATTTGGACGGCTGGAGCAAGCCATTGACAGAATGGTGTGGGAGCATTCAGCTAAGATGGACCGTTCGCACGACATCGGTGCTTCCCTGCTACTGCATGCCGGCACCATGAGTGCATACGTGATGTCAGCTGCCCTGCCGGGCACCCTGCCCACCCAGGCCCTGATGTCAGGCCCCTCGGTGCCCCCACCACCGCTGCCACTGCCCCAGCCGCCGGCCCTCCCACTCAGCCCACGCATCTGCCTCCTGATCCATGTAGGCCTCTGGAGGGAGCAGCTGCCCAGGGGGACCCATCCGGTCCTGGGTCCACCACCACTCACCCCTCACGACACCGAGGCCTCCCAGGACACAGTTGGGGACATGGACAGCGTGGGAGAGGGGAGCTCTCAGAGCTCCACGGTGCTCACAGGGTGGCTGAGGAGGAGGCCCCGGAGAAGTGAGGGACAGGGAGGAAGGGGGAGAGTGGTCTGAGGGGGGGAGCATGGCACAGGGAGGTGGGTGGTGGTGGTGGGGACACATGTAACTATGTGTGGAAATAAAGGTTTGGGCACCACTATTGCTTCCTTGGGTCAGTTCATGGGTCCGGGGCTGTGGGCGGGTGGGTGGCCATACAGGGGCATTCCCAGGGTGCTGGTGGGGGCCCTATGGTGGTGAAGATGGGGGTGTGAGCCTCACGCCTCGGCCTCCCAGCCTCCCAGGAGGCCTCCTCCTGGCCAGGGCAGCACAGATGCACTTTTGTGTATTGGTACTCCCGTGGGTTCTCTGCATTCACATACAGGGGCACAGGGTTGGGAAGGCGCCAGGGCACAGAGTATTCAAGGGCAGCCCCATCGGTCTTGCACATGTTGTGCAGCACACAGCAGGCCCCGATCACCAGGGCCAAGGTCTCCACCGTGTAGTCCAGGCGGCCTGCGAGGCTCCTCCAACGCTGCTTGAGGGCCCCGAAGGCCCTCTAAACCACTGTCTTGCTTTCACACAGGCGGGTATTGTAGAGAGCCTCCACAGGGTTCCGGGCGACCGGGTATGCCTTCATCAGCCACCGGGTCAGGGGATAGGCCGGATCCCCCAGGATGCAGGGGTGCATCAGCACCCCCTTGATCTGGGTCATCCCCATGTCCACGAAGTCCCCGCGGTACATCCAGGCATAGAAGGGGGAGATGGTCATGATCTGGGAATCGTGGCTGTGCCCAGAGTTGCCCGTAAACATGTCTATGAACCACCCCTGGTGGCCACCACAGCCTGCAGCTGCAGGGAGTGGTATCCGTGTCTGTTAACATATTCCATGGCCTCCCCAGAGGAGGGGCGGAGGATCTCTATGTAGGTGCCATCCATGGTGCCCATGCAGTTGGAGAACCCTCCAGCCATGAAGCCGGCCATCATGGCCATTGGAGGCACCAGGCCACCTCGTGGAGCCATGCAACCCTATCCCGGCTGCGGAGGAGGCCGTCGGGCCACCCCAGACACCAGCGGGGCCCTGAGCCAGGCCAGGGAGAGCCTGCGGATGTGGTGGCGCTCCAGGCAATGGTAACCCGCAGGCGGGCGCCCAGGTGCACCTCAGCAGTCTGGATGCGCACGAGATCAGTGTGCGAGCAGTACCACTCTGCGCAGAGGGCTAGGTGCATCCTGCAGGCACCCAACCGGCCTAGCTCCATGGCGCATGTTGCCCCAGGTGGGGGGCAGCTGGCCCAGTTATAGGCTGGGGCAGGTATAGCCCCACCCCCGGGTTGTGACCCGGGCCCCTGGTTGGGTTATGGGCGGTCCCCCTCCCGGCTACCCGGGCAGGCTCCTGCAGGGCAGGCATGCCGGTGAGCTGGGGGTGATCCATTGAGTGCACCTGCTGTCCCTGCAAGGAGACACAGTCCAGCCTGCGCCCGGGTGCGGGCTGCAACTGCATTCCTGCTGTCATCAACCTCCCACCTCTCAGTGTTGCCAGCCTGTTGTCCTCGCCACCCTGATTAGTGTGTAGGCTGTCCTGTCTGTGCACTCTGTTCCTGCAGCTGTGCTGGGTCCGCACCCCACGCCTCGCTCGCTTGCCATGCCATGTTGCAGCCAGTGGCCTTATCGGCTGGCCTTGAGGTCCCCCTGCATCCCCTCCCATCCCTTCAGGAATTGTGGGGCCCCTCTGTCCTTTCACTTAGTCTCCTTTGCTTCCTGGACCATGGCTGGCTGTGCTTCCACTGGGCTCCCGGCTCCCCGCGCCCATGTGGTCCCCCATCGCTGGACCTTCCACAAGACCATGACCCTGTGTGACCTGTGGCATTCCCCAGGCGTTCAATTGCTCCTGACCTGCCCGGACAGCCTGTCCGGTGCCTATGTGAGTCTGAGCTCAGGGCTGCGCTACTTTGGCTATGAGGTGAGCGCCCGTGATTGCCGGCTGCATGTGGAGACCCTGGGCCTGATTCCCTTTCCCGATGGGTGCGTCCCGGAGATGCGGTGCTCGCATGTGGGGTGGTCGGCGGCGGAGACTGTGTCTTCTCTGTCTGTGTGCAGCCTGGCCACCTGCATGGCCTGTCTGAATGAGGGGGGCCCTGCCCTGGCCGTGTCCTACTTTGGCTGTGTTTATGGGGCCCATGGGTACCAACGATTGCGTGGGGCAGTGTATCACTGGCTGTTGGAGCTTGGTCACCCTCTGTGGCCCCCTGCTGCTGACTATGGCTTGTCTGAGCCCACCGAGGCAGAGCTGGTGGTGCTGTCCTGTGTGTGGTCCCGTTTCAATGTGCAGTTGGAGCTTTACTACCTGGTCACCCAATACATGTCTGTGCTGGGCTACCATCAGAGCATGCTTCAGTGGCTCCACTTCGTTCACCTGGAGGGCCACTCAGCTCTGGGCCCTTTCGTTGCCCCCTGAAGCTGGCTGTGGGGTCCCCTGTACCTACTGTTCCCCTGTTGGTGGCCCCATGGAGGGCTCCCGTTGTCTCCCTGCTGCCGCAGGCCAGTGCCTGCACCTCCGTGATGTCCCGGTCTTGCAACTGTGCTGTCTGTTTCCCGGGGTTCCACTGCCCCTGCCTGTGGCTCCAAGCCCCCTCCAGCTCCCCCCCCCCATTCACCTCTGCAACTGGTGTTCCCCTCCATGACTGCCTTCTCCTGTGGCCATGTCCTGCTCTCTGTGCCTCCACCTGGCTCCCCAGGTTGCTGTTGACCTTCCTCATCCGCTGTCGCTCCCTCCTGTGCCCGTGACCCCCCCCTTTGGCTGCCTATGTGATCGTGGTGTTCTGGGGCACCTGGTCTTTGCCTCCTGGCATCTGCCTGGGTGTGTGTGTGCAACTGTGGACTGCCTGAACTCTTCTGGCTCTCCTGTATCCCTTCCATGGCTCCCTTGCCGGTGCTTGGGGTGCCTGTCTGCCTCCTGGGCTGTTTCTGGGATGCTCCCTGTTCCGTGTGGCCTCCCCCTGTGCCTGTGGCCTGACCTTTCAGGCTTCCCCTGTTCTGGGACTGCCTGTGTAGCTGTAGGGGTGCCCGTATGGTCTGTGCTGTTGTGGGGGTTCTGGGTGCCATTTCCTGTGTCCTGGGTGGCCCCTGGCATGGTCCCCGCCCTTCTTCCTTGTCATCTTCCCCCTCCCCCCTGTGCCCATTGTGCCATGTGTGTTGTCTGTCTGGCTGTGTCCCCCCTTCCCTTCCTTTCCCATGTGGGTGTGAGTGCGTCTGGGCGTGTGTGTGTGTGCTGTGTGTTCCACTGTGCCCTCGTTGTCTCTGTGCCTGCTGTGTGTGTTGCCTCGGCGGCTCTTCTTCCTCTTCCCCCTCCTTTCCCATTTCCCTTGTGTGGGCATTCCCTGTAGGCGCTTTCGGCTTCCTCTGCCCTCAGTCGGCCATGTCTGCCTCCCGCCCCTCCCTGGTGCCTTGTGGGTGTTTTGACCATGGCCGGGAATCGGCATCACGTCTGTTGCACTGCCCCAGCCCATGGTCCCAATCCCATCACATCTGTTCGGGGCCTTCCTGGACCATGGGGTGTGGTTGATCGGTTCACCACCGCAGGGAATCCACTGTGATGATTCGGGACCATGTAATGTCTGAAATCACCCTTAGTATCATCTTCAATCTGATCACTACAAATCTGATCACTTCACTCCTTACTCCCCTTTGATCATTAATATATACATTAATCAACACTGGCCCCAGCATACATTCCTCCTGGCCTTGGCCTCCACTATTAGTATTTACTTCTCTCTGGGTAATTTCAGAAGTTACGAAATCGCCGTTCACCACAGTGGATCACAGTGGATCCCGTGTGGTGGCGACGAGTCTGTGAACGTCTGTTTGACCCCCGCCAGATGTTCACCACGGTGAATCTCTGGTGGGGGGGGGGTCAAAGCTAACCACGGTTCTGGACCTGAGGCCGGCCTCAGGTCCAGAACCATGGTTATATTGGCCACAATCCAGGATGGGCCAAAAGTAACGTCTGTTACCTTTGGCCCATCCTGGATCATGGCCCCGACTGTGGTATGGGATCAGGCGCAGTGGCCGCATTGGCCGCTTCATCCGCCCGTCTCCCCAAGGGCAGGTGGCCAAGGGAGTGCGGGAGGGGCGAGGCTGTGCGGTCGCACTGTGCAGCCCCACCTCCTCCGAGATTCCCCAGTGCAATGGAGCCAGCACGTCTAAAGGATGGCCGGCTTCATCATGGACTGGGATCTGAGAGAGATCCCCGTCCAGGATTCAGCACGGTGGGCCAAAATGAAATTGCCCTCTGTTGTGAAAACTGACCATTTAGTCCTATCCTTTGTTTCCTATCCTTTAGCCAGTTACCAGTCTACAACAGGACACTGCCTCCTATCTCATAACTTTTAAATTTTTAATGGAATCTAGAAAGGTCATTGGCTATGCCATTGCTAAAACCTGGTACCACCAAACACCCGAGCAGCGTTCCTGCCTAACAGCTGACTGTCAGGCTACCTGCCCAGCATGTCTACGTGGCTCCCTTCCCCACCTTGCAATTATGCAGGGAGCTGGCCTGCTTCTAAAGTCTTTTCAAACAGACCGGGGCCCCGGCGAATGCGTGTTTGTGTAGTGTGTGTGGTGGTGGTTGTGTGCAGCATGGTGGGTGGAGTGTGGGTGTTCCAACAGGCACACCCCCATCTCCACCCATCTCCATGCATCTCCATGCACCTCCATTTCCCCCAATGCCTCCATGCGTGGGTGATGGGTGGAGTGCGGGCATGCACATGAACCTCCACTCATCCACTGTGGCATTCCCACAGGCGCCCTCCACCCATCTCCACACAGCGGAACTGCGTGGAGATGGGTGAAGGCATCTAATGTGAAAAGGCCCAAAATGGTGCCTGGGAAACGCCATCCTCTTTGCTTGCCAGCTGTCAGCCTCCCCTGGAGTTCTTTCTTCCTCCTCCAATATGGGGGAGCGGGACAAAATTCCCTCCCACCAAGACAGCTGGGGAGGAGTGGAAATTGTTAATACAGAAAACTAAATAAAGATTGTACAGCACTTTGAACACAGGAAGTGCTGTGGAAATGATAAATAATATTAAGTTGTGTTCTTGATAGATGCCAAATAGCAGAAATGATGGGCCAGCTACTGCAATCTCTCTAACAGCTTTGATGGGAATTCAAATGAGGCTGAAAGTCTTCGGTTAGCTAAAGCTAGCAGTTCTTTGGGGAGCAAGCTACAATCAAGCCCTTTTATACAGGATGAGCTTATCAAAGGTTGACCCCATAGTCCATATTAGCATTTTAAAATGAAAGTGGGCTCAGGTTTAGAGGAGGGTATTGAATTCTTGAATCATTTGACAAGTCAGGCCACTTGGGTCTAATATAGTGGTCTAAATTAAGATACCAATGTTTAAAAACGTTTGGTCTTAATGTATTTGAAAAGTGTTTTGTTTTAAGGTGTATTTGCACAGTACATATATCACAATTTATTAGAACTAATAAAAAGAACAATAAACTGCTCACTCCCCAAAGCTGTCCAATGGTGCAAGCCATATCTATCAGACTCAAAGATTACGTCTGAAATACATATTCTTTCCCTCAAACCAAGGGAGACAGAGTTGTTCTATAGACAGAAATAGTGGCAGGATATTTTCAGACCTCATAATTGAATTCTGAGATATGAAGAGATCAAAGAGAGAGGTATTAAACGATGTAAGAAGAAAGGAAGGTATATTCATAGGCCAGAGTTTCTCTCTGTGTCTATTTTAAATTAGAATGACAAGAGGCTCTGTCAATAAGATCAAAACGTGGGAACATAGTTGAAATTCTCATTAAAAAATTTATTTATTATAAAATAGATAGGAAAGTATTTGAGCATTATTAGCAGTGCATCAGTACACCAACATCTTTATTATTCCCCTGGGGGGGAAATACTGAAGTATTCTGACTTTTTCAAAAGCAACACTTGATCCCAGATTGTTTAAAAGTCTTGTTCTTAACATTAATTGACCATGTTCTCCTGTACTATTCTATGTACTGATTTCACTTTGTCTTAAAGGTAAGAATGATGGGCTTAAGTCAGTATTCTCAGCTCTTGATAGCATGCTTAATTTTGTTTGATGTTTTTTCAATAGTTCAGAAGTGGCACTATTCATTCTAAAGCTGTAATGAGCTTATATATATATATAATTATTAATAATAATAATAATAATAATATAATAAATAATTTATATAGCACGAGCAGTGTACCCAGTGCTTTAGAATTGTTATTATTACACACAGGTTCCTGCCCAGTGGGCTTACAATCTAAGATAAACAAGGGTGAGGGGAACAGGGCTGGCCTCAGGGTTTGTGAGGCCATGTGCGAAGTCTTGGTGTGGGGCCTAATTTGCATATTTAGGACCCACCTAATTATGCAAATGTGTAAATTTACATAAAATTTACTCCCTCTGGACAGGAAGGATTCACATTCTCCACCTCTCCGAGCCGCCATAGACAAGCATGGCCTCCCAATGCTTCCCCCGCCAGCTCCCCAGCCGAGTGTCCACCACCACTCCCCAGCAGGGGCAGCCAGGCAGGCAGTGAGGCAGGCACAGAGAGACTGATTGTGTCCACTGCCTTACTGGGGGGGGTGGAGGGAGGGGGGAGCTTATACACCCTGGCTTCCAGGGCCTGTTGCTTTTTGCTGCTAGTGTCGCCTGTGCCTTGTGCACGTACATGGTGCGACCGGTTCAGAGGTGCTGCTATCAAACACACAAAACACCCAAAATGCAGCTAGCCTCTTAAGCGAATTATGCCATGAAAAGAGACATATATATATATATATAAAAAACCCAGTTCAGTTGTGCCCCCATAATCAGTTCACGCTGCCCCCACCCCATGACTAGTTCATTTGTGCCCCTGCCCCCCATATAATCAATTCACACTGCCCCCCTACCCATAACCATTTAATTTATGCCCACGGGGCAGTATGAATTAATTATATGGGGGGCACAAACGAACTGATTATGGAGTGGGGGTTTAAAGACAGTATTAGGTAATATAAGTAAGACAGGTTTGAGAATGTGGCCCTTTTTATATGGGTCTCTCCCATCCATGCACACGCAGATTTCTGCGTGTTCATGGTTGGGGGAGCCCTGTGTGAATAACGCGATGCACGTGCCCATGGTAAGTGAGGGTGCATGCGTGCCTGCCTAACACTCATCCCCACTCACCTCCCACTTGCCCCATGCATGGAGCAACCGGGAAAACGGCAGTTACTCCATGGGTGTGGATGAGTGTGGGGGGGAGTGAGGATGCGTGTGAGGCCGTGTGCATGCCCTGCCCATGCACCGACGCGTCCACGGACCCCCCACCCGACAGAGCCATGTAAAAATGGCCTGTGAGGAGCCACTCTAAAAAGAACAGAAGGTTGCTACCTTCTTTGAGATGGCTCCTAACATTCTCACAACACCCACCCTTCCAGCCCTGCATGGAATTTTTTTCTTATATTCCTAGAAAGGGTTGGAAGGAACTGTCATTCTGAGGGGGAGAGTGCTTTTTATACTAGAGGAGCTTGAGACCATCATGTGGTCTATTATTTGAATAGGATGAGCGTGCACAGCCCAGTTGTGAGAATGTTAGGAGCTATCTCGAAGAACCTTCTTTACAAGGTAACAACCTTCTGATCACTCACATGGGGAGGAGTTGTTGGTAAACAAACAGCTTTATCTCCCAGTCCAATCAGTGTCCCGCTGCTGCAGCTGCTGCTGGAGCACTACTAGGAGGCAGAGGCAGGTGAGGGATGGGGACCAGACCCAGGGAAGGGAGGGGGACGAGTTTATTAGGGGAGAAGCTGGCTGTAGCCTGCTGCCCAGCCAGGCAAGTGCGGGGCCTCAGCTTGCCGCGGGGCCATGTGCAGCCTCACATGCCTGGGGGCGGCCCTGAGGGGAACACGGGAAGAGAGAGATACACATGCTACGGAAGGCCTAGAGCGTCTCTGATGCCGGCAGCCACAGCCGGCGCTGAGGCCGCCGGATCGGCCGCTGCCGCCGCACCCGGAGCTCCGCAAAGGTAAGCAAGCACTCAACTTTAGGGGTGATCCCTGGGTGGTTGGGGGGGTGTTAAAACCCCCCCCCAGGGATCGGGTCTATACTCACCGGTGGCTGCGGGGATGCCGCGGCCGCTGGTGCGGGGGGGTGGGCTCTTTTTTTAAACAAAAATCCAGGCTGGGCAGGGTGGGTGGGAGGTGTCCCCCCTTCCAGCCGCGCACCCTGGGAGGGGGAGGGGGGAGGAATTAATTTATTTCATTGATTTCAATGGGGACACAGTGCCCCATTGAAATCAATTAAATAAAACCGGTACCGGTATACCAGATTTAATCCGGGAATCTGGTTCTTTGAGAACTGGTAACCGGTAAATCCGGTAGCCGGTAATGGGCCCGGGGTCCCACCTCTACATGGGGCCAATTCCAACCACGCTTCCCGGGCTAGCCGGGGGAATATCCCGGGAAGCGTGGTCAAACGGACCCCCACCGGGAACTTGCAGCTTTAAAACAATGTGTAACCGACTTTAACGTGCTAAATGTCACATCTAAATCCCACACGCGGGATATTTACATGCACCGTGATTTTGTGCAGCGTGTTCACCGCGCATGTGTGAGGACCAGCTTTAACAAAATGTCACGTCTAAATCCCACATGCGGGATATTGGGCATTTTGACACACATGTTAATGTTCTGGATGTTTCAGTCTTCTGGGTTTACAAGCCCACAAGTAAGTTCCGGATGCATTTTTCACACACACACTGCCCTGAGGCAGTTCCTGGATGCATCCTTCACACAAACACTGCCCTGAGGCAGCCTAAAGTAGCCGCAGCTGTAGACGTGAAGGGCTGCCATGGAAACTAAGTGACCACAGCTGCCTGGAGCAAAGCAGTTTACCAGGAGAACCTTTTACACACAAACGTTCTGGAAGAAGTTTCACGCAGAAGTTCAAAGAGCTGGATGTTTAAGATCTGGGTGAGTGATTTAGAAACACAGAAAGTTCAGGATGTAACTGCAAATATCCAGGAGAAATGTGTGTGTAAAAACACCCATTATTTACATGCAGCATGATTTTATGCAGCGTGTTCACAGCGCATGTAGAAAAGCAGCGAAAGTTCCAGATGCAGCCAGACCAAAGGGTCCAGGGAGAGAGAGACAGCTCCAGCAGCCAGTAACAAGGTCCAGGGAGAGGAGAAAGGGGGGCAGGGGGGCGAATCCAGCAAACAGATGATCCATCCAGCTTCATGTGGTTGCAGGCTTGCCTTCTATATGGCAGGCAGCCAACCAGGAAGCTGGGGACATAGAGCACAACTGAGTCAGGGGTGTGACCTGACTAGCCTTTGGAGGGCCTTCAGTAAACCCCAGCGCCCTGTCCAAAGCACAGCACCGAGGACTCAGCTGCCATGTGCAGGGCCTTAAAGCCGCTGATTCAAATCCTGGTTTCCTACTTCTCTAAAACAATGCTTCCCTATCTCACAGGGCATTGTGAGGCTAAGATCTCTGAATGACTGTCAGTCACTTCATTAAAAAGGGAGACCATAGAGGCTTGATAGACTGCCTTACCCCAGCCTGGAAAATAAATAGTTAAAGGATATCTTTTGTAGCATTTGGATTTATATTATGCAATATGACTAAGGCTTATCACATGGTCATCACTTATTTTCTTATGTGATGATAATGTATTTGTGACAAAAATTATGATCAGCACATATGATCAAAGAAACTTCTCTGCTAGTTGTATTAAGTAAGATTTATCTCCTTAAACCTGATCAGATGCCTTAGGTGGTCATAAACAAGAAAGGGTAACTAGCAAGCATAACCAGTCTCATATATGTGGAATGATAATTTTTTCAGCAATTTAAAAAGATGTACTGTGATAAATATCAGTATTTCTGGTGGGGAAAATAGAGACAAATATGACCTTTCACTTGGAATGTGTAATGTGCTCAGATTGTAAAATAATATCAGTGTTAGGTGTAAGCCACTTGATTTGTTTCCATAAGCATGTATTACTAACAGTTCTTAAATCTCATATGGAGAAAATCCAGGTTGCTTACAAATAAGGCTTCTGTAAGTATTGTTATTGAACTGATAAAGTCTGCATGGCTAGGATTTGTAAAGGTTGTACACGTCAAAGGTGAGTCTTTGTTTACCTCTTGAAAATGCTTTTATAAGAGGTTCTGGATAGCCATTTCAAATAGAGAATGGACCAGTTGATCAGATAGCAGCTAAACTAATGAAAAGCATCATGGAAGTGACAGGAAGATTAATTAAGTTCCTCAAGTTGTATTCACATGTGGTGGTACAGAGTTCCTTTGGGTACTGCTGCAGTTAAATGGTATTCATGGTGACAAATATTGCAGATTTCTGGAACTGACACTTTTGAGTCAAGGGTAAAAAACACATTTGGTAGTTTTATCCAGTGGGAAAAGACCAAAACCAGAGATGAGCTAACATGGCTAGTTAAAATACATACAAATATAGCTCTTTCCCTTTTCATTTTAATTTAACCTCTAGAGATTGGTTGGGGAACACAAATTATTTTGTAGTGGAAAATTCAGTATTTCTTAAACCACTCCAGATGGATTCAAATTTCTAGCCAGTGAACTTACTGTGTTTGACCTGAAGCACAAGATTATGCATGCTTGGAAACACTTTCAATTACTTTTGGATTCTTACAATCTTGTGGATGGGCTGCTCTTCTTTCTGCTTTGCTGTTATTAAGGCATAAACAAGAATGAAATGTCCATGAGCCATAAGCATCCCAAATATGCAAACATACTGACACTGCTTTTAAACGAGGTGCTGAAAAGCGCCTCCTGAGCCCCGCGTTGAGAGAAAAGCCACACGGGGAGTGTTTACATGCTCCCTGCGCTGGCGGACGTGACGTGCTCCCTGTTGTGGTGCTTTGAAGAGGCCCATTTTGAAAGCCTGAAAAGTGAGGTTTTCATAACGCACCTCTTCAAAGCCCCACATCTCCAGCCACCGCCGCCGCCGCCGGCAACGGGGAGCACATCACTTCTGGCAGCGCGGGGAGCGTCTAAACACTCCCTGCATGGCTTTTTTCTCAATGCGGGGCTCAGGAGGCGTTTTTCAGTGCCTCGTTTAAAAGCGGTGTCAGTTTTCCTTGAATTGTGTTTTTGTTGTTGTTTCTTAACAAGTCAATGAAAAAGTTTCAGTAGGATTGTGGTTGTTGCTTTCATTTTCTTTTCACATATAGTTCAGTACATTTTCATTCCCAAAAGCCGTCTGGGCACAAAAGATGAAATTTATTTTAAGAAAAATTGGAAATCTCTCAAGTGTACGGATCTTTTAACCTACTGTACGAGGCGTATACACTGATAATGTTGTGTCACCGGTGTCTTTTGTTGCACATTATTACCTTTCTGCTAACAAAGACTCCCCTGGATATGCTACTGCACTCACACACACACAAAAGCCTCATGGTCAGCCTCTCAAATTGAAATTTATCAAAGCCAACCAGTGAGATTTGGAGTATAAATTTATAATTGGTTGCCTCCTAGGAGAATTCAAATGCAGAAAAGAGATTTTTTTCCATGAATTCTAGGGCGATTAGCATGCACATTAATTTTATTAAATATTAATCAAGGTTTGCAACAGACATGCCTGCAAATGTTTTTTTAGTTCTTAGCATGGGGCAGTGTGTAAGCCAGCACTAAATTCCCTGTGGGAACATTGAAATCAGAATTGATAAATAGGAGGAAGAGAAAATGAATCAATTGCTAAGAGCCACAAGCCTTGTGCACGGCATGCTATTTGGCACCCCAAGAGCAATTTGGTCCAAGCCAGTAGTTATCTTTGGTAGTAAAGAGGAAGTGAGAGAGGGGAAGGGGGCGGCGATAGGCACTACCCGTTTTCCCTCTCCACCTGTTCCACTTGTTCTCACATGCCTAGGTCTCAGCTAGCACACAGAGAGGTCTTGTTCCTGATTATGCCTTTGCTTGACCCTTCGTTATTGCCCTAAATAGAGTTCTGTGTGGTTGCATTTCAGCACCTGCTGCTGTGGGCATAATCCTGGGATGGGCATGCTAATCATGCAGCTCTATCTTGATGTCAGAACTTGGCTGACATTATTTGGAACATTTATATGTTCTGAAATTTATTTGAGATAGAGTAGGCATTAAAAAAAAAAAAAAAGAATTTAGCCCAGAGAATGTTAATTTCTGTTGTAGAAATTTGACAGCAAAACAGTGGCGGCTGGTGGGGCAGTGGGCGGGTTGAACCTGCCGCTGGTGGGCCTAGGGGCAGAGCCAGGGCAATGGTAAGTGGAGCCAGGGCAATGGTAGGTGGAGCCAGGGCAACGGTAGCCCAGTGGTGTGGCGTAACCCAGCAAGGAGTTCCCAGGGTTAACATTGGATGGACATTATATTAGTTAGTTAATGCTGGGAACGCTGCTGTGTGAAGTACTGCCACCAGGGGATAGAGAGCCCTCTTACTAGGGTACCATCCACTCTCTTTCCCACCAGGTCCAAATTAACCATAGTAGGTTAAAAAAATAGATCACGTTCCCATCGCCTACCTTTATCCTAAATCCTCAATTTTTATGGCATCCTTGGCCACCTGTAGTCTTCTGAAGGTGTAGGCTTTGGGACAAGCCTTCCTTCTGGCTTGGAGAACTGGGAGGACTGAATTAGCTCCCTGTTCTGTGACAAGCTGAATCAGAAGAGAATGAAAGGGAAGAGAAGGACAGGACAGAGGAGAAGTAGGAGGGAAAGGGTTTGATTTTGGAGCACGAGAAGAGGAAGGGGAAGAGATGTGTTCACTGGGGGACAGGGGCCTGCAGCCTTCTCTTCTGCCGTACTCCTACCTACTTTCTCCTCTGTTCACAAGGAAAGCAAGGCGAGGTGTGGAGATGCCAGATCTCGGACAAACTGGATAGAAAAAAGAAGCAAATTCCTTTAGATGTTTGCATTTTGAATGGCATTTTTAATTTTGTTTCTTTGTGGACCTCTCCCCCAAAGTAGAGGTACAGGACCCTCCCAATCCCCATGCCATCACTTATCATTATCCGGAAACCTCATCATTTTCATGCTCTCATTCACTGCCTGTAGTTTTCTAGGGTAGGCTCCCAGTCCCCAGACAGCCAAACACCTGTCCAAGCCAACAGGCCCTTTTTAAAAAGTCTGACCAGTTGTAGGCCTGCATTGCAAGAAAACCGAACCCAGCGAGACCAGCATCCCCAGTAGCTACACCCTATCCCTGACAGCCAAATGCCTGTCCAAGCAAAGAGGCCCTTTTTAAAAAGTCTGGCCAGTTGCAGGGCTGCATTGCAAGCAAACTAGGCCCATCCAGACCAGCATCCCTAGTAGCTACACCCTATCCCTGACAGCCAAACAACTGTCCAAGCAAACAGGCCCTTTTTTTAAAAGCCTGGCCAGTTGCAGGTCTGTATAGCAACCAAACCCACAGGGCTGAATAAACCAAATTCAAACTATGCATTTCTGTTTCTCCACAAAACTGGCAAGCAAGGTTCTTAAAAGCACAGTCACAAGCAGAGAGGCAAGAAACTACTTTCCAGCAGGGGGCAGCAGTGAAACAGCAAAGGAACCATTTTAAACAAGAGTAGTCATTACCAGTGGACCCCCACATTCACAAAATGGCCTCTCTACTCATGCTTGGGAGGAGAAGGAAAGCAGCAGTGCATCATGCAAGCACAGAGCAAGCAAACCAAACCAGAAAGCCTTAGGCCATTGACCCAACAGAATTATGTGAAGTTCTTAGCACTGCACATCACGAAAACAGCAATATGGAGTTCCACTTGTCCCAAAACAGAAAACATGCTACACACAGTTCTGTTGCAATGTAAAAGGTGTCTGAGCTGCTACAACGAACCTTCCTGCAAGGACTACTAATTAGTGAACCAACCTGTGGCATGGCCTTCTCACAGACAAGCCTGCATCATCCCATGCCCAGACTTCAAAAGGGCTGGCCAGGGCTATTTTCAAATGCAGAAAATATTGCAGCAAAGATTGGAAACCTTTTCCATCAAAGCCCCTAGATCCCCCCACCGAACACAGAGATAGCAGACAGTTTAGACTGGAAAACAGTAATGAAAGGGAACACCACTGACTTCAACAAATCATTTTTTGGGGGCTCCAGCTCCACAAAATGGCCACTGTCTTTTTTGCACATGCTTTGGTTGGGAAAGCAGAGGAGGGAAACCAGCAGTACATCCCTTGCAGCATGCGTTGCAACTAGCACAGAGGCCAAAGCTAGAGGCCAAATATTCAGCTGTTCACCTCAGAACATCTACTTGATATTCTAGGTCAGCATCTCAATATTTGGCTTTAACCAACCCTCCGACACAAGACACACCAATCTTAATTAGGAAAATGCAATAGTGGTTTCCAAGTGAGAAAGAAAAACCCAAATTGTTCACGCTAGTAGTAGTATCTATCTCTGCAACAATAGCCTTTACTTTATTAAAGGTTATTGCAGTGCAGAGATACTACTACTAGTGTGAACATAGGATATTTTAGCACTTGGAAACCACTATTGGATTACCTAATGGAAATGGCTGAAAAGCTACTTCTACTAGTAGTAGTAACAGAAGTTGTGTTTTTTAAGTCTACTCCTTCAAGTTAGAGTATACCACACAGTAGCAAGTTCAACTTTACTCAATTAAAATTTAAGAATTAATGTCTTGAGGCAGCTGGCAGCACAATCATATTTATTTATTTATTTCAATTTTATCCCGCACCCTCCTGCTTACACAGCAGCTTGGGGCAGCTTACAACACACACAATCAATAATTACAATTAATAATTAAAACATACTATTACTCACAATTTTAAAAATAATTTAAAATATCCTAAAAATACTAAAAATATACTAAAAGGGCAGAACCACTCTGTATGTAATAACCATATGTGATATCATCTCATAATAATCACTATTTACTATAATCTCCCCCCTCCTGGCTCCTCCTCCTCCCCTCCCAAGACAAGTCCCCCAGCTCCCAGGGCCCCCCAAAAAATCCAAAGCCAAGCCTCAGCTGGATCCACAATGTACTCACCCAGCAGGCCCGAGACCAGACAGGACAGGCTGAGCTCAGCAGCGTCTCCTCCCCACTGGAGGACAGGATGCTGGGCTTGATGATGGACCCTTGGTCTGACTCAGTATGGCACTACCTAACTTGCTTCCTTGAGATGATGATTATTAATAAAATATTATATATAAATAAATATAATCTAAGTGTGATCTGTAATTTGACTGAAAACAAGAACTGAAAGAGAAATAAAATGGCACCTGTGGAGTCACCATATATATGCTCTGGTTTCTGGAGCAGCAGGCAGCCCCCACCCTCACACCACATGAGAGAAAAAGCCCGCACTGAGTGAGACACTGAATAAAACATACACAAAAAAACACACAAAGCACTCTCCACTCCCCCCCACCTGCAGTTACTATTCCAGGCCACTAGCACACACACGTCACAACAGTCACACACACACACACACACATACACATCCATTGCTCCTCCTACTGTCCCCTCTCCTGCCCACAGGGTGCCAAGTGCTACTGCCCATATAACGTTACTGTTGCTGCTGGTTGCCTCTCCATAGAGGTCCATGAAATACTGCGCCAAGCAATCCTGGCAATTCATTGCTCTTTGCTATGCACACGCGGTGGACGGCACTCCTTAGCTGCCCAAAGTGTGTTCTGCCAACTGTTGACCCTTACAGGTCTCCCTCTCCACCGTCTCCTCCTCCTTGCTTGCACTGTGAGAGTGTGAACTGAGTCCCCCTCCCCCACATCCCCCCCACAATCTGGCCCAAGTGAGGCAGCGACACTTTGCAGTTTGCACATGCACAGAGCAAAGGAACATGCTTGCGCATGCGCAGTCTTGAAGCACGCTTCTACCAGGAAGTTTGGAGTGCCAGAGCAGCTTGACACAACCTCGCTGTACCCTGAACGTGTCCACTGCACCTGGACCCCAGGGGTGGGGACAAGGTAATTCAGTTTTGGGGGGCGCAGGAGACAGTAGGGGCATACCCCATGCACCGTGGTGGTAGTACCGTGCCTGCAGCAAAATACAGTAGGACTAATGACTTGCCCTCCAAATCTCTCCTGCCATCTTCTGTGATTAGCAATGTGAAGCAAGTCAATAGAAGAACTATGATTTCCTGCGACACTGGAACAGACTGCCTAGGGAGGTGGTGAGCTCTCCTTCGCTGGAGGTTTGCAAACAGAGGCTGAACATGTGTCAGGGAAGCAGTAGCTGTGGATTTCCTGTATTGAGCAGGGGTTTGGACTAGATGACCTCTGAGATACCTTCCAACTCTCTGATTCTATTATTGAGATAGATAGATAGATAGATAGATAGATAACATAGAATCATAATACACGCACGCACACACGCAATGTACAAGAAGTGGGAGGTTCTCATGCCTAATTAAAATAAAAAGCAAAACCCCAGAACTATTCTCAGCTGTTAACTTAAATAGAAGACTGTGTCAGTTTATACTAGTTAAGAATATGGACTAGATTATACAAACAGCATAACACTAGGGATGGGCGAACAGAACCGAGTTCAGAAATTTGGTTCGGTTCGAAAATTCGGTTCGGTTTGGAAGTTCGGTTCGGTCAATTGAACTATTCGAGTTAGGTCCGAACTTCCGAACAAAATTCAGAAATTCAAACCCCATTGAACTAAATGGAATATTATCTTTTAGGGATGGGTGAACAGAGCCGAGTTCAGAAATTTGGTTCAGTTCGGTTCGGAAGTTTGGTTTGGTTGACCGAACTGGTTGAATTCGGTCTGAATTCCAAACTTCCGAACTGTGTTTGCCCATCCCTACATAACACAGCATTCACATGCTCAGAATGTGAAGGATAGGACAGTTTCTACAATAGTCACTAACAGGTAAATTCAGCCCTTGGAGATATGTTCAGTGCAGTTTTGCTGTGCAAGACAAAAGCTGAACTTGGACCTTACTATACAGTATGGGTCACAGTTCTGTAGAGACACTTTGGGATAGGATAAGAGGCAGAAAACTTGTCACTAGATTTAGAGAGGATTGCACAAGTTACTCCAGTTGTAAGACTGAAGTAGCCTTCAAAGAGAGTAAGTCTGTTCCTGATCCATGACTTGGAGGGAAGGATTTCTTTCCTTGCGAATATCTCCACTGCTAGTCTGAGAAACTGGAATGGATTTGGAAAATCCACCTGCCCCTGGTGTTAAAAGTAAATTCCCTTGCACAAAGACCAAAAATGCAAGGCAGATAATGAAGGAGGTTAACAAATTAGTTCCATCTCAATTCACAGGACACAGTGGATGTTTTCAGATGAGATGCTACCCCACATGGCCACCCAGGAACCATGGAGCTGATCGCCCATCTGAAGGTGGAGCGGCCAGATGTGTGCTCCTGTGAGCCATGGAGCACCCACTCATGGCTACACATGGAGCACTGCCAGGAAATCTGGGAGGCAAGCCAGATAGCTCATGGCAATCGGCAACCACAGAGTCTGTGCCCATATGAATGGTGGCAGCCACCCAGGCCAGCAAACAGGAGGCACTCATAGGCCCTTTTTACATGGGCCACGGTACTGGGGTGTGTTGGTGCGTGCTGTGGTGTGTGTGCAGTGGATGGGGTTCTAGACGGGTGCACACGCACCTCCACCCATCAGTACGCATGGAGCAACTGCCATTTTTGCCGGTTGCTTCATGCGTGGTGGATGGGTGGAGGTGGGTGTGCATGCATGTGTGTAGGAGCACGCACGAATGCACACCCTCCCCCACAGAGTTTACACAAGCAGCACCCATGCATGACCCCCAGATTTCTGGGTGTTCATATGTGGGTGCCACTCATGTAAAAAGGGCCATAGGCACTGTGGGTGGGGAGAGTGGTTGTTGCAAGTCACAAGAACTGGCTGGGAGTGCTGGGGAGTCCAGGTTCCCCAGCGTTCATACTGGGACATGTCAGTTGCTAGCGTTCCCACCTCCCACCCCATGGTGCATGGCAGGGGAAGTGCATGGCGGATGCCTCTGTGGCCATGGTAGCCATGCTAGGAGCCACTTGTTTGAATCCCTCTGCATGCACTACACCTGCAGGGGTGCTCCGTGGCAGAGCCACACTGTGGCCACAGACCCCCCCCTCCCCCATCCCATATTGCCTTGCTCATTTAAAAACACCCAGCCCAGTCTACAGCTGCTGCTTCTGCTGCTGCCCAGCCCTTCAGATGGAATAGAAGTTATGACTCATGTGGAACTTCCGTAGCTTGTGTTACAGAAGGTCAGATTAAATGATCCTTGACCTTAAAATCTATCGAACGGTGCCTCTCGTTAAATCCATAGAGTGACAGTGATGAACCATAAACCTGCCTCATCCTACAGTGTGCACCTCTCTCTGCTTGCAATTGTGGATGTAACAATGAACCCCTCCAGGTTTGATGCAGGAGTGTGGACTGTGGAGTACCCCGCTTTGCATGATTTGTAACTGCACTCAGTACTCTTGCACAATTGAACCATGGCCATTCCACTGCATTGTATGTTTCTCCTGGTCCCTTTGCACATGGGTTATTTTCACCCTGAGTGATTTTACTTAAAGAAGGGCTTGCCATATGGGTATTACAACCTGGAGCTTTTAAGTCTAGCTAGTGGAGCTTTAAGGGAATTGTTCCTGTCATCCTCTTTCCCGTGGAATAAAGCATTTATCCCATTAGATCATATTAAAATGAGATTAATTCAGCATAATTTCACTTTTTAATAGTTTATCTTTATTTCTGAATTGTATTATTAGTGAAAGAATCCAGTTTGACCATGCAGAATAGCAATGCTCCATAGACAAAGGCTGTTTTCACACAGATGCCCCTTCCCCCCCCCCCCATGTGCAGGGGGGCTGTGACAGGTGTGTGGAGGGGGGGAATGGGGGGATGCAATAGTGATGGAGACCATGGGGGGAAAATATATACCAAAGGCCACCTCAATATGACATAAAGAACAAAATAGTCAACTGTTGGCTTATCACTGCCAACCTGGGCTGTATACAGGCTAGAGACCTAGTGGTGGGTTCCCATGAAAAAAAATATTCACCTTTGCTCTTTGCTTTTTATTCATGGGTGGGAGTGGGGATTTTAAATATTATTGTTATGTAATGTTAAATATGTATATATATATATATATATATATATATATATATATATATAAATTACAGGAGTGGGAAAGTTGGGAGGTGGGCTAAGCCTCATGTAGTGGGGGACAGTGGACAAAGTGCTTGCATAATACTTGTTAGAGCTGTATGCTTAATTTAGCTTTTTAGGATCTACTCCTTCAAAATACCATGCACTCATAACTTCTATGAAAGTAAATGAGAGCTGAGGACACTCAGCATCCTGCTGAATTGTGCCTTTAGCAAGGTTAAATGTGCTAACAATATATGCTTTGTCTTTTCCCATCTATTATATAATTGACCACGTTATTATGTCACTCAGTACATTTGCTGCCAAAAAGGGGGGGGGGGGTATATAGGATTTAAAAATTATTATTTTTTAAGAGAGCCGGGATTAGTTTAGAACACCTCGAGAGCCAGTTAAAGAAGAAATCGGTTTGTAGTACTCTTAGTACTGATGTCACAGGCACAGCAAGGACATCACAAGGAGGAGTCAGATTACAGTAAGAATGGGCAGTGCAGCATGCAGCCAGAGTAAATGCTAAATCAGACAGGGATTGTATCAGGGATAAGACCGCCTGCAAAGTACTCGTTCTAAGGAGGCACACTGCTCGCTGGCTGTTCCTATGCTGGGAAATTTCCACGTAGTGTAGAATGAAAGAGCTCTGTTTTACATGTCAGCTCTGTGCGGGAGCTAATGCTGAAAGTGAATACACAGCGGTGGGATTCTGACTGCATGATTAATGAGAAACATAATGTATTTTGGTAAGTACTAACTATGATGATGTAATTCGACTTCTGTTCACATCTTATCAATAGGAGTAATGTTTTTTTTAAATGTAGCTGCATTTCATGCTGACACCCCCTCGCCCCCCGAAGCTGACAGCCACCAAAGCCCATTTCTAGTGCTGGTTTTAAAAGATTCCATTGTCTTAGAAATGTTCATCTTTCATTGCTCGTGGCTTTGTTTTAGCTGAGTAGAAATAGGGGTTCGATCACCCTATGATTGTTTAAATGAACTTGCCTTTCATCCTCTGGGAGGGATGAGCGATTGTTGTGAAGCATGAGAAGTTGTAGACAAACTTAATGAAATGTACGAGCTGCTATTGCACCGTTTAGGATCCAAAGCCTCAGGATTAGTTTTTTCATTCAGCATTTAGTTTGGAGAATTCTAAGAGTGAGAAGAGAAACAACAATGCTTTATTTACAACGCTGTGTTTTCCGAGGACTCTGCACTATGCAGAGCACAGTTATGTGAGTCTGGCAACCAGCATACCACGAAATACATATTCTTTTAAGCCTTTAGAGATCTCAGAGCTGTTAAATATTTGTGCAGAGTTTAGTTTCGTGTCTTGATGGAAACCTTCCTTAGGTTTAACAGCTGAGCTGGCTGCAGTCTCTAAAACATGCTGGAGCTGGGAGGGATGTGTGTTAGCAGTGCAGTGCTGCAATACAGGAGTGGGATGTACATTCAGTGTAATGCTGCAACTTAACCCTGGTAAATACTAGTAAAAGAAACGTGCAGTCCTATCCCTCTTTGATACTTGAGTCCTATCCAGCACTGGTATTAAAGCAGAGCTTCCTAATATTTAGAAATGAATGAACAGCATGGAAACTGGGGGTTTCTGTGATATTTAGTAGCTTTCTCTTTATATTAAACAGAGAGCTCACTTTAAGCTTATCGAAGTATTTCTTTGATAGATTCTTCTCATGCAAGTGCCATATTGTTGTTGGTGTGTTTTCTAGCCTAAACAAAACATCATCTCCTTGTTTTCTTAACAGCCTAAACATTCTGTGGGAAGGGAACTCCAGCTTATTTACTAATGGCAAAACCCATCATTTGTCTTGGAAACAACTTTAATTTCTCTGTGCAGATTAGCAAATGTTATATATTTTCTTTGTAGAAAGCTTTCCAATATTTCCTTGCTTGGGGAATCTATGGATGGCCACAGTTGAAGGGATTAGAAGTACTGGGTAGAAGAAATCCACTGTGCTATAGCAACTTACCATGTACAGAACTCTCTCTCTCCCTCCCTGTGTGTGTGTGTGTGTGTGTGTGTACAATGTGGGTCAATAATTGTTTAATAATGTTATGCCCATCGCAGCTGGGTACACTGCTTAGTGATTCACATGTTAATTTGTTTCATTATTTAATGCAAGTTTTTAATAACTGAAACAAGGTTTCCCTGCTGTGTGGGAAACTTACCACCTTTGAGGACGCAGCTAAAATTTCTGTTATGCATGCTTTCAATATGCTTTTCTTAGTCTGAAACTTCTGCTGAGATTAATCTAAAATTGGCTTCCTATTTCCTTTCTTTTGGATAACAAAACATGCACTAGAAAGGGATGACATATTTATCTCAGGCTATTATAGGTACTCTCTTACTCCAACTGTCAGAAACCTAAAAGCCCAGAATCTCACCTGTCCCTGGTAGAATGTTTATTTATTTATTTATTCCCCAGCTCTCCTGCCTAGGCAGCTCGAGGCGGCTTACAAAAGTTAAAACATTTAAAAATATACATAAAATACATAAAAGGGAAGCATAAGAATAAAAAAAATTATTTCACCCACCCTTCACCCACCTCCCTCACAAAAGGCCTGGTTGTAGTAGTACTACACAAAGCAGGCTTGTAATTCACTAACTACCATAAAGGCTGAACCTGGTGCATCAGGGGTTTGTTCTTACCTATAACTATATGTTCTCCATAAATACAAAATAGACATTTTAGAGTTTACATTGACTTTACTGAAGTGTGTGTGTGTGTGATTCCAGCTTTAATAATCTCTATGCCATCTCTCTCAGATTGTTGTTGGTTTACTGGGTCCCACTTTAAAATTAAGGGATGAAATTCACCCTACAATGTGTACGCCTTGCTTGTCTAACTAGGCCGTGCCAAGTTGCCACCCAAATGGGGGTAAATAGGGTAGATTACGGTAGAGTATGCCATCTTCTGAATTCCAAGACAAAATAAATTACTAGAAAAACCCTTATCACTCCATTCTAGTAATATGATTTTTGTACCGTACGCATAGTAGAGTATAAATATGTAGATACATCTAAAGACTGAAATAAAATGATGTGAGGTTCTTGTCCCTTCCCTCCTCACCTTCTCAGCACTCTATCATCAAATTTGAAGCTACTGAATCCAGAAGTCAATCAATAACAATTCACCTTTCTGCAGCCCCCTTCCTCCCCCTTCCCCCCAAGAAGATTGTGTGCAGAGGTTATGTATGGCTATTCTGGAATATACCACAAGCCTAACTTCCAATAATCAAACTAATTGACCCTCTTAATGAGTTAAGCTTCACTCTGTTCTTCTGTTGGAATTTCCATAGAGTAGCTTCGATAACTGTTAATTTTCAATTTACTGTGGTCTGATTTAGAGTTGCCTGTTCAGTCGGTTGTGGATACTGTTATTTATTCTGTTGATTGTGCATTCGTTATTTTGAAATACAAGGTATGGAATTTTAAAAAAACCAACAAAACTGTGGCAGTGTGACTGGAGCTACTAATACGTGCATTAAGATCACAAATACTTGCAAAGTATTTTGTAACTCGGTGTCTTACACTGTTTAAAAACAAAATATTTGTCAAGGATGATTATCATGGTAACAACAGATCAAGGGTTGTGCTATAAAGATTAGAAAGGAAAGAGTATGGGTGGCTGTCAGTGTCACCAGAGCTGATGTTGCAAAGTGATAACTGGGGATTTGCTCCAGTTCTGTGCAATACTTTCTGGTTGATGCAAACTAGACATTGCTATGACTGACAGATTGTTTGCTCAGGATGCCAGCTCTCATTTTAAAAAAGGTCCAGCATGAAATTTCTACCACAGCTCAGTGTGCTCTTCCCTACACCTATTCACTTATATCATACTATGCTGCCAATATGGGCCAGTCAGCAGAGCCTGCTTATCTTTCAGCACCGTTGTGATGGTCCATTGTTGTTGCTGGTTGAGTAAAAAAAACAACCACCACACATTTTTATGGCAAGTTTGTTGGGGCTAGACGAGCAGTGTGTAGCTCATTCTTTTCAGGCAGGAGAGACAGCTGATTGTCAGTAGGTTAAATGGTGATTGTCAGCTAGAGGAAACGCTGCAGTAGTGTTGCAGTTATGGGACAGCAAGCAGTGTTTCTGAGGATCCTGCCAACTGCAAAGGGATGGACCGAAAGACAAAAATGTTTCCATTTAATAAGAACATTGATTAAAAATGGAAGAGTGGACTATTTTACAGGAAGAACAGCCAATTGAAGAAGTGCTTTCTTCTTATGGTTTTGTTGCATTATTGTATTCAATTGGCTTCTGTTATGCTCACAGTTATCTCTGCGCCTCGTTGTAGTAAAGCATGTAACAATGTACTTAATCTACTAGCGTATATCTGATTGAAGGAGCCTACAACATTACCCAAGTAAGAGGGAAAAAGGCTACCAAGAAAAAGAAATGATAGCGAACCTGAAACTGCATTGCATCACAGTTTGCAATCTGGGTATTTCCAGGGACAATTTATTTTTCTGTGAATATAATAGGGATAGTATCTTGTCTGCATTCATGTTACTGCTTTGAGTATCACTTTGTACTTCTGCAACAGTTTCTTGAAGAAGAGAGTCATGCTGGATTTAGTCATGAGGAAAAAATTGCCCCCTAAATCTCACAGGCTCTGAAAATATATCCCTTAAAAATGAAATAAATCACTTGCAGCAATTTCAGGGGAAATGCTTCAGCAGTTGTCAATTTATTTTAGGGGTGTGTGATGTATTATACTAGATTACATATAGCAGAGTCCTTCCTCGCTAGTTCTGTTTATCTTCATATAAGGATGAATCAAGGAGCATCTTTAAGACCACACATAAATGAGGAAAGGTTTTCAAAAAAGCACTGATACTAGGATCGACACTGTAGTGTATTTTATTACCCAGCCATATGTAATAAAAATACATAGTTAATATATAATGGATGTTGAATGTGACAGAATGTAAACGTTGTCGACAAGAATCAAATGAAAGAATCTTGAAATCCAAAAGGAGTGTTATATTTATACAGAGAACTTTATTATGCATGTCTCCTGAGAAGTAAAGTTCATGTCTTGCGACATGAAATAATCCTTACCTTTATAACTCAAAGACTCCATGAAATAATCATCTATGCATGTGTACAATAAAAATTCCTGTTATATCTTCTGCTTATATGGTGCTGTGCTGTTATGTGTGTATCCTTTCAGATCGTACTATGGCTGTTTATTAGAAGCCCCTCCTTGGTTGCAGTAATTTTATGGAAATGCAATGGGTTTATTTAAGGGATAATTTCCCGAATTCTTGTGATAATGTTAGCTCTTTGTGGGTGGCATGATTGCTCAAAAATGCAAAATGTAAATTAGTGGTTTCTTGCTTCATGAAGGAAGATATGGTCACAGCTGCTATTTGACTACAACCTTCCCCTACAGCAAATGTGTTTGTGGTTATGTGCTTTAACTATGCTGAATGGAGAGGTTACTATTTAGGGGCCAATCCTGTATTCCTTACTCAGGGAAATTCATTACTGTTGTCAAAGATTTCAGAATCAGGCCCATAGCACACAGCTATCATCTTTGTCCTGTGTATATTTTTAATTTACTTTCTTCCAAATTGATATGCCCAGTACAATAAACTATTTAAAAATAGGTATGCAACATTTCATTCTAAAAAGTTATGGTAGTGATATGGCAATGTATCTTTGTGTGAAAATGTGCATAAACATACTACCTTAATTTTTAGTTGCTGAACTTCCTTAATTATTAAAAAATATATCAACATTATTTTAAAAATATTCAAGTTACAAGAATCCTTGCTGCATCTCCAATTTTGGCATGAGAACAGTAATATAGAAACGCAGTTGGGATTTGACCTTGGAAAAGGGTCTGTTGCAGTTCGTTGTGGACTATAAAAAGTTCTTAAATTACTGCAAAGGTTGTACAGTCTTGATTTTTAAGAGGGGGATATTACATATCATTTACTACAAATATTAGCTTTGCAACTGAATTTCACAGATGATTGGTAGCATTAAGAGAAAATACAGTCTAAGAGGTTGGCGAGAAATATCAAAGACCTAAGTGTTTGAAATCACACTTGAGTCAAATTGATAGGGCTGAAAATGGGAAGAAGCTTTGCTCTGTTGCAGCATGAAGTCATTATATAACAGAACCATGTATTATAGGTGGCCTGGATTCAAAACTGGACTTGCAGAGATTTTATGCTGGTTTATATTCGTTTGAAATCTATTTGAGACTGCAAAATCTAATTGATAAAATATTACAGCTCCATTTGGCTCCTAAGTCTCCTTGTCCATCTTTTTGTCTTCCCTACTCTCTTTTTGTTGCACCAACCCTCATATGTTCTCATACAGCACAACTCTTAAAATATTTCCCCCTTTATACACATTAGAAGGCCACCATGATCATAAACATGCCATGACAAGACATTAATCAAAAGAGTGTAGACTCAAGCTCTTGCCAATGTCAAGTCAGAAAACAAACACAATTATCATTCAAAATATGGATGCTGAGGGATAGCTTTAAAGAAACTAAAATATAATAGATCCCACATACTGTCTCAAGACGGTATCTAGAATACAGCAGTCTGTCTTTATAATAGAAACTGCAATCGCTGAAAAGTTTTGCTTCTTTTGAAAAAAAATATGACATGAGGAGTACTCCAGTTTTCATATCTAACAGTCAAAACTTGATTTTAAATAGGGAATTTATTTTTATTTTGAGGTTTGATACGGCAGACAAGTATCATGGCTATGTATGGATTACTGTTTTTGGATTTTTAAAAAACAATTTGATTGGCTGAGCCAAGATTTGTCCTGCAAATTAAGGGACCATTCAGGTTTGCATAATAGGGGCAAATTATTTTACACTTACTGGACTCAAGCAGCAATTTATAGGGTGCAAACAGACAGATGACAACTCCACTTCTGCCTCCTCCAGCCCACTTCACCCCCGGTTGGCTGGTCCATGTAAAACCGCCCACCAGTTGTTCAAAGACAGCTGAGTGTGGAGTTGCTGTTCGTCTGTTGGGCAGACCCACGCTACAGCTCTATGCCCGGCTGTCCCTTGCCCCATTCAGGACCATGGAGCTTTGGGTGCCTGCCTAGAGCATTGGAAAACCACCCGCAACTCTATGGTGTATGTATGTGTGGGTGCTGCATAGGCTGACCGTGGCCCACTGGTCCATCTGTTGTGGATGCAGGTGGGGCTGGAAGTGGGAGTATGTGAGGCATGCACCCTTGGAGCAGCTCCGGGGGCAGCCATTTCAGTGGAAGCATTTGTGAAAAATGTGCTACTTTCCACTGTGAATTAGGAGTACTGGAATCTGGATTTTGGTTTTCAAATATGAATAAAACAGTTTCTTGGGTCTTTTTTATACCCTGCAATACCTTGTTTCCGAACTTCAGTCACAACAGATATAGTAATAATGGGATTGCCTTGCAGTGTATGGCCAGTTGATAGTCTAACAGGAAGCACCCGAGTCCAAAGAGCTTTGGGTTATCTTGAGAATTTGTATTACCCCTAGTGATTATGTTCTGTCTGTAACAATGAGAATTGGGAAATACCTTGTTCTTTTTTCTTTATTAAAAATGATTTGGAAAAGAACTAATTTTGGAGAATGCCTGTATGCTCCCTGTATGCTCAAACCTGTTTCAGCAAGATTTGAACATAGACAATTTTAGAATTTTAGAATTCGTTTAACACTTGAATTACTGTTTTCTTTGCTGGGAGTGTAAATACAGAGGATGATCTAAAATCATTGAAATGTTACAAACCTCAGAGCTTTTGCCCAGCTTCTTTTGTTCTTGTTGACCTTGTTTACTCACAGCTTACTTACTATGGAGTGTAGTAATTTATGAGGACAGAAGGAGATAATGGTTGTGTTTTCCAGTACTGTTACCCATCATTGTGTTAGGGATCAATATTTTAAAAAGCAGAGCCTTGACAAGATCTTCAAATGTAAATGCATACTGAAAGAAAGACAAACCATTTACCTTGGCACTCCAGTCAAGATCAGTGCTCTTTGTCTTTAGCCAAGTCATTTTTCAGTAAAGACTGAGGCTGTACTATCTGTATAGTCCAATGTTTAGCAAATGACTTTTTGTTTGCCAGTATTTACCTGTGAAAGCTAATCCACTCACCTCCTGTCAAGATCAGCCACTTATCAGAAGCATTTAGTCTGCCAGATATGTGACTATTATATAGCAAGCACAGTGTACCTTTTGTTTTTCGATTATTATTGGTAAGTGGTGCTGCTAGAAACTGCAAATTCTTCAACAGTAGGGGTCACATGAGCTTGTCTGCTGCTGGGAAGCATTAAAAAAATAAAAATAAAATAAAAGCAATGGAATTCCTCCTAGTACAGCATCTATTGTTTTTGGTACCTATTTCTTTAATAAGAAATAAAAAATAAATCCACACGAAAATTGTTTAGAAAGACACAATTTTCAGTTCAAAGGTCTGTTAAGAATAAATTTTTCACAAATCTGATAGGCTGTAGGACAATATGTGTATGTTTTAGAAATATGCCATAAGAACAAAATTATATTCATTCTCTCTCTCTCTCTCTCTCTCTCTCTCTCTCTCTCAGGATGTGTGAAGGAATTCAGCCATAGATTTATTTATTGGCATCCTAAAGTTGTTTTTGTGAAATACTTCTAATACCGTTTTACACATTTAGCACTGAGACACAAAATAAGCATTTTGGAAACATTGCCTTCCTTTCCTGACCACATACTGAGAAAAGAGTAGGTCATTCATGCTATTAAAATAGATTTTAAAACCTTTTTTATTTCCAAAGGGCTATTGATTTTAATGTATGGGTTTTGTACGGATTTGAACACTTGCTTTAATCTTGTATGTTTTTATCTTTGAATCAATACTTCCTTTACTGCTGAATGATAAGGCTTAAAGATACTACAGGGGAGCAGGCCTGACTTTAGCCTATAGGTGAAGTAGTCAGAAGCCAATCTGCAGGTGGGGGAAGGAGCATTTGCGATCCTCCTAAATTTACTATTTTATTTATTTATTTAAAAAAATTATTATCCCGTCCCTCCTGCCTCAGGCAGCTCAGGGCGGCTCACATCGTATAAATATAAAAACACTTAAAACAACTTTAAAAGGCGGTACCAAATACCCACCCCCACCCATCTCCCTCGCTAAATGCCTGGTGGAACAGCCAGGTCTTACAACTTCGTTGAAATGAGGGGAGATCAGGGGCCATCTGGGCCCGCACCGGCAGGGAGTTCCACAGCTGCGGTGCAGCCACCAAGAATGCCCTCTCCTGTGTGACCCCCCCAGAAGACTCGGGGGACCTCGAGCAAGGTGCCCCTGGATGACTGCAGGGGCCGATACAAAGCCCGGGGGGTGAGGTGCTCAGCCTCACAGTACCTGCCCACTGTGCCCAGACCATTCCAACAAACTCAACAGCTATCTCTGGGGACCAGTTGCAGGGCAAATAGGGAAGAGACGAGGGGTAAGAAACACTTGGATCCCCATCAGCTCCTGAACAAGAGACATTTGCATGAATCTAGATCCTCCGCCCCTCCCCCAGCTGGAGCTGAGCAGCTCCTGCTAACCCACCCCTTCACTAGAGGGGTTTGTGCTGGGGGAGGGAAGAGAGACTGATTCTCAGTCCTCTGTGCATGCAGCCCTGTGGGAACGGTCTCAGACTGGCAGAGCAGGTAGCGTGTCAGGCTTCATATGGCTGCACGTTCGACCTGCCTTGGCAGTGGAGTTGCTGCTGTGGAGGAAGGCCAGACTCAGGGTGGTTGCTGCCCCCTGCAGTCCCACTGGGTCTGATGTAACCTGGCAGGACCAGGAGCAAGAGCCCAAGAAGGGAGTGGGACACAGTGGGATGGGGGGGTGTATGGCTGGCAGGACAAGGAAGGTGGTGTGAAAATGAGGGAGAGAGTGTTTAGGGGGTTGTAGGTCTTACATAGGGAGGAAAGGGGCATAGAGTTGGGAAGGGTTTAAGAGTTTAAGGTGGCAAAAGATGGTTTGAGGGGACTGTAGACAGAATTCAGGAGGGAAGTAAGCCAGCTGTAGAGTTGGGGAGGGCGGCGATAAGTGGGGTGAGGGAGTTGCAGGGACTCCCCACATGACTGCAGGATGGGAGGGAGAGTTAGGGAGTACAAAGGGAGGGAGTGGTAGGGGGAAGCCAGGGAGTGATGGGGCTGCAGGGGCAGAGAGGGGAAGCTAGAGGATACTACAGGGGGAAGGAAATGAAAAGTTGAGGGAAGAGGAGGTAGGAAGCCATAGAGTGTGTGGTGATAGGCAAGAAGCGGAGCGGAGCTAAGTGGGAATGGCCCCTGTTGCAAAATAATGGAATGGCTTGGGCACGCCACTCCAGTGTGAATATGCACTCTACATGTGTGTGGGGTGAGGCCCCCAAGCATGTGGGCCCTGGTGCAGCTACACCTGCTGCACTTGTTATAACTCCACCTCTGGTGATAGGGAAGCAGCAGAAGAGCAGGAGAGTAGGGCACGAGGAGAGGAAGTGGTTCTATTGTAGGGGTTTCTCAGCATGGCTAAGTGTCACAGCTTCCCCATCTAGCATAATGATATTATTATTATTATTATTATATTTTATTTTATTTAGTAGTAGTAGTAGTAGTAGTAGTATATCAAATTGGTGAATTTTATGACATTGTATGGTTTTTTAATTTTCCATTTATTTAGTTATATTTATGATATTTGTGACAGACTGATGATATTTCATTGGTGATGATAAAACAATTCCTGGAAAAGGAAAGTATATCATGTCACCTTTACTTTAACAAGATTGACTGCCAAACACCCCTGTCGGAGTTGGGGGCCCACAGCACTAGCAGTTGCATGGGGCTCCAATTTCTCTGGAGCCGACACTGGCTGCAGAGGATTGAGAGACACTGGAAGAACGGGGTCACAGTTTGTACCAACAGCCCCTTCAGCCTCTGATCCCACAGTTCTTCAGAATCTCTTCCCATGTGCTTAATGCACCTGCAAGAGACATTAGAACTGCATTAGATCTGCTGGGGTTGTGTGTGAGAGTTCATTGGGCCCACCTGTTGTGTGTTCTCCTTCCCAGGTAACATCTCCTGCCTCCCCTCTATAAGGGTCAGAGGTTGCCAAGGGTGGCGCCTGAAGGGCGACAACCAAAGGGCGCAGGCTATTTCGTGGCCATTGGGGGGGGGCGCAGAGAGGGGCTGGGAGCCCCCTTCCTGTGAAACTAAACACATTTCTACCCCACCCTTCTCGGATGGCATAGGACAGATGACCAATAAGGATGAAGAGCAGCAGACGCTGTTGCTGCACCACAGGGACGTGCAGCGGCTGCTCCCTCTGAATGGGGGCATCAAAAGGGGCATGACCTTCGGAGGGGCCCTTTGGAAGGGGCTTGAGGACTGAGGATTGTGGGGGAGGTTTTGATGGGAGGCAGCGATGTTTGTTAGGGCGTGGTTTTGGTTGGGCAATTAGTAACCTCAGAAACTGGTGGATGGGTTATGGGGAGATAGCTTTTGTTCCCTGGTGAGAGCAGGGAGTGAAGGGGGAATGGTTTAGGGAGGGGGTCTTGGTACCCCTGGTGAGAGGAGGGGTACAAGATGTTTGGGGAGGGGTGAAATGGTACCTTGGTGAGGGAGAGGTCCAGGGGGGTATAGGGTGGGTGGACATGGGAATATGGTGATGTATTTTTCTGTCCTGGGGCTAATCTATTTATGTGTTGATGGAACTGTTTTTAATTATGTATTTTATTGTTTTTTATATTTTTAATGTTTTGTAAATCGCCTCATGTTGTGATCAGCGAGAGGGGCAGTATAGAAATAATGTAATGTAATGAAATTAAGGTCAATGAACCCACTGCCCTCCGGTCGAAGATGCAAACAGTGAGTGGGGGAGCTAAGTGGGCAAAAGGTGGAGATGAAAAAAGATGCATAGAGAGAGGGATTTCCTCTCTGCATAGCCACTGAGTGTGGGTGCTCTGGGGCTCAAGCATCTATGAAGAAAAAATAGCAGGTGCTCAGCTCCAAGGAGTGTTGGGGCGCTGCCCCCTCTCAGCACACCTGCTTCCATGTATGTGTGAATTTCACACATGCACAGTACCCCCAGTCCTACTAAAGATGGGGCCTTGAGGAACACATGAACTCCAGGTGCTGATGAGGCATGGGGTGCCATGCACGGTTCCCCTTGTCGACGCACCCCAAATGAGACAGGACACGATCATATGGATTTAAACATGGCTGCACCCTTTATTAATCCAGATTACAAACAAACAGAATAGGTGAGGGGTGACATCGTCTATTGCGATCAGGGTCCAGTATGAACAGTAACTCTTTAACCATTAACATCAGGGGAGGTCTCGATATACCATCGATAACCTCCCCACAACAGCAACGTCTCCCCTTCGTCCAGCGCTGGACACGCGGCCAAAGGGGACATAGTCCATCTGGACTTGAGTAAGGAATAAGGTGTCCACCTGTGAGGGGCCATACAATGCCCTACCACTGTCCCAGGTCACCCTTCCCAGGGGAACCAACGCCTCGCTTGCCATACCCTGCAATTGCATTAGGCGTGGCTTCCCCATCTCTTAAGGAGAGGACTTCTATGTTTGCTTATCCTAATTTGAACCGATACTGGACCTCCACCACCTAGGAACTGCCGATACCATTGGACGGTCCAGCCCCCATACCTATCCTAGAACACCTGATAACATAGCCTTCAGAGCTTGTAAGTACATGTCATTACCAGCCGGGGACAGCTGGACTCCATCCTTCCTAAATAACTCTAGGTTCCTATGTGAAATCCCACAATGCCTAATTGTCTCCCCACCAATTGTTCCTAGCTTCTTTCTAATTTCCCTGTTTATTGTTTTTCTTGATTTATCAATTTTTTAGGTGGTACCCCTTTGCCCCAACTAACCCTCTCCAATAATTCGGTCCAGATCAGCCTAACCCCTGTAAATAATCATTTTATCTCCCAGATATCATTTTTATTTCCCCAATTAACTGCACCCCTTTAAAGCCTTGGTAAATCATTCTCACCTAAATGGACCACCAAAATGTCAGGCCTCCCACCCTGGGCCTGTGAGATGAGCTCAGGGAGCAGCTGATGTCATTTCATCCCGCTCCTTCCCTGCCAGTAGATCACTGCCCTGTCTGACAACCCCAGCTGGGATCCCCATCTGGTGCTCCTCGCCACCTTGGTGGCCCATCACACTAGGCTATGCCCCAGGATCCAAATGTTCATCCTCCTGCGCGTGGCACCATCTGTCAAGGAAACACATAAGATAATTACTGCATTCTCAGGGAAGGGTCCCCCCACACGTACATGTGATAAGTCCTCGACCGCCACTGGCCAATAGCCTGGATGTCCCTATCAGCCATACCCATCCTGGCTGCAAAAGTGGCTGCCCCTATTCTAAAAGAATGAGACCCATACTCCTTGTATGGGAGCTGGAGCGTAGCCAACGCTGTGCGGAGGACTGACATAAACTGATGCCTCGTGACAGGTGACCTATTCATGTGGCAAAAGAATGAGCCCGCGAACCCTGACCGGATATTCCAATATGCCTGTACTGCCCGCATTGGACATATCCTGGTGTCACCCGCCCTGGCCAATCTAACTGTACACCCTCTTCCCCGCTGATCAGTTTTTGATACTCGTAAGCGAATAACTACCTCATGTGTGCCTCCTGCCGCATCATGCACTGCCAGTGCCCTACCTGACCTGTCCCTAGCTGATTCTGCCACCAACTCGCTCACATGAAAAGCACAAAAAAAGCACCCAAAAATGCTAATTTAAACAGTGTGGCAAACATACACTCCTCGAACTTATCAAAACACACTAGATGCAAAGAAACAACAATTTGAACTAAAAGGGGTGTGTGTGTGTGTGTAATAGGTAACCTAGTATCAGTGTAGCTGTCTGATTCTAACAGTCTGCGGACAAAGAAACCTTTATCTGGCGCAGGGTGACCAGCAAGTTGACTCATGAACCCCAAAGAAGCCAATTCCTGGCAATTGTACTCGGGGTCAACCCCTCCCTTCTCAGGGTCATAGCAAACTGCAGAACCTGTGCCTCATGGATCAGAAACCCCAATCTCCATCCCTGGCGGGCCCAGAAATGCTGGAATGTCTGAAAGGCGCTGGCGTAGGCTGCTCTAGTTCGGACTGCCAAAGGGCCCTGCACGGCTGTGAAGAGCTCTATGATCCAAGGCTCCACATGGCTGCCAGCATGGGCTCCATATTCAGGTTGGCCTGAGGTGCCAGCAAGCGAAAACGCTCCATCTGGAACCAAGAAAGGGCGTCCGCAATCTCATTCTTGAGTCCCGGAACATTCTTGGCATGAAATAGAATGTTATGCTGAATGCAAATGGTAACCAATGCCCTGACCAAACCCATAACCCACCGAGAGCGAGATTACAGTGTATTAATTATATTGACCACTGCCTGGTTGTCACACCAGAACAGCAGTGCGCTGTTAGCCCAGTTCTTGTGCCACAATTTTACTGCCACAACAATGGGAAACAACTCAAGGAATGTATGATACCCTCTACTATCAATTCCTGCGGCCACCTACCTGCACACCACATGTCCTTGAAATATAACCTGAACCCATGAGCACCCGCAGAATCTGAATATACTTGCAGCTCTGCTTCCAGGAGGAGCTGCTCTCTTCATACACTAATCTCATTGAAATCCTTAAGGAAATTAATCCAAACTCCCAAATCCTGCTTCATGTCGCTGGTCACCCTGACATGGTAATGAGGCAGAGGTTCACCAGCAAGCTTCCCATACAATTGAGACATGAATGTGCTGCCCGGAGCAATGACCCTGCAAGCAAAATTCAAGCTACCCACCAAAGACTGCAGCTGCTTACCTGTGATCTTAACCGCAGACCTACACTCTTCTAACTTGATAATCAATGCCCTGATTTTGTCCATAGGCAAACAGGATACTCCCCTTGCAGTATCTAATTAGATGCCCAGGTATGTGAGATTGGTGCTAGGCCCCTCAGTCTTTTCATCCGCCAGGGGAATAACCAGATGTACAGCCACTCGCTGAAAGACGTCCACTAATTCCAAGCATTCCACCTTGCCGACTTGGCCAATGAAGAGGAAGTAATTGAGATATTTCGCCATGCCCCCCCCACCCGTCGCAGAGCACCGCACCACCCATTCCACCAGGGAGCTGAAACGCTCAAAAGCCAAGCATGAAATACAGCATCCCATGGGCATGGCTTTATCATAATAAAATTTGCCCTGAAAGTGGAAGCCCAACAGCATGAAGCTGTCTGGGTGCACTGGCAAAAGGCGAAATGCCGACCTGACATCGCACTTTGCTAGCAAGGCCCCACTGCCAAATTGCCTAACTAATGTAACCACTGCATCAAAGGACGCATAGTGGACAGATGTCAGGTACCTGGGTATCCCATTGTTAACCGAGTGCCCCTTTGGATAAGAAAGATGGTGAATTAAACCAAACTGCCCTGGGGCCTTTTTGGGAACCACCCCCAATGCGGAAAAAAACATATTTGGCAATGGGGGGGGGCGCAAACGAGCCAGTTACTCTCCCCTCAGCTACCTCCTTTCTGATTTTTTCTGCCACCACCGCCTCCATACCCTCAACGGACTTCACGTTGGGGGCAATCCTATCCTGCTGTACACCACTTGCTGGTATTCTAAACCCTTCCTTAAAACCAGTCACTACATATTGCACTTCTTGCCTGTTGGGATGCGCAAGCAGCGCTGTTACCAATCTGTCCACCTTAATTGGCGTTGGGGCTCTTCCCTGCTGGCCCTGTGCCACTACCCCCTTGGTTACCTTTTCCAGCTCCACTGGCCCCACCTCTTCCCTTACTCCATGTCTTGAGCCGGGAACAGGCAGCCACGGTGTGAAATCCCCCACATGTGAGGCAGGTGTGCCGAAACCTGCACGACGGGCGGGAACATCTACTCATGTGGGCAAACTCCCAACATTGCCCGATGCTTCCCGCCACGATCTGCCTTCCCCTGGCCCTGCCTGGATCGTTCACTGGGGCAACCCCCCCTTTTACTAGGAAGTGTCCACTGTCAGCCCTAGGGGCTCCAGTAGCATCGCTCATGCAATTTAACCAGAGATCATGTACGTGGATGTCCCACTTCAATCCCAAGGTGAAAGAAGCCCTGTGCCTGAACGCTTCGTCATATCTAAGCCAGGCACCAGGGGGACCTGTCTCGTAAGCCCTGCAAATTATCTCACCGTGTTTTAGAATAATTGCCCCGCTCTCTGGAAACATCTCTAGCTTTACCCCGTGGTAAATTGCATAAGCCGCTGTCCAATTGGACCAGTTTCTGTCTGCCCTGGGCCGCTTGTATTTTTCTTTTTCCTTCTTTTCATCCTCCTCGCTAGGATCCACTATCGCTAAAAAGGAGGGCGAAGAGGTCCACGTAGTTGCCCCTCCATATCTTTTCTCTCATGGCTGGCAACAGATGCTCCCCTACTGGTGCAGAGAAATCCACATAAGAGCCCCCAACTGGCGTGGGGTGGCGCCCTCCCATTCCCAACTGTCCTACTTGGCCAGGGGGCACCTGGGCCCATACCTGCAGCACCTGCTATGCCTGAGCCATACCAGGCCCTGCACCTGCGTCCCCCGGTCCAGTCCTGACCTGCCCATGGGCCTGCATCACACTAGCCCCAGGGGCTGGTAGGGTGGCAACTTGTACCCACCCCCCATTCCACAACTATTGTGGAACTTTCCTAGGAGGAGGAGGCTTGGACCAACCCGTACCCTGAATCCCCAGTGAGGGGGCAGCTCTGGAACCATCCATCACCCCCACCGCACAGCCCATCCCTCCATCATTCAAAGGGTCATAAGGGGGGAATGGGGTAACACACTTCCAGACCCCCGTGTGCCCTGTCCAGTCCCTTGCACCATGGGCATCAGGTCCCCCCCTGCGTTCATACCTGGATCTGCCGAGGGAGGGTCGTGAGGTGTACTACCATTCTGAGCTCTGTCCACCAGCGCTTGCTCCAGTGCCTCGATTCTGGCCAGAATGTGGGGGTCCTCCCCTCCCAGTTCCACAGGTTCCTCATCCTCGATGGATCTGTAATCATATTGAAAGGGGGGAGCCCCCCCTTGCTGAAACTCATTGTTCTCCCTTTGGGTGGCCAAACCCCTCTCCTCCCCATGCCACATTTCAGCACCCTCTGGCAGAAACAAAAATTAGCACATACATCACCTCAGGTCGTGAAGCAGCCAGGAAGGGAAAAGAAGAAGACACTGTTGAAAATCTTGGGAGAGTTGTTCTTTATTTGTTTGGTTAAACTTTTATGCCGCCCTTCCCAAATCGACTCAAGGTGGCATACAATTAATAAAAATCTCAAAAATACATAAACCCACCTAATTCCCTCCCCAGAACCCTACCCCTAAAACCGCGCTCTGAAACCTCCCTATCCCCTCCCCTTAACCACATATAGGGCTCGTCTTGCCCACATGCAGATTTTTGCATTCAATTCTATCTCACATGAAATTAGCAGTAACATGTGTTTCCAGATGGGCTGCATGCCCACATTATTTTCTTCCATTTTTTCCTTTCCCATGGAAAGTAATTTGACCTTTATGGAACTATTTGCCCACGTTTCATAATTTCACGAGTAATTTCATAACGTGATGTCAAGTTTACCTACTTGCCCCTCGCCTGCCAAGTATCCTTCGGTGCTTTGCTCAGTGTGCTTGCTTTGTTTTTCTCTCTTCTCCCGAAGAATGCTGATGGTTCCTGTAGCAAGCACGCTGGAAAGTAATGTGAACCAGTGATGTAGGAGTGTGTAGAGCAGACTTCCTGTTGCCTTTCTTTCCCTGTTTTCACTTGCTCTGTGTAGTAAACATGGTTGCATGAGGAGTAAATTGGCATCACAATGTAAGCCACATTCCAATTTTATGGTGAGTTTAATTGATGTTAAATTAAGTGCATCCACACATTCTAATTTAACGTTAAAAAGTAGGATTTTCCTAGTCTGACATCCATGATGAAATTCATGTCATATTTCATGCTGAATGAGAAAATGGGTAAGGACACATTACTGAATCTCATGTAAGATAGAATATTACATGAAATTGTGTAACGTGGACAAGCAGCCATAATCTCCCAACCAACCCCAATCCCTATCCCCACTTGCCAAATGCCTTACCAAACAAGAAAATTTTACACCACCTCCGAAAGATGCTATGTCTCGGGCTAACGCAAACTTCCAGAGGAAGGGAGTTCCATAGAACTGTGGCAACTACTGAGAATGCCCCCGTACACACCATCATCCCATGGACAAGGGTAACAGATGGAACCTGCAGCAGGGCACTCCCATCCGACTGCAGGGGCCATGACAGGGCATGGTAGGATAGACGGTCTCTCAGGTATGTGGGTCCCAGGGCGTTTAGGGCTTTAAAGGCCCAAACCAGCACCTTGAATAGTGACCAGAAAGCAACAGGCAGCTAGTGCAGACTCCTGTAATCAGTCATCTCTGCCTGCCTGTTTTTGTGTTGTCTGTGCCCAGACACCTTTAGAGGTAGGTGGAAACCTAGGGCAGCAAATTTAAGAGGGTGGCAAAGTAAGTCAGGAGCACTTTCTCAGACTCATCCTCGCCCCATCTGCAGTGCAAACCCCCACCTTCGGGGAGAGAGCACTGCTGGGTCGTTTGGCTGCCCTCAAATTCACTGCTGAGAGCTTGACGGGGAGAGGGAGTGATACTGCTTGACAGCTGATTCGCTGAGATGGTGGTGGAAGGAGAGAGGTGCATTTTTATATTATACCTAGGGCAGCAAAATGCATAAAACGTGCTCTGCAGGGAACACCAGGAAAAGTAAGAAGAGGCTGCCCAGTATTTGGGACTGTCAATGAGTAGGTGTACTCAGTATCACTAGAATGCTGATCTTTCACGAAGTAATTGCCCTTTATGAAGCATCAGGAGAAAATAAATTGAAGTAGAACCCCAAGTACAAGATACCTACTCTTAATAGATTTCCTTCAGTTCTGGACTCCACGCTCACCCATACAGTTAACTAGTCTTCAGCAGTGTTAGGATTGTTTTCTGATGGAAAAGAAACTTAAAGAGTGAACCTGTGTAAAGACTTGTGATCCAGGTCCCACAGTCAACAAACCTGTTCCTTACCACTTACTTCACTTGTCAATAACTGTTTCCCAGACTGTGATCATGTCGTTTAGAAAGAAATAAACAAACAAAACAAACAGAGATTAAAAGACTGAAAACACATAAAACAATTTAAAAACACTTTTAATTGTAAAAATAGGGGGGAAATCCTTGAATTCATTACAAGTATAATGACAAACAGGCTTTCTGGAATAAAAATAGATTTTAAAATCTACTTTGCAAGGGCTTAGGTTACTCATTCATCTTAGTAAAAGAGATATAACTCTGACTCTACAGAAATAAAAGTATAAAAAGGAACCCTTCTTGCCCTTACACTCCTCATATTCCCAGACAAAACTGCTGCATTTTGCCATTAATGGCTAATTGGGAGCATTGCTATTGTCAGATGCAAAGATCAGCATTTAGAGAAGAAAATTAATTGTAATTGCCAAGAATTAACCTTGTGAAGGCAATTTAGAATGCTGCTGTACATCATTGGTCATTCCCAGATTACATGATAGTGAATCAGCACCATTAGAATTTTGAACATCCGGTACTTGCGGGAAATGTCTCAAACAAGAAACAGACTAAGGCTGCTTTTAAACGAGGGCGCGCTGAAGCGCCTCCCAAACGCCGCATTAAAGCAAAGCCACCGGAAGTGACGTTCTCCCCGTTGCCGGCGGCGGCTGGAGACACGGGGCTTTGCAGTGGTGCGTTCTTAAGACTTCAATTATTAGGCTTAAGAACGCGCCGCTCCAAAGCCCCGTGTCTCCAGCCGCCACCGGCAACGGGGAGAACGTCACTTCCGGGGGCTTTGTTTTAATGTGGCATTTGGGAGGCGCTTCAGCGTGCCCTCGTTTAAAAGCAGTTTAACATTCCAGCATTGTAAATGTCCTTGAGAAAAATTATATAGGGAAATATTCTTTATGAACTGGTAGCCCAGCTCTAGGGGTGTTGATAGACATGATGCTGGCCCAGTTAGGCCCGCTTTGGCCCAACCCGGGCAGCGTCATGTCTGTACATTTGTTCTGGGCCCACCAGGTGTGGGCCTGGACCAAATCCCACCCAGGGGTGTGGCTGCTGGAACTGGACTGTGGGCCTGGATCAAAGCAGACCCACAGTCCAGGCCCAGCAGCTGCTCAGCTGGACCAAAGTGGGTGGAATCAGGTGGGAATGTTTGTTCCTGGCCCTGGCTCCTCCTGGCGCAGGGGTTGCCATGGCACCCAGCCAGGATACAGGACATGGGGAGGGAAAAGAACGTAACTGGCTCAGGGCTTCTTCCTCCAGCCAGGGCTGACCAACAAGTGCTGGGCGAGAGGTGTGGAAGGGGATGCAATGGTACTGGCAAAATCCCAGCCATGGGTGCATATTTTTAAAAGTCTACCTGGATGGGTTTGGGCAGATCAAAAAAGTGGTAATGTTCTGGAAAATCTGATATGGTAACCTTAGCACTCCCTCAACCCCACCCACCCCAGCACTGGGACCACTGGCTCGCCTCCGAGTCCACATGCTGCCAGTGCTGCTGTTCCCACCTGGAATTCACAAGATTGTGTGTGTGTGTGTGTGTGTGTGTGTGTGTGAGAGAGAGAGAGAGAGAGAGTGCCAGCAACATGTGGAAAATACAGGAAAAAACACGAAACTAAAAGTCAATGGACAAATCCTTCAAAAAGCAGGACTGTCCTGTATAAAACAGTGGCCACCCTAGTGTACTGATGAATCAAGCTAATTCGTATTAGCTAATTAATTTAATTGAAACAATTGGGGGAAATGGATTATTTTTCAAAAATATCTCCTTTTTTTGTTTATTTGTTCAATACAAGCTTTCAACATTTGGGGGTGGCAAATTGCATGTTTGTACAAGTAAGTGTAGCAGTTGTGAGAGAATAATTAAGTCTCCATTCCCATTCAGTATAGAGTTTATTTCCTGAAACTGCCAATAATAGTAACTGTGAGTGTCAACTCTGCTGGGATTTCTCTCTGTGAAGTGGATTAAGACCACCAAATCATCTTATAAATGCCATCTATCAGTCATGAGATGGTAATGATTTCTAATCAAAATTAATTAATTAAATTATTGCCAGTACCACTTCAGCATGAGTCGCACGC